>JACWFM010000013.1:0-103517 GCA_019775565.1 Melanodothis sp. VS III C KN 2
TAGATCAAGTGTAGTATCTGTTCTTTTCAGTTTAATCTCTGAAACGTTCCTACGGGAACTTTTAAGATTATCTACTTTTTGGATCCATCGAGGGCCGCTCAGCTTGCTGATGCCCTCGGTTAGTGTCGCCAGTATTGCACTACCTCTGGCTGACGCGAACCACCACACTTTTTTCATCAGACTTGTTTGCAGTCCCTGCAAACAACTGGAGAAGAGGGCGAAAATGGATCATGGGATATCCAGTGTCCACATCACGAGGCGAAAATACAAAGGACAACAATGAATTACTCGCAGGACGATCATGTTCCACACGGCTCCTTCACTTGCAAGACTCATGTCAGTTCTTTCATCATCCACTGCAAACCCACACCACATAGCGATACAGCGGCGACTTGTCACCCATGGCAAGCAGTTCCTCCTCGCTATATTGCTCCCTGACTTGCGCCGCAGTCATCCGACCCTCCTTCTTGTTGAGCGATCCATAAGCCCACCGCAGCAGTAGCGTCGCAACGATACCCGCCAACAGTATACCCAAGCAAAGGCCATGCCCAAGCCAGTAATTCGGAGCCTGTGCCTGCAGAAAAATGTTGGACCCGATCGCGCCGCCGAGATTGCCAATAGAGATGAGCAGTGCCATACCGACGGAGCGCTTCCATGTTAGCGCAAGGTTGTTGCCGATCCAGCTCAGGATACCGATGATTGGAGGATACACACCCGCTGGAATGGCACAGAGGAAAGCATACGTGAGACTAGGATACCGTGGGTGGGGAATCGCAAGCAGAGTAATGAAAGCACAGGGGGCCATCGTGAACAGTCCTGCAATGTACGGCCAACGAGTCTGGTGTCTGTCCGACAGCCATGCGAACAGCACTGTGGCAGTATACTGGGACGGTCAAGAGCTGCGCCTCAACAATCGTATACCCAAGGCCGAGGATGACGCTCGGCGCACTGTACGTGAAGCCATACAGCGGAATTGAGTTGCCCCGATACACGATCACAGCAAGCCAGATCTTCCAGTCGGTCAACGCAGAGACGATGTAGCTTCACTAGAGACTCTCAGAGGTTTGGACTTTGCCTCCTTTGATGCCAGTGTCCTGCGTGAGCCGATTGATCAGGTACTGCTGCTCTCAGGGCTCCAGCCAGCCAGCCGACTGAGGCGAGTCTGGCAAGATCCAGTAAAGCACAGCACCGACGACGACTGTAACGATGCCTTCCAGAATGAGGATCCAGCCCCAGCCTCCCAAGCCTGCGCTTCCGTCCATGTTGACGATTGTCGCGGCCAGCAGTCCAGAGAATGCAGACGCCAGGGGAGCGGCGGAGAAGAACACTGCCATACGCGTTTGAACCTCAAAACGACAATACCAGGTCGTGAGCAGGTAGGTATCTGCAGGGAAGAAGCCTGGTTCAAGTAGCCCGAGAAGCACCTTGGTGACAATAAGGCGTTCATCTGAGAAGACCCTGGTCAGTTCTGATTTCCAAGAAGAAGTAAAGGCTGGTAGGAAGCAGCAATATTCAACGTGCAAGTCTCAACCATGCCTTGGAAAGTCATGACCTAAGAACTCTGCTGTCAGACACGGACCTCCTGTGCACGAGGTATGCCTCAACACTCACTATGCCCCAAGTCACCATCAATATTGAGATCCATATGCTTTGTCTCGGATTCTTCTTTCCATACGCAATCTTCGAAGTCTCGTCAAACGTCGTGCTCAAGCTCATGAGACCTTCGCAGTTGTTGTTAGCTTCGGTAAAGCTGTGTAAAAGGACAATACGTAAACAGTCAACGCCACGTTGTACTGCGACCCAGTCAACTCTAGCTCTGCACTCATGCCCGCCACACAAACATTTGCAACGGACATAAAAAACAGACCAATTGAGCCTGTAACTCCGCCGTCGACGTACGAGCACCATCAAAATCGCCACACTTGTAGCGTTCAAGGGTTTTGCAATGTCGATCTAAACTCAACTTGTGTAATCCGCTGTGAATATAGTTGTCCCCGCGTGCGGAGGGCGTGAAGAGCCAAGATGGGGCTGGGTTTTATCAGGTCTTGGTAAAGCGCCATCTTTTGCAGTCTATAAGGAGCCATTATGAGGATGAGGATGTGACTTTAAGAGCGGATGATAGTGAGTGCGGAATCTTGCGTGGCATCGATGCGGTTACATGCGTGTTGATACCCAGCCAGCAAACAAGCTGCGGCTCGACCTGCCCGGATTGACTTTCTGGTATTAGAGTACCAGCAATGATATTCTTAGCTACCCGAAAAGCACTCTCTCAAATGCTGAGGTCCAACGCCCACGCTGCGCCCATGGCGAACAAGCTCGTTAACGCAGCCATGGCAAGGTTTACACCATTGTTCGTGAGGATGTCCCTGCCCAGCTGAACACGACTTCCACCATCCAGCACTTTCACTCGCTGTCCGCCAGGTCCTTCAACGACCTTGCCGCTTCCTCTGTCTGTCACGGTCGCTTGCACAGTAGCACCCAAGAATGAGTCCAAGACACTGCCAAAAACACCCATGCCACAAACCAGAGCGGCGGTGCGGAGATCCATCGACTTGTATGGCGGCGCAGCGTAAGTACCGAAATAGGCAATGCAAGTGATCAGGAAGCTAGCAAGTAGTCCGTAGCTCAGACCCTCGATAGTGATGCCGCCATTGGTGCCACGAGGAACTTTCTTCCAAGGTGCCGTGACCAGCACAGGCGTCGACTTCGCCAGAATTCCCAACTCGGAGCCAAAAGTGTCTGCGGCTACAGCCCCATAGTGAGCTATAATGCCGATGGGCAGCACCCTCTGCAAGACAGGAGCATGAACACCTGGCCATACGCCTGCACGAGGTGACATGAACGGGGAGCTCGCGCTTAAGAAAGCGTGCAATGCGATAAGAACTGACGCAACTCCACCATTGGCAACGACTTGCATCCAACCCCGTGGCCCTTCGCCTCCAGCAGATCCGTCCGCGGATTTTGTGAGACGTGCTTTCTCAGCGTGTCCGATTTTGGTGACCAATACGCCTAACAGGAAGAACGGGACCAGCAGCCAGAAGAATACTGGGTAAGGGTCCAGCATATGAACAGATGCCACCACAATGGCGACGACAATTCCGCCAGGAGTAAGCTTGTTTTTGGCCAGCGCGAAAGTTACCAGGCCGATGGTCGCTGCAATTTGAGCTTTATGCTCGCGGGCGAACGAGTTGAGACTCATCTCGACTGTCCGTAATTGAACCAGTTAGACGTTGAGACTTATAACTCGGATAGCGAAGGCTGTAATCTCGAATCTGTCAAATCCAGGTTCAGTACCGATCTGGAGCGTTGCAGGTTGCAGCGTAGGCATGTAGCAATACGTGGCCTCACGGATTGCTGTATAAGATCAAGCTCACCGGAAAAGAGACTGAATTGTGGAATTGACCACGAGCTTCTTGTGCGTGATACGCGTGTGTTAAATATGCTTGGTGTTTCGTGTTCTCTTCAGAAGTCTCGTGGTCTGATGGATTGTTGATGCCAGCGTCGTCATCGGAGAACGTTCCTATTGTTTGTGTACGTATGAGTTTCTTGGCGTTTGCCAGCGCTCGCCATCACCTATTCACGATGACCGTAAGGCGACGAGAATGAGAACGACCGCACGGGTAAGTGATTGGAGCTGGTCTTTGTTCAATTGTTTCATTGGTGTGCTTGGGACATTTACAATGAGCGCACGAAATGCATATTGTAGTATTCGTTCGTAATCCAGCCGCCAATGCATATTCTATCGTTCACAAAGAGTAGATAAATGCTCATTCTTTCAGTGAATGCAGCTTTCTGGAGATCGCAGAACGACGCCGTCATTTCGCATACACGAGCCGAGCCTCATTCTCACATCTCCCCAAGATACTTTTGCACGTCATCGCTCATGTAGAAAGAGTTGCGCAACCGCTCTGCTTTCTTCTTCCCTTCCTGTTCCAAGCGTCTTACTTTGCCAGCATCGAGCTTCACGGGCTTCTCTCTGACCTCTGCGGGAGCAAGTCTGGCTCCCACGCCTGCCTTGTGTGGATTGTCCACGGCCTTGATGGGTTGCAGTATACCCTCGCCCTTAGCACCAAGTCCTAATCTGCTATCGGGATCCCAGCCGTGACCTTGCAGCACAGCAAGACCTTTGCGCTCACGGTCCACGTGTGAGGGCGGGTACGAGTGTTGAAGTGAGATTTGATGGGCTATGCTGCCCTCGTGTACTGCTCTGGAGACGTTGGCTGCTATGTTACGGTGGCATAGGTCGCAGTAAAGAACGCTAACATCGTCCAGTGGCTTCGAGTCTTCCAAACTAGCGTCCTCATTTGTATCCGGCTCTTTTGCGTGAGACGGTTCAACTGTTACCTGCTCTCCTACAGGTGCTGAAGATGCCCGCTCGGTAGTGTTGGACTTGCCGAGCACGATTGCGAGATACCTATCTGCAGCCGACGATGCCTTCGATGTCGTTGGTAGGACCACACTTTCATTCGGTGGGGTCTGTTCGGTGGATGGCACAAAACGAACGCGCTTTCGCTTCAAGCCGGCGCCGAAGTATCTCTGATCGCGCAGAGGGATCTCATACTCATCCTCATCATCGTCAATCGCTGCCATCGCGGCGGCGATAATCCAGACGGACTGTCGTTCATCAGCCAGTGAGGATCAGGTGTGGCTGTCTGTTGGAGAAAGTGTACAGGCTTGCTTTGCGTTAGTTGGAGGAAGAGTGCAGCCCCACAGTAGGCGCGAGTCATGGAACAAACTCTCTCTAGAAACATCGAGAGGAGACATGTGAAACCCATCGTCCTTAGCCATCAGCCATCAACACCGGACGACTTCGCCCTCGTGATAAGAGCTGCCTCTGCAGCCACGAAACACAGGATGGCCGTCTACATCCTTCGCACGGCCTTCAATGATGGCGTTTCCTCCGTGCCATTCCTGTGGCCGCTCCTTAAGGCAATCCCATGGCTGTTTCTGCTATGGGCCGCCAAGTTCTTCTTCTCGGGCGTCACAAACAAGAGCGAACGGACTATGCATGGAAAGGTGGCTTTGGTGACAGTACGTACAGTAAACATATATGTCTTGATCAAAAGCTGAGTATTCCTAGGGAGGCACTAGCGGTGTAGGTGAGGCAACTGTCCGCGATTTGGCCACCAAGGGAACTCAAATCGTGCTGCTTACCCAACATGCACTCAATGATCCATTCCTGGTTGACTTCATCGAGGATATGCGACAGGATACGAATAACGAGCTCATCACTGCCGAGCAAGTCGATTTGGAATCTCTTCACAGCATCCGGACTTTCGCAACGAAGTGGATCGACAATGCGCCTCCCAGAAGACTCGACATGATCGTATTATGTGCGAACACCCTCACACCGTCGAGCAAAGGACTACAAAGCACGAGTGAGGGCATTGAACTCAACTGGCAGGTCAATTACCTTGCCAACTTCCACTTCCTCAGCATCATGTCCCCTGCACTTCGCGCTCAACCACCTGACAGAGACGTTCGAGTCCTATTCGGTAACTGTAGCAGCTACATGGGTGGCGACCTCCTTCAGGTTACTCAAAAAGCTCAGTCTGCTGCAGGGAAATCAAAGCCCAAGAAGGCAGCATCGACCGATGCTGTCGCCCCCACCAAGTTCTCGCCCGGCAATGCATATGCTACGTCCAAGCTCGCACTCGTGACTTTTGCACTCGCTTTCCAGAAGCACCTGGTTACCTACAAGCGGCCAGATGGCTTCCCAGCCAACATCAAGGTCCTGCTTGTGGACCCGGGCTATTGCCGTACCCCGGGCATGAGGCGCTGGCTTACTGGCGGCTCTCTCTCTGGTCTCTTTGTTTACCTCATTACATATCCACTTTGGTGGCTGATTCTGAAGAGCCCTGACATGGGAGCGCAATCTTTCCTATACGCCGCAATGGAGGAGAAGTTCAGCCGCGCAGATGGTGGACTGCTCATTAAGGAGTGCAAGCAGCGTGACTTCATTAGGACAGATGTGTTGGACGAGTCAAAGCAAAAGATGCTTTGGGAGTACAGCGAACAAATGGTGCAAGAAGCAGAGAAGAGAGGCGCTGTAGACAGAGCGAAAGCTAAGAAAGAGGAGGAAGACAAGAAGGAAGAGGCGCAGGCGGAGGAAGAGATCAAGAAGTACAAGGATAACATTGGTAAGAAGGAGAAGAAGGATGGAAGTCGACGAAGCAAGAAGACGGGATGAGCTTGTGCCAACGCATCTGTGTACATTCGATCCTCGAATTCATCAGCTTCGCCGAATCATAGATTGAGCAAGGCTCGAGTACAACAAAGCAGACCGCCGACCACGAGGAAAAGAGCAAGTAAGCCTGCGCGGAGCTTCATGTTGGTATGACAGTCGAAGGTGCTGGAGTCATAGGCTTCCTGCATAGCAACTTTCGACAAAATCGACTCAGAAGCTGCTCCCACGATACCATGCAGCAATTTTACATTGATTCATGCCGTTGTTGCCAAGCAATCTGTCAGCACAAGGTCGATATCTTTCGATCTAATTTACCGTAGTGCTTTGTATGCTTTATTGGCACGTGGTCGGTCTTTGTTCTCAGCTTTGCCAGCATGAAGGGAAATAGCAGCGTCCTCGTCACCGCATTTGTTCGGAGTATGAACTCATATGGCGAACAAAGAAATAGTCTCTGGGCTTTGCAGTCGCATGGCGATTGTCGCAGAATACACCATTGCAAGACCAACTTTCCACTCGAGTCATAGCCACTAACATGTCTGTTTGCTGACACACGCAACCCACGCAATCCACATTCACTACCGACGCGAGAGGCAGGTCCTCGGATTTCCTATATATACATTTCCGACACTCGTTTGTGGAAAGATTTTATACAATGGCTGATCAAAGAGAAAACGATATCTCCCTAACGGGACTGCGACTGAGCTTCGACGATAAGTCGAACGCCTCCGAACCACAACACGATGCCTTGCAAGGGCCGAGAGAAGTTGAGGATTTGACTGATGAGAATGTTCATGATTTTGGTCGGGACTTCACTATTGATGTAGAACATCGTGACGAATCACTCCGTGTCACCATCGACCACGATCCGGCGGGTGCTCATGAAGTCGGCTCTCAGCTAGGGTCGGCCTTCTCGCCCTCCTCTAGCGAAGGAGACGGAGATGCTGCGGATGAGGTCGAGGAGCAAGACGAAAATGACGACAATGTTGAACAAGCCAAAGAATGGCACGACGTTGACATTGACAACCCAACCCCTCTGTCAGCAGCCGAGCCGCATCCCATATACCCAGCGATTCGTGGTATGAAGGATCATAACGCTATATACAGAGTGGACCCACTCAACGGTGAACTCTATCCAATGCACAAGGAAACCATAAAAGACGAATTCGTCTTCAAAGCAAAAATGGACCGATATTCAAATCGACCTAGTAAGAGGCAAAAGATCCTCACTTCTCCTCCTTTGTCTCCTGATTATAACACAGGCAACACAGGGATGCCAGCCGACATGGGAGTCATACCCGAGCCGAGTCCAGAAGCTGAGGAAGACAATCACGTAGTGACCCCTCTGTCACAACAAGAAGCCTCGGAGCCGGCTTCTGAACAGCACGCTTTTGCCATCGATCGTGCTTGGTCCGAAGAGGACGAAGAGGATATGTCATGGGTCTCAGGTGCGATTGCTGAGGTCACGGGTTCTCGTCAAGGCTCCGCAGACAGCGTCACTACGAACCTGCCGGGGAACGATACTGGGGATGCAGACATTCCCGAATCATCTGATGATGCCGTTAGTCCATTCAGCCCTGTCAGTCCTCTTGACAAAGCTGGAGCTCTAGACGCCTTGAAAGACGATTCGAAGCCAAATGTGGAAGATACCACGGAGACTCCATCGGAACTACCAGATCAGCATCCCGAAAGCTCTCAAGAGAGTGGCGCAGCGCCAACGGTAGTCGAGCCTGCCTCCGACCTCCCGCCTTTGCATGAGCGCGATCCAACATCTCCTGATCCTGCAGGTCCGGAGTTCTTAACAGGTCTTACGCCCGAAGAAGGCATGAAAATCTGGTGGCAATGGCACGATAGACCGGACAAGCCGTCGTTCAACACCAACCGCAATTCGTTCAACCAGGACAAATCTGGCGACTTCGAATTCACCAGAGACGGCAGCGGTAAGGAGGAGGCAGCAGTTGTGCTTAGCAAGCAACGTTTCCTCCTGAAAAGGATGACAAGCAGGGATGTCACGTGCATCTCCGACACTATGGGCGATGTTGAGCGCGCGCTGGAGTACATGAGGCTTCAGATGCTCAAATACCGCCATCAACGCAACGAGTACAAACTTGACGCAACATATCTGGAAGGGAAGGTTGGCAGACGCGATGATACGATCCGGGAACAAGATGACAGGATCGCAAGACGTAATAACACAATCCAGGAACAAGAAGACAGAATCCAGGAGAAGCAGAAAGAGATCAATGAGGCTGAGAAGATCTTCTTTCAAGCTGTGGAAGAGGCGAGGGATACGGGCGCTCAGAAGGAGAGAGCCTTTGAAGCGGCGAAGGCTATGCGCACTCAAAGGGAGGAAGCCTTGGAGGCGGTGAAGGCCATGCGTGCGGAGAAGGAGAATCTCACTAAGATGCTCGAGCAGAAGATTGATACGGCCCAGCATGAGCTTGCTGGTCGAACGGAACCTTTGCAGTTTGCTTCGATCATGACTGTTATCTCGCAGGATGCGGTCTCAGGCCAGGCTTCTGCCTCCAATCAACATGAGCTGCAGCTACAGCCCCGAGTCGATGATCTCACTAGGCAGCTCACCGAGTCACAGGCAAGTCGCGCAACCTTGGACGAGACTTACACAGCATTGCACGGTAGAATCGCTGAGTTGGAGAAAGAGCTCAATCGCATGGTCAAGGAGCAGCTCGACGACATCACCAAAGGTCAAATGCAGGCTGAGGCCGACGAACTCCGGGCGCAATTGCAGACGAGGTTCGACACCGAGAGCGAACTTGAACGGCTACACGAGCTCGAGGACGAGCTCAGATCTTTGGCAATGACCCGTAGAGCAAATGCTGGTTCGGACTCAGATCTTGCAGATCGTATACAGGAAGCAGATGCGCTCGCACGGGACCAGCAAGCGGAAATTGAGAGACTCCGTGACGAGAGTGTTGCATGGCAGCGATACGCCGATGAGTCTATTGCATCATTGCAGGCTGCGCTAGATGCAGCGCATGATGAAGGCAATGGGCTCAAAGACGCATTGTTGGAGCACGGCTGGAGCGCATATGCTCCTTCACGAAAGCACACTATGCCTCTCATGATCGACCAAGGCACCCAGACGGAAACAAGAGCTCTTTCTGCTCTGCCTCAAACTCCTGTGAAGGCGGTCCCAAACCCTTCGAAAGCTGCTAAGAAGCAGCAAGCGCACAAACAGGCTTTTAACCGGTCTTCATACTGGGCTGATCGCATAAAGGCAATCATGCAGTCTCCCAGTGCTGTGAAAGAGCTGGAGTCTCTGCGTGTGGCGAGAGAAAAGCGTCAATCGGAGGAATTGGCAAGGCTGGACCAGATCCGACAGAGGATGGAAGCGTATTTGAATTTAGGCGTGCAATCGTGCGTTTCAATGGAGGCAGAACGAGTTGCAGTAGCGGTGTAGGGTGGTCTGGTGTACAGCATGTTTTGCGTTTGCTTTGGATTTCGTTCTGTGGTCTTTCTTATTTCATCGATTCTCCATTTTGTACCTTAGTATTACGGAAGCTAGATCGGTGGACGGTGCCATCGCTGGGCTTTTTCTTGGGCGATAGGTTCTTGTCTTTATGTTATTTATCAAGGTGTTCGTGATATCAACACATCACTGGTGACTGTTCCTCTTGAAGTCCGTGATGTACACCTTTCCACTCACCTTCGGGCTGTTGGCAATCGAGGGCTCCGAATCGAGGCAATACATCGTCCACGCCGTTGCGGACCTGAATACTGAGCCTAATATTCTCATCAAATTATTTGTGTCTCCTAGCACTCACCTAGACACAATACGAACATTAAATTATCGACGGGGTTGCTCATTGTCGTGTATGATTCTAACCCTAACAGCCCCAAGTCGTACATGAGCCGCAAGCTGAAAGATCACTGCCCTTACAACAACATTGGACCCAGTCCCGAATGTCTATCTGTTTGAAACCTGCTTTCGCGACCCACAAAAACATCGACACAAGACCCATCCATGGATTAAAAAGTCTAGTTATGAGGACCACGTCACTCTTTCAAAACGGCCTGGCGTGTCAACTCTTCTTCACCCGCGCGTTCGCCACAACGACAATGCCTCAGCCCCTGTCATCTTTCGTGCTCGACAGGAACATATTCAACGAAAGCCTCTATTCGCGGATACGCACTTTCTGGTTTGCCGATCTGCCTCCCGACTTCACCACTGCCAACCCTGCAAGCCTGAAGAGATGGTGGGGCCTCGACGCAACCAAGGCCGAGAAACAGCAGGTCGATGCGTTCTGTCGTGACGAGTTCATGCATGCCCTGCAAGCTATCGGACCAGAGAATCTCCCGCTTCCACCTTTCGAGTCACACAAAGCAGAGATCGAAACGGCATCTGCTATAGCTAGCCCTCTCCTTGCTCAAGTCAAAGAAGCGAGTCGCCACTCCACCCAGCAAGCAGCCGATACACTAGTCTCATTGGTACTCCTGCTCGATCAAGTCACGCGTAATTCGTTCCGTACGCAAGCCACGCTTCCACTCATCTACAACCACTATGACCGTCTAGCCCATGCGCTCGTACGCAGCTCTCTCAAGCTCGATCCCAGCCCGCTTACGTTTCCTGCCTACCTGAAGCGCCCAGCTTTGCAGTCGTGGCTTCACATGCCGCTCGTGCACTCCGAAGACTTGAGCAGCCATGAACTTTGGTATGCTTTGACAGCAAAGATGGAGGCAGAAATCCCAGCGAAAGACTCTGGCGCACATGCCTATCTGGAAATGGCTCGTAAAGCAGAGGATTCGCATATTGATGCCATTAGGAAGTTTGGAAGATATCCTCATCGTAATGCTTGCCTGGGCCGCGAGAGTACTTCGGAGGAGAGGGAATGGTTGAAGACGGGAGATACGTTTGGCGTGTCGCAAGGGAGGGATGAGTTGTGAGAGGGTTAGAAGTGATGTGTGTATATAACACGAGACTGTCCTTTGACCAGTGTATGTGACATTAAGGAAGTCCTCACTCCATATGAAGGGCAAAACAATCAGCTTTCTTTGGCCATTTCTGGATAAGTCATCGACCGAATTTTAGTTTGCAACTATTTTACCTCTTTACTTGCATCCACAATGGACTGCTACTGAGGGGAGCATGCGGTCTTTGAACTCCGATGCCGAATAACCATACTGAGCCATGGAGATACAGGCTTACTTCACATTCATGATTTCGATCCCGCTTTGGGACGGCTGATCACCGTCGACAAGAAATTGACAGATGGACCAAGAGTGCATTGAATCTTGAATACTGCTGCGTAGCTGAATGGCGCCAGCCACGTGATGAGTCAGCGGCCCGCATCAGCACAGGCCATTCAGCCGCATGCAGCTCCGGCGGCGCAGCCTGCCTCCTCTCCTTTGTCGCGCCTTTCGCGTCCACGTCTCCTCCCACCAGCATCACTCAACAACAACAACATTACCCACCGAGTTGCCACCATCCAACACCCTTTCTCCAACTGCCACTTTCTTGCGCGTGTCAACTTCTCGACCGTGCCACCACTGATCTGACTACTGATCACTGCCACTGCCACCTCACTGCCACATCACTCAACAGGCAGCTCACAGCCGTACATCTGCTCCACACAGCAAATCATCAGCTTCACTCAGCAATCACATTCGCCTTGCACAATAAGCATCAACCAGCCAACCTAATCATCAAAAAAACCACAATCACCATGTCTGGACAAGGAAAACTCGACCAGTCTCTCGACGAGATCATGAAGGACACCAAGCCCACCCGCGCCGGTCGCGGCCGTGGCCCACGTCGCGCTGCTGCTGTTAAGGCCGCTGCGGCCACCGCTGCCCCAGCTGGCGGTGTCGCCAAGAAGACCAAGGCTCCTAGAGGACCCAAGGCTGCCGCACCTGCTGCAGCTATCCCGGTAACTGGCGAGAGCAAGATCATCGTCAGCGGTCTTGTAAGTTGCCTACTGCTACAGTGTCTTGAGTCACCACTAACAAGTTTCTAGCCCGAAGACGTGAACGAGTCGCAGATCAAGGTATGTTAATCGGATCGGATGAGCAACATGCGATTTCCAACGACATTTTTCGATCGTACCCACCTTTTTGCGCAACAACACGCGTAGCCTTTGCGAGCATGGGCTTTTACACGCGATTCTGATGCCCTTTGTGGCCAGAATAAGGACACCTGCTCGATCCGATGCATGGCCGCTTGCCATAGCGTGCGTATCGCGAGCAGCGAGCGTTCCTGAATACCTCCTGCAAGAGACCAGAACCGCCCTTGGCTGGCAACCATGTGCGCGCGTTCTCGGTGCAGTGAGAACTGAAGAGCAAGCACGACAAGTGAGCAGACCAGCACAAGCGCAGCATTTTGGCACACCGAGCAAATTGGCTATACTCTGTGGCACGGGACCACTGCAGATCGGCTGTCGCGATACTATTCTCCTTCATGTGGCAAGCTCTGGATGCCCTACGGCCAAAGCTCGAAGATGAAAAGTTCAACATGGCGATAAACTTGCGGTGATTCGCAAGCAACCTGGCCTCGACTTCAAATGCAGAAGGAGTCTGGACATGGTTTCTGATCTGGGTCGTGAACCTACCAGAGGGTCTTCACTTCGATCTTGGATACACATGGCCATTTGTACTGCTGCTGTCTGCTCACTGATCGCTGCCTCTGCCTTCCTCTTGCAAGCCGTACCTCTGGAGACGACTGGTCGGATGAACAACAGCGTTTTTGATGTGGCTACGCGAGGGTCGATCGATGGAAGCGAACGGGCTTGAGGCCATTCCACGATAAATTCGGACTAACATGGAAATTCGTTCAGGACTACTTCAGCAAATCTGTAGGAGCCGTCAAGAAGGTCATGCTCACCTACGGCCCGACTGGCCGTAGCCGTGGCACTGCCACCATTGTCTTCGCCAAGCCAGGAAGCGCCGCTCAAGCCGCACACGAGCTGAACGGTGTCAAGGTTGACAACCGTGCGATGAAGGTGTGTTTTCTGTTGTGCCCACAAATTGCGACGTTTACTGACCAGCTCTAGATCGAGGTTGTCGTCGGTGCCAAGAGCGTCCCTGCTGCTGCAGTTGCGAAGAGCCTCAGTGACCGCATTGCGTAAGTATACTGCGTTGCGCCAGAAACCGCTCGCAACCCCACTAACACCTTTCACAGCAAGCCCAAGACCGCCGCCCAGGAGAAGACCAAGGGTGCCGCCAAGGGCCAGAAGGGTGCCGCCAACGGTGCTGCTGGCACTGCTAAGGCAGGTGCCAACAAGAAAAAGGCTGGTCGCGCTGGCAAGCCGAAGGCCAAGACTGCCGAAGAGCTTGATGCTGAGATGCAGGACTACTTCGGTGGTAACGAGACCAACGGCGCTGCCGCCCCTGCTGCACCCCAGGCTGCCCCAGCCACCAACGACGACGCCAACATGGACGAGATCTCCTAGATGGTCAACTGAGACGGGGTGTGGATGAATACTGTTCTGAGGTAGCTCAAAATGTGAGAGATGCGGAACGGAAACACGACAGCGACAGGCCGGCTCGACAGGCTTTTTTTCTTTTATTTCTTTGGGCTGGCTTGTAAGAATACCACAGCAGACTGCGATGAACTGGGAGCCAAGGCAACGGCGTTGGCTGGGTTGGGATCAAGGAGTTGTTGCTGTGTGCGGAAGCGAGAGAGTTGTGATGAGACAAAACAATCAATCCAAGCATAACACCCACGTATCGTCTTCCAACTTGTGTTCAATTGAACAGCCCCGCTGCAGCGGTACCGACAGATAATACGTCGTGCCCGCAATCGACTGGTGAACAGGGAAGCCCAGGCACAGCTTACTGCTGGCGTCTGACAGATAAGCCTCTATTGTGTTGCTGCAGCTTATGCTTCAGTTCAGCTCATAAGAGGACGCCAGAGCGGCTCCGACCCGACTCTTCATCTTCCGGTCGACCAGATGATCTCGGGCCTAAGGGACGACCACGACGTCGTGCATATGCAGGCGTGTAAACGCCACGAAGTCGAAGGACCCGGTAACACCCCTCGATCTAATTCTGATTTCCAAGCTCAGTGTACAAGCGACGAGCGAAGCAGCCTTACAGATACAGAAGTTCGACGTGAAGTTCAGGACTGCAGTATCTCCCACGTAGAGCGGTAGCCACGCGGCAGGAGTCCACAGTGAGGGCTTGATTCGGTAGAGCATAACCGACTTGCTACGTTCCATTTGTCATTCGGTTAGTGATCTTCGCCCATGGAGGGCGTTCCAGAATCGCTGGGCGGTGGTACGAGTTGCCCTGCTTTTGCCGCTGCCCGCACTCTACCTTACTACTGTGCTCTCGATGCTTGTTTCGTTTCGCGGGGACTGGTAGCACCAGGGTCAAGCGTCTCCATGCTCGTTTCGTGGAGAGTGTAACGGCGGCGGATGAAATGTAATTGACGCCCACGAGACATTGGCCACCCCCACTAAGTCATCTCTGTTATATGTTGTCCCCTCGGTCTGCTCGCGTCAAAGGTGGCCGAGGCGCGTCATAGCTTTGAGCTGTGTTGATGGGCGTGAGATCATTCGCGTTGATACAGCGCGAATACAGTCATGTCATGTCAGGTCAGGTCAGAAAGGGCCGTACAGTAGCAGCTTTGGCTCAGCTGCGCACAATTAGACGCCTCTGGACCAAAGGCAATTCGCGGGCCAGCTATAGCGAGACACATGATGGGTGACTTCTCACTCAAATTACCACATCGGGTCGCAGCTTCCCCGCACCAAGTCGTCGACAGCTCCATTCCCCATGGCCGAGGGAGGCGTGTCGACCATTCACGACAGCACGGCTTTAGCTCGCCCGGCGAGCAACTCCACGACTCCACACACGACCGAGTGGAGTCGAGCAGCACATTGAGGTGGAGAGCAGCGAGCTGTCCGAGCCACCATCTCGCATCGCCGGTGGGCCGTGACATCGAGGTGGATTGCACCTGCGCACCAGCCTTCACGCCTACTTATTAACCCCGCGCCTCCTCGGCATTACTATATTTCTCCTTCCTCTCCCTTCTGTAAGACACACTCTTGTTGTGCCATTGATTCCTGTTTGCAACGCCAATCAAACAAACAAGACACATCACTTCAATATGACTTCCGTCCAGCTTGAGACGCCGCACTCCGGCAAGTACGAGCAGCCAACTGGCCTGTAAGTAGAGCTCCTCAGAGTTGAAGAAACGCCACCGATATTCCCTCGGTCGGTCTACGCAACCGCTGCAACATCCTCGCTGACTCCCCTTCCAGGTTCATCAACAACGAGTTCGTCAAGGGCCAAGAAGGCAAGACCTTCGACGTCATCAACCCCTCCGACGAGAGCGTGATCACCCAGGTCCACGAGGCCACCGAGAAGGACGTCGACATCGCCGTCGCCGCCGCCCGCAAGGCCTTCGAGGGCTCATGGAGACAGGAGACACCCGAGAACCGCGGCAAGCTGCTCACCAACCTCGCCAACCTGTTCGAGAAGAACATCGACCTCCTCGCTGCGGTCGAGTCGCTCGACAACGGCAAGGCCATCTCCATGGCCAAGGTTGATATCAGCATGTGCGTTGGCTGCCTTAGATACTACGGTGGTTGGGCGGACAAGATCACCGGCAAGGTTATTGACACTACTCCTGACACTTTCAACTACGTCAAGAAGGAGCCCATTGGTGGTATGTATCGACTTTCGGCACCCTCGGGCCTGAGAGTCTGCGAAATCTTGTATTGATCGATTGCTGACAATCACTCTAGTCTGCGGTCAGATCATTCCCTGGAACTTCCCCCTTCTCATGTGGGCATGGAAGATTGGCCCGGCCATTGCTTGTGGTAACACTGTCGTCCTGAAGACTGCCGAGCAGACCCCTCTTGGTGGTCTCGTCGCTGCCAGACTCGTCAAGGAGGCCGGTTTCCCTCCTGGTGTCATCAACGTCATTTCTGGTTTCGGTAAGGTCGCTGGTGCCGCTCTCTCTTCTCACATGGACGTCGACAAGGTCGCCTTCACCGGTTCCACCGTCGTTGGCCGCACAATTCTCAAGGCTGCCGCCTCTTCCAACTTGAAGAAGGTCACCCTCGAGCTCGGTGGCAAGTCACCAAACATCGTCTTCGAGGATGCTGACATCGACAACGCCATCTCATGGGTCAACTTCGGTATCTTCTTCAACCACGGCCAGTGCTGCTGTGCTGGTTCGCGTGTGTATGTCCAGGAGAGCATCTACGACAAGTTCGTCCAGAAGTTCAAAGAGCGCGCACAGAAGAACGTTGTTGGCGACCCCTTCGCCGCCGACACTTTCCAGGGTCCTCAGGTTTCCAAGGTTCAGTTCGACCGCATTATGGAGTAAGTTTGTCCCTGCGAAGCTACGTTCATCAGCACATCAGTTAACATCGTTTCTCAGGTACATCCAGGCTGGCAAGGATGCCGGTGCCACTATCGAGACCGGTGGCAAGCGTAAGGGTGACAAGGGCTACTTCATCGAGCCCACGATCTTCTCCAACGTCACAGAGGACATGAAGATCGTGAAAGAGGAGATCTTCGGCCCCGTCTGCTCGATCGCCAAGTTCAAGACCAAAGAGGATGCCATCAAGCTCGGCAACGCCAGCACATACGGTCTCGCCGCCGCTGTCCACACCAAGAACCTCAACACCGCCATTGAGGTCTCCAACGCCCTCAGGGCGGGTACCGTCTGGGTCAACACCTACAACACTCTCCACCACCAGATGCCCTTCGGTGGCTACAAGGAGTCTGGTATTGGTCGTGAGCTCGGCGAGGACGCGCTTGCCAACTACACTCAGACCAAGACTGTCAGCATTCGTCTTGGTGACGCCCTCTTCGGTTAAGCGAACTGAGAGATGGATTAATGAGTTGTCGAAGCGGCTGAAGATCGTTTCGGTGTAATTACGTATGACGTTATGAAATGAATAACAATGTGTACTGTACCAGTCCTGTTCGTGTTGTATGTGCCTTGTGACACGTTGTTCCCGATCGGCAATGAAACGTGTAGTCTTTTGTTAAGGATGTGAAGTGAACGATCGAGTCCATCGCTGCTCACTTCACTCCATCCCTTCGTCGCACCTTCCCAAAGTCCGTCTCCAGCAATTGCCCCACGCTCGGCAACAAGCGCTCCCTCTGGCTTGCTCCAACTAAACACTCGACTCACACCGTCACACACAACAAGAACCACACCAACCCTCTCTCTCACCCAGGGCACACCCGCCACAATGCCCCCTAAAGTACTCCAAAAGAACCCAGACCGCAGCGGCGTCCTCCCAATCCCAGCCTCCGCCCGCGCCCCTCCAGCCCCTAAACCGCCCGCCGCCCGCCTCAAACTCGAAATCCGCCGTCTCCCACCAGGCCTCACGCTGAGCGAATTTGAAGAAACTCTCGGCGAAGAATGGAAACTCGGCAAAGGCCGCGTCGACTGGCGCGAGTACCGCCAGGGCAAAGCGAAGAATGTCAGCAAAATGCCTGAATTGAGCCGCTGTTACGTGC
This sequence comes from Melanodothis sp. VS III C KN 2, assembly GCA_019775565.1. Classification (NCBI taxonomy): domain Eukaryota; kingdom Fungi; phylum Ascomycota; class Dothideomycetes; order Cladosporiales; family Cladosporiaceae; genus Melanodothis; species Melanodothis sp. VS III C KN 2. The sequence goes on from JACWFM010000013.1 coordinate 17,627, forward strand.
ACCTTGTTAAGGAGGAGTTTGTGAGGGAGTTTGAGGCGAGGTTTTTGGGGGTTGTGTTTAGGGATAAGGCGGGGACGTGGAAGAGTGGTGGTGGTTCTGCTGGTGGTGGGGGAGCGCCGATGCTGGGGTTTGCGATGAATCAGCGCGTGCCGTTGCAGCAGGGGAAGCAGCGTGCCAGGGCGGATAATCGTCAGGGGACGATTGATCAGGACGCGGAGTATATGGCTTTCTTGGAGGCGGAGACGCAGCCTATTCCCAAGGCGTCGGCGATTGATAGTGCGGCTGCCGTGGAGAAGAAGGAGGGAGAGGAGGGTGGGAAGGTGAAGGTGAAGAGCACGCCGTTGATTGAGGATTTGAGGGAGAGGAAGGCGAATAAGGCGAAGGCGGCGGCGAGCAAGGCTGAGAAGGCGGATAGGAAGGGTAAAGGTGATTCGAAGGGCGAGGAGAGCACTCCTGCTGCTTCGTCAGGAGGCAAAAAGGGCGATAAAGGAAAAGCTGAGCAGGCTGCGAAGGATGTTGCAAAGGTGGCGAACAAGCAGGCCTCAGGGAAGCAAGGACAGAACAATTCGGCGGCAAATGCGAACGCCAATGCCAATGCTACGTCTCAAAAAGCTGCGCAAACGCCTGCTAAGGGCAGACGTGGAGCGGCTCAACAGAACGCGAAGGCAGCGGCGGCGGCAGCTGCTCAACCACAGCCACAGCAACAGAACGCCACGCCGGCCGGTCCGGCGGCGCAACGTGGACAGAGACAGAGAGGCAACAACGCCGAAGGCATCAAGAAGATGCTACAGAAAGACCTCGGAATCAAGCCCAAAGCAGCGGCTGCAGACACACCTGCTCAAACAGGCACCCCAGCAGCAGGCAGAAATGCAAACAACAACCAGCAGACACCAGCACAGTCCAAGTCCCAAGCGCAAACGCCTAAGCAGCAACAGCAGCAGCAGCAGTCTTCCAACTCCGTTGGCCCGCACAAAGCATACCTCAAGCACGCCAACCCAAGCCAAGGCATGACTGAGATTCTCATCCAACAAGCGCTTGCGCAGTTTGGCGAGATGAACAACGTGACCATCGATCCCAGAAAAGGTACTGCTATTGCGGTCTTCAAAACGCAAGACGGTTTGAAGAAGGCTGTGCAGGCGAAGAAGGTTCCTGTGGCTAAGGGTGCGGTTGAGGTTATTGAATTCAAGGATAGAGGTGGAGGCGGTGGAGGAGGCAACAACAGCAACAACCAGAATCAAAACCAAAACAACAACAGTAACAACAACAGCGGGAACCCAGGAAGTAGTGGCGGCGGAGGAGGTGGGGGCGGACGAGGTGGATTCAGGAACAGAGGCGGACGGAGCGGCAGGGGTGGTAACAACAACTCTGGTGCTTCCAATGCTAATGGTGGGAAGGGTGGTGGACAAGCTGCTGCTGCTCCAGTTCCAGCTCCAGCCGCTGGTTGAACGACTTGATATTTTCGCAAGACGAGTGGTCCTCACATCCTGGTTATTAGGCTTCCTCCAGCGTTGATGACGGAGAGACCGCCCTATGAATGCACCAGATGGTTGCCTGGATGTGATGCTTGTCGAGAACTGAGAACGAGCGAGTATGGATCTGGCAGCATACAGTAGTCCAGCTGAACTCGTTCAACTCCTCGTCCAATCCAGGAAGCGGATACGATTGCGTTGCGCGACCTCAGCTATGCCATCAGTTGACAGAAACAATCACAACAGCATATGAGCGGTAGTCGGTTACTCCAAAGGCGGCAACGCATTCTCCTATGCATCGTCGACTAACTTTTTCAGTGTAGTCGGCCTGCCGTGGTGTAGTAGCTACTAGTCAATGGTGATTGTAAAATGCTGCCGCGTCACATGCCCTCAACAAAGGCAGAAATGTAAAGCAAGATTCTATATGTCTCTATATCTATATGCTGTATCGGGGTATCGTAAACATTACTTCCTATCCACCCACGTCTGCATCCGAATGCCGTACTTCGCAGTGACAAGACACACGCCTCCAGCCATAAGAGCCATTACAACACCAACAGTACACTGCCACCCAACCCCCACAGCATCCACCAACGGAATCGTAGCTCCACTAGCCGCGGCCGAGAAAGCATACTGAATCACGTACTTGCTAGCGATCGCTTGTTGTCTCGCCTGGGGCATGACTTCCGCGCAGTATGTGTTCAGGCCGGCGAAAGCGGCGAGGACGGCGCCGGCTATGATGAACGAGAAGACGATTGCCAGGGGAAGGCCGCCGACTCGCTGGTCTAGGCACCAGCCGTATATCAGTGACGAGGCTGGGAGGACGAGGAACAGGCTGACGAAACCGCTCCGTAAGCGGTCTTGTGGTAGACGGAGGCCGTCACGCCTGGCGATCCATTCGCGGACTGTTCTGTCTGAGAAACGGCCCCCGATGATAGTACCTGCGAGAAATCCTGCTGCCGGAGCTAGGTAAAATAGACCGGACGTCAGCGGTGAGTCGAGACCATACTGCGATTCCAAAATGTGCCTAGGGCTCGCGAGGAGGGAGTATTGCGACCAGCTGAGAAGACCCGCGGCGAAATCAGCCAGCATCACGTTGGGATAGCGGAACATCCTCAGCACTCTCCACGGATTGTAGACGTGGGCGATATCGCCGAGTCGCGGGTTCTTGATCGTTGCGTCTTTGCCGCCTTTGCCTAGACATAGTAACGACAGTCCCAGAGCGAAGCCGATCATGCCGCATTGCACCCATAGAATCACCCGCCATGTCGTGAACGTCGTGATCACACCCGCCACCAACGGTCCTAGAGGAGGGCCCAGCACTGTGCCACACAGGAACATTCCCGTCGCGTTACCTCTCCTCACTGGAGGGAAGAATTCGGCGATGATCGCTTGTCCGGTAATGTGGAAGAACGTCCCTTGAAGGCCGGAGAGTAATCGAAACGCGATGAAATAGCTAAGATTCGACGAAAACGACGCCGCAAGCGTCCAGGCAAGACACGCCACGAGGCAGCTATTCCACGTGTAAAGGCGTCCGCAGAGGGGGATCATCGGGCCCCAGAAGAAATTCGAAAGGCCCATGGTGACCAGCACGCCGGCGCTGGAGGCATTGATGATCTCGGGCGTGGTGTCGAATTCTTCTGCGATTTCTCGCGCCGCTGAGAACATCGATGTACTCGAGAAACTGGCCGTCAGGGCGGCGAAACTGGTCGCGAGGACGACGAGCCATTTGATCAGAGCCGGGGCGCTGTAGCCGGGCGCTGTGGCTTCGGGATCGACTACTGCTGATGTTGATGTTGGTGGCGTTTGCTTTTCTGCATCTTGTGGAGGAGTCTCCATGGTTGCTTTGCTTTGCTTTGCTCTCTCTTTGGTTTTAAAGTTTGAGGTAAAGATAGTGTTTTTGAGTTCTACATTCTTTTATGAATGAAGGGTAGAAGAGAGGCTAGTGTATATACAGTATGAGAAACGAAACCTTCGGCGGCGATGATTCTCTCTCGCCATTTGTGTGGGTCTTGCGCTCGGCAGGAGTGGCCGGACGGCATAAACATGCCGTGGCGTACAGTATGCCGGAGGCTACATGACAGGGCAAGACTCGGATGTTTTGCAATGAAACTGGCTGTGAGTATTCCATCTTGATTACATTGTCAGAACATCATATACTGCACTTGTGTTGACGTTCACGCAGATTAGTACATCTGTAGACCTTCCGACGACGATGTGGGTCCTTAGAGACAAGTACGATCGTGGTCGATAGACAAATGTAAGGGGTAGCTTGCCAAATGGTCGCTCGAGTCTGATATGCTAGTACCGCTGATCTGACGCATGTCATAGGTAGTGCAAGAGTTAGATGGGAGTCATGCGATTGCATGTGTGGTGCGGTGTGCGGCGAGACCTGCCGCAGCGAAGTCGCTCGGTGTATCGTGAGCCTCGCCGAAGGAAGATGCTCGGCCAAGAGCGCCATTTCTCCCGGATGCTATCGGCTCTTGAACATTTCGCCGTGGTTCGTTCAACCTACAATCAAACAAGTGATGTCTGCGACACCTTCCAAACGACCGATTGCGTAAGTGAGGATAATATAGACGATGTACTGGATGGAACAAATCTGACTTTTGTCCTATTTAAGGTGTCGAGAATGTCATAAACGGAAGGTAAAATGTTCAGGCAATGGCCCACCTTGTGCAGCATGCTCTCAAGCTGGTCTACAGTCGGAATGCTGTTACCCGGCTCGGGACAAGCAAGTCAAAGTAGGCCAGAGATATCTCGAAAATGTCCTTGAAGAGAACAAACGTCTGTCAGCTCTCGTGTCTGCAGGGAACACACCTGCTGCACCACCGCCATCTGGCGTACCATCAGCACAGGCAACTCCGAGAGCAGACAATGCAGACCGCAATCCTGTACTCGAGGAACATCCATGGTTTATGGTTCACGAGGCGGTAGATCTGCCAATTTACATTAACGAAACCGCCGATGCTGCTTTCGCCACTCGTTTACGCCAGACTGCATCGTCGCAACCAGTGAGCCACATCGCTCGCGTGCAATATATGAACGATGACACCCTGCGATCACTTTCAGAGTCTCCACCTGAGTGGCCCAGCTCATCTCGCCTTCGATTCCTCGTCGACACGGCTTTGGAGACGGCTTGTAAAACATGGCACATTGTGCGCAGAAGCCGCATTGACAAAGATGTGGAAGAGTTGCTGCGAGATACGGACAACTGCCACTGGCTTACGGCAAGTCGTATCTGGGCGATGATGGCGATTGGCGATGCTTTTTCGTCCAGGTGTACATTGCCTGGTCAGCCTTTTCCTGGATCCAGGTATTGGGCGCGTGCGATGCAACTTGTGCATATGGTGATGGAACGACCGAGGTTGTGTTTGGTGGAAGTGTATCTTTTGCTGGTAAGTAGTACCGTTTGCGCAGCGCTCTCAGTGACTCGACTAGCATCAGTTGTACCGGATAGTCGTTGCCTCGCTTGATGGATACCGCTGACTGGGAATGCAGGCTTTCTACGCTGCGCTGATGAACCGTAGACATACTGCTGTTCTTCTGTCCGGTCAGTCACTCCGACTATGTCTCGTGCTTGGCCTACACATCGAGATCAGCGACGCACAACTAAAAGACCCAGCCTTGCGAGAACACCGATGCAGACTCTGGTGGACCGCCTATCGCTTCGACCGCCTATGGTGTGGCCGGGTCGGGGTGCCACCTTCGATACCCGATGAGAGTGTCGAGATACGTCTTCCTTCCGCTGCAGGTCTACCTCCGGGCGCTGAGCTTGACTTCAGGGACGCTGAACACCTAGCGATGGGTGTCCGACTGTCAAGAATACTCTCTCGTGCTGTCAACACGCTTTACGTGTGGAAACGTCAGCAGACATCTTTTTCGGAGAGGGTACAAGATGCCGTGCGTTCGCTAAGAGATTGGGCGGAACAGCTGCCCGAGCATCTCCAACTGCGCTTCGATAAGGCCTTGCCTCCGCACGTGCAATACATGCATCTAGCCTTCATACAGTCTGTGATTGTCGTTACTCGGCCTGTGCTGCTCCATTTGTACCGACAAAGCCTGCCACGACAGACACAGAGCTCAGAAGCCACACAGCCAATCTCCGATCCAGCTCTCTCACTGGCGACGGCTTGTGTACGATATGCGCGCCAGTCTATGGACCTCCTCAAGAGGTCCTGGGCCGACGGGACGTTCTTGACCTTTGACTACTTTCACGTCCAATTCATGTTCTCGTCAGCGACTATTCTCGCCCTCTCTGCCCTCCTCCAATGGACTGGCTGGGCGAACGACCGAGAGGACTTCTTGCTCGCTTGCTCATTCCTGCATCAGCTGGAACGAAATGGCAACTTCGTTGCGAAGGAATTCACGACTCACATCGACGCGTTGAAGGCTATGCTTTTGGAGGATGCAGGTGGAGATACGGCGATCGGACAACCTACTAGTACCGAGCATCCGCCTCTGGAGGACTTCTTGAACTTTCCTGATCTCGACCTTGAATTCATGGAGACAGATCCGCAGTGGTTGGAGTTTCAGGACGTGTGTTGGCCGGACATGCAGAGTGCGCTGGGAGTGTGACGTGGGAATTGCTTCTTACGATCCTCCGGGTGGTGTGAAGTATGACACCCTGTGATTATGAACCAGTGTGTGGGGTGTTGTAATCATCTCGAGGGCAAGTTCGTAGAATCCTTCATCGGTACTTTTAGGTAGCAGTGCAAATACTGCCTAGGAACTCGTGTCAAAGCTAAACCTACCAGCATTTCGATGGCATATCACTTTCTTGTGAGACCTCAAAGTCGTATGATATTGTATGCTCCACTCCGCATCACTCGAAGGGATCAAGGTGCTGCGAAAGTATCCTTAGTCGCCTCTGTCTTGTAATTTGTATGCCTGCAAGCCCGAAATGAGGCTCCCAATCAATCCTCAAAATGCTCTCCAGTCTCAGAAAACGCCCAAACACCATGCTGTTGTAACAAAACGCACAAATGCTGCCATGGTCAGCCACCCTAGCTCTTCAGTGCCTCCAAACGTCCCCTCATCTGTGCCATCATCTCCTCTGAATCCATCTCGTCTTCCTCGACCGCAGGCTCGGTGGGCTGATCCACAGGCACAGCTGGTGCCTGCACCTTATCCTTCAGCACCTCACCAAGCACCTTGTCGACCTCCGATTCTGCCTCCTCGTCTTCGCCTTCCAGGAGCTCATTATTAGGCAACGAATCCTCCATCATCTCTTCAATGATACCCGCCTTCACCAGCTCCTGACTCAATTCTTGCATCGTTCCAGTCAGCTCCGGCAGCTTCACCAGCATGTTCACATCCTTCATGATCCCCACAGAATTCTTGATCGATCCCTCGATCTTGCGCATCGCGAACGCCTCATTGACTTGCATGCCCACGCTCTGCAGCGTGGCTCTCGACGTCGCCAGCCGTTGCTCCTGCTTGCGCACGCGCAGCAATTCTCTGGCGAATATACGTGTCTCAGACGAAGCCTGCTTCGCTTGCGACGGATTGCGCTGTGCACGTTTCGAGGCTTGGACGATCAAGTTGCGGGTTTTGACTTCGAGGGCTTTCAGATTTTGGATGTCGCGGTCTAAGCGGCGGGTGTTGGAGCGGAGGAGCTGGTTGCATTTGCGCTTCTGTTTGGTGGTGTTAGTGGCGGGGTCTTTGGGAGGTGAGTGCGAGGTAGGCTGACTTGCTCCTCGGGCGAGGGCCCGTAGAAAAAGCGGCGGACGGTGTCGGCCATGGCGGATGTGAGGGAGTGATTTGTTTGTTCAAGGCGGTATGTTCATAGTATTGCTACAGTGGTCGGTGTCGCACGTAGGTCTTCCAGAGTGGTGTGCCTGAGCCGAACATGGCTGGAAGTCGGGGATTGACATCTTGATGGCTTGGCTGATCACTGACGTACAACGTGGGGCTGCTGCGGTTCTCTATCTTCCTCAAAATGAGAAGTGCAGTATCAGTAGAAAGCGATAGTCGTACACAGGAAGAACTAGTACACTCAACATTGATAATTGGTAAGCGGGTCGTACCTTCTGCCATGTCCTAGTATATTTCAATCTGCCCAAAGAGGAAATAACTAACTCCTCGCGCCTCAAGCTACGCATTGAACGCACGGATTCTACCGTGTTCTCATCGCTTCCACTAGGAAACAGCCAGCCTGATACTTAACCGCGAGCTGCGACGCCTTCACCACCACACCCCAGCAACACCACACATTATCACACATCATGGAGCAACCTAAGAACACCACCGACGCAATCGCCGCCGGCGCTGGCACTGCCGCCCTGATCCCCGAGGGTACGTTTGCATCGTTTGCATCCCACCTCGCTCAAGAGGCCACCTAGAGACATGTCCCAAAAATATGCTAACATTGAGCTCTGCAGTCACCTGGGCCCAGCGCTCCTCCGCCACCGAGGCCGAGAAAAACCACGTCTTCCTCGCAATCATGGTCCCGGACGTCTCACCCCAGAAGATCAAGCTCGACGTGCAGCCCACCTACCTCGACTTCACAGGCTACTCGGAGTCCAAGAAGGCCAACTACCACGTGCGCCTCGACCTCTACAAGGAGATCGACCCCAGCGCCAGCAAGACTAACCACACTTCCCGCGCCGTCGAGTTTGTGCTGCAGAAGAAGGACCTCGAGGTTGAGTTCTGGCCGCGCCTGCTCAAGGATGCGAAGAAGGTGCACTTCCTCAAGACCGACTTTGACAAGGTGAGTTTCAGATAGTATATCTTATGGAATGGAGGCAAAATGCTAACGCAAACGCAGTGGGTGGACGAGGACGAGCAGGACGAGGTTGCTGAGGATGACGACTACATGTCGCGCATGGGCGGCATGCAGGGCATGGGCGAGGGCATGGGCGGCATGGGAGGCGACGGCGGCTTCGGCGGCATCGACTTCTCCAAGCTCGGCGGCATGGGCGGTATGCCCGACATGAGCGGCATGGGTGGCATGGGCGACGAGGGTGATGACGATGACGACGATGACGAGATGCCCGAGCTCGAGGACGAAGAAGCCAAGGGTGGCGCCGCCGACAAGCCCAAGATCGAGGAGGTCGCGTAAGCTTGTCGCTACGGAACAATGAGACGATTCAACGACGGTTGGCTCTGCTTCGAAAGCATGGTGCGGAGCGCGTGGCGATGCTATGAAAAGACCTGCAATCGCTCCGGTGGTTGGGTAACGCCTTATGGAGACTTCCGTGATACATGGGAGCTCTCCAGCGTTGTGAAGCAAATGACGAGTACGAGACGAGCCACATAAAACTTGCACCATAATGAAAGAAACGCAATTTCTCAAAGTTGGCCTCATATTACTCTACTAGCTGTAATAGTTTTAGATTGCTCCTCTATCTAAGAAAAAGTGCCTGTGACATGTCATATCCCTGTAAACCCAGTGTCAGTGATTCGCTATAGCGGCTTCGAGCCACCCAAGTTGGGGCCAAGCTGCCCTTTGACATAGCTATACCGATTCATGTCCCAACGTCGTTTGATGCGACTTTACGCGAAACTACTTGAAATGGATCCTCTATTGACACGGTTAGCCTTGCGTCGATACATTGTATCTTATTGGGCCTGTATATGTATAGTGCTACAGAGATATGCTCTTATCTTATGCATCTCGTCATAAGTCGGGCGGGATGCAAGCTGGCGGACTTTTCACATCTGTGGGACTATATAATTGCTGATTGCGACTTTGGCACTACAGCAATTGGTTGTATAGTGTAGTGGTGAGCACATTGGTTTTTGAGACAGTCTAGTGCTCAAAATATTACCGGGAACCTGGGTTCGAACCCCAGTACGACCTCTCCTTTTGCACCACTTTTTAACACCCTCCGCCGCATGGAAATGGAAAACCAGATAACCCAATTGGAAGCCCATTACCTTAGCTTCAAAACGAAACTACTCTCTTGTCAACCGGATCAATAGTGGGTGAATTATGTGGCCTCAAAGTGGAGCGAACCTTTCCCAAATCCAAGGCCAAGACCCTTGGTATGTGTTGTGTTTTGATGTCAGATATTGATCCTTTGTACTATAATGTAATTGAGCAGCTGTGGCGAGGAATGAATCAAAAAGGACGATCAACGCATATGAGCTTCCGATGCATTGTCATGTGCAATCGATGATCATTCTGATTCAGTGTCAAGCTTCACGGGGTTGACCAACTTTGAGTACAAGCGAGTACGATGCCGAATTTACGGAGGATGGTTGTACGTGTAAGATGTAGGCATCGAATTGATGACATGTAGGCCTTTCAATCGACAGAGCCACAAGAGATTCACACGCCATATCGAAGACAGTCGAGGAAGCGAGCTACAATTCACACAGTGTTCAAAATTTGGTTGATTTCTTTGTACGTGATGTCGTTCCAGGCCCCAGTTTTTTCCATATCCAAACCCATCCATCTAGCTGGGTATACCCATTTTCCAACAAGTCCAGAAGTAAGTACTATGGCTCATTTCACACCAATTCTCCCACGGCTGCAGCCATATGATAGCCACAGCATCCTCAAACTACTCGATTACTCCCACTGAGTACCCTTCAGCCTCTGCATCAGGTAGTCAACCTCCACGATCTTAGTCAACGGGATGACATGATCCTTGTACATCGCCACCACGGCATCGACGTCGACCTTATGCTCGCCGCCTTCGCCTGAGAAGTTGGGATCCTGGCCGTAAGTGTTGGCCTTCAATCGTAATCTCTCCAGAACTTGCTTCTCGACGGCTGCATTGGTAATAGCATCGTCAATGCCCTTTGTGTCGTGCGCCTTGATGAGCGCAACGAACTTCTCCGGATCAGACTTGAACTTCGACTCAGCAACAAACTTGCCGAAATGAATGCGACGGCTCAGCGCTTGAAGACAATTGACGTCGGCCGTCGCTGCGCTGCCGTAGTTCTCTTGCGCCTCAGCACGCTCTTCGCGGCCAAACTTGGCGCAAGCAGCGGGCAGGATGTCGTTCACGTAGCGTCGCTTTAGTTCAGCGTTGACGTTGACGTCGTTGTCCCAGAGGATCTTGGGGTATCTCAATTCCTTGAGAATCGGTGTTTGCATAGCATCCGGGAAGAATGGGTACTCGTCTGGGCTTTGGTAGCGGCGAATCTTGGACTGCATGGCTTCTTGCTCGCGGAGCACCCATTCCGAGAAGCTCAGGTCTGAGCCAGGGATTTCGATCGCTCCGGGTATGTAAATCGTTTTGTTGTAAGGGAACTGTACGCGCTCGATGATGTGGAATAGAACGGTGTCTTCCAGTCTGATCAATTGGAAGCGGATGTTGGCCAGATCCAAGGCCTTGCCGGGGTCGTTGATATCAATGGCGGTATCCATGGTGAAGTTTTGGCTAAGACAATTGATTTGTCTTCTCAGATTGTTTTCTTGTATGTTCCACGATGACGGTGGACGGCGATGTCGGCGTTAGTGACTCTGTGCTCGCCTTGGCGGCAGTTGTGGAGGCTTCCGAGGAGGCTTGAGCTTGTGATCGAGACGTTTGATGAACGCACGTCCACGCGACACATCCGGGCAACTTGCCTGTTGTTTAACTACACTCGCCGCCCGCTTGATCTCGCAATAACAAATACACCCGACTATGCCACAATAATTCCCTCGAAACGCTTCCAACGCAGCCATGTCAGATCGCCGTGGACGAAGCACTTCGCCTCGCCGGCGGGCGAACGCTCAGAAGGCGAGCGAGGACGAGTCCTTTGTGAATGTGAGCATCCCGGATCCATAGCTATTAATCACTCTTCGCATGCTAACACAAGCCAAAAGACCCGCCAGCTCGAAGCCCTCGGCCGTACAGTCCACGCGACCGCGAGTCAGCTCATATCCTCCAGTTTCACGAACACCGACCCAGGCCACCATGATTCTTACCACTCCGCCCTTGGTCACATGCACCGAACCATGCAGAGGCCAGCAATCCAGCGCTCCGTTTTCAACCTCGCCAAAGCAAATCCTCGAGAGCTCATCCGATCGCATTTCAACAGCAGCGAGATCGAACACCGCGCAATTACATATATACCGGATGACCTGTTGAAGAACGTCAAGGAGACTTCTAGCCCTTTCAGCTTGTTCGAGGGTTTCCAAGCGAGCTTGCCTGAAGACGACACTCCGATCGTTGATAAGCGGAGAAAGCATGGAAGGCATGGATCAAAGAGCCAGAAGCTATTAGATGCGCCAGAGGAGGAGAAGGGACCGCCACAACTAGCGAAGCTCAAGAAGCAAAAGCAACGATCAGACCACAAGCTGGAAATGATGGGAATACGAAAGACGATGTGTTCAAGTGAGATCAAGGAAATCGACACCAAGATCTCGAATTTGAATACCATGCGAAAGGTAGTGCTGGAGAGGTTGGCTGGACTCGAGCAGGAAGAGCATGAACTAGAGCAAGAAGTTGGCGAGTTGGCGGAGAAGCTGGAAGTCATGCAGGAAGAGTACGACGACACAGTTGCACTAGAATCGAAAACACCTGTACCTGGAGAAACCACTTCGGAGCATGCTGAGGGAGATGCGCAGGATGGGAAAGCTATGGATGCTTCTTTCATGTCAGAGTCAATATACGAGAAGCTACCCAAGGCGGAGACGCCCAAGGCGAAACGCAAAAAGGCGCCCCGGACACCAAGAAAGGTCTCGATGCCGATCTTGCACGAACACATGGAACCAGGCTCGAAGATTCGCGAAATTCCGGCTCACAACGATATGATCACTGCTTTGGATTTCGATGCGCCTTTTGGAACTATGGTTACTGCGGCTTTAGACGACACCGTTCGGGTTTGGGACCTAAGTGCAGGCAGGTGCATGGGTATGCTAGAAGGCCACCTCAGTAGCGTGCGCTGTCTGCAGGTCGACAACAACTGGGTTGCCACAGGATCGATGGATGCCTCAATTAAAATATGGGATCTCAGCCAAGCGGACTACATTCCGCCACCACCGATATCTAGGCCATCAACCGCTGACGACGAGCAAGTATCTGCTGCCGGCGAGCATCTCTTCGGTATCCAAGAGGAGGAGCCATTAGACCACACTCCCGCGCATGGCAACGCTATGCAAGATTGTCAAGTTCTGTCTCTCTCGTCTCACATTGGAGAAGTTACGGCTCTCAACTTTAGGGGCAGCACACTCGTCAGTGGCAGCGCTGATAAGACACTCCGACAATGGGACCTGGAAACCGGCCGTTGCGTGCAAACTCTAGACGTCCTGTGGGCAGCTGCACAACCCACCAATGTTGTTTCTGCCGGATCGGGAAGTGGCAGCGCCGATAGCTGGTGGCGACCAGCAGCTGGCAGGGTTCCTGCGGCAGAAGCAGACTTTGTTGGAGCATTGCAGGTTTTCGAAACTGCACTTGCTTGTGGTACAGCAGATGGTATGGTACGATTGTGGGACTTGCGCAGCGGTATGGTTCACCGAAGCCTTGTCGGACACACTGGTCCGATCACTGCGCTGCAATTCGACGATGTCTACCTTGTCACTGGTAGCCAGGACCGCAGTATTCGCGTAAGTTCAATTTTCTATAACATACCGTCGATCTTGCAACTAATTCGTCTTTTCAGATTTGGGATCTTCGCACAGGCGGTATTCACGATGCTTTCGCATATGACCAGCCTATCACTTCTATGATGTTCGATTCGCGCCGCATTGTCAGCGCCACTGGCGAGGATGTGGTCAAGGTGTACGATAAGGCCGAGGGCCGACAATGGGATTGCGGACCAGGTATCAACATTGAAGAGGGCTCGCCAAAGGCTTCGGCGATTGAGAGGGTCAAGATAAAGGACGGCTACCTCATCGAAGGACGAAGAGACGGCGTTGTTGGTGTTTGGTCTTGCTGATGCAAGAATTTGGGGAATTGAATGGCTCCAGCAGTAATGGAGTCTTGTACAACTGAGGTGGCGCAGGCTTGTGATTAAAATTGTACCATCAACAGCATGTGAATATACGATATAAACTTTTCACGTGTTAGGAAGTGATACTGCTGATCACTCTGCGTTTCAGTGTCGAGCATTCGCTCTCTCCCTTCTCTTCTCACAAGCAGACAGCACTCACTCTCACTACTAGACCTTTCCACTACCTTCGACTTCAACTCCAACCACTGATCGGTACATCAAACTCCAAACCCAAAACAAAGCAAGTAACATCATGACCAGCAAAGCCTCCAACGCCGCCGGCCTGACCGCCCGCGAGGTCGACATCCTCTGCGCCATGTGCCAGAGCCTCAAGTCCAAGCCAGATGTACGTCTAAAAACTCAGAGCCTGCTCCCATCACTTCAGAACAAACACTCACTGACACCAATCAAACAAGACCGACATGGAGAAATTCGCCACCCTCGCCGGCTTCACTACCAAGGCCAGCGCCACCACCAACCTCTGCAAGGTTCTGAAGAAAGTCTTGGGCAAGGACTCTGCTGCTTCGCCTGAGTGTGGCAAGGAGGCTGGTGGGCGCAAGCGTAAGGCTGGTACGTACTTTGGTTGGATCTCTCGCGATGCATGGCGCTTTGCTGACAACATATCAAATAGCTGCCATGGACAGTGATGGGGAGGGCGAGACTGAGGGCACTCCATCAAAGCAGGAGCAGAAGAAGAAGAGCACTGGCACGGAGGGTGACGGAGCTGACGGTGACGAGGATGCATCGACTGTCAAGGAGGAGGCTCTGGGCGACGGTGCAGATGATACTACTTGAGACCTGTCGCCTCATAAGGGAAGTCAACATCTTGTCGTGAGGATTGTAACTCGAGCCTAGATGCTAGCTACTCCGTTGGGCCAGTGAGATACAGTGGTTGGGATAGTGAAAATGAGCTCAAGTAGCGAGGCTATTGCGGTGCGGAATGTATTCGAGGAAAGCATGGACATATCAAGCATTCATTCATGTGCTGCGTAGTCTTTTCAATCTACTGCGACCTGTTTGTAGAATTTCTCATGCATTAGATTGATTCGGAAAACATTTCAAACATCTGTCAGACGGACGAGACAGTGGCGCTGAAAGGATGCCTTTCACTCGTCGATGTTTAAGATTGAGCTGTGGGTGGTGAGCTGCGAAGAGACATCTTTGACCTTCGAAAGTCCGCACACGAACTTCGTCTTTCATCAACCACCCTGCCAGCCCACCCACTGCAGTGCACTCTATCGCCACCTTTGATCTCCAAGAATGGTTCCTGTAGCTGACACTAGTGACTTCTGATCAGAAATTACAGGCTTCTCAGCTCGGTTATCTTCAGCTGTTCTTCAAATCAAAACAGTCTGTCAAACGTACTACCAGAAACATGGCAACAAACAACACTTCAATCACGCTTTCGGGCCAAGAGGCCGAACGACTTCGCAAGACAATCCAGGATGCTCACAATCACATCCAAAGTGCTCAGAGGGAGATCGATCGTGCCCAAGGTTGCTTGAGTGAGGTCTACGGCTTTCTGAGCTTGCGCTCTGTCAACGACCCGGCTCCGAGACTCGCGTCTCCCAACAGCACGATCAAATCTGCTCCCAAAGCTCCGAATTCCAAAGCACAAGAGCAAAAATTTCAAATCAAAGACGGTATGCAGAAGACTAATGAAGTTCCATTCCACCTCGACTGTGCTGAAGCTGAAGACTCATTCAATATCACAGACAATGCGCAGGCCTCAGAGTCGTCCAAACCACGTCGCAAAGCAAGATGGAGCACCGACGCCATGACCGAGTCGCAAAATGCCTTCCTGCGCACTCAAATCGGCTACACCAAAAAGAAAAAGGACGCCGCTTACTTTCTCCGCCCAGTCAACTACGGGGCGTTGAAACTCCCCACCTACCCGGACATCATCAAGCAGCCCATGGATCTCAGCACGGTGGAAACGAAGCTCAGAAACAACGAGTACGACTCCGTTCAGGCTTGTGTCGACGATTTGCAGTTGATCGTAGACAACGCCCGCAAGTTCAACGGACCGGATCATGCCATCACTCATGCGGCCTATGGCATGCTGGAGTACGTTTACGAGAGGCTGGAGACGATCTCGCAGCCGGCCCAGCGTCGCAAGCGGAGGGGAAGTCTTGATGAGTGGTGATTGCTGGGTTAGCAGTGAGCTGGCCTGGTGGCGAATGGAAACTGTGATATGTTTCACTCTGCAAAGACTGTAAGGTCTTGAAAGAACGTTGATGTGGCCCGAAATAGTAGATGAAATGCAGGATAAGCAGGAGAGAGATGAGATGTGCTTTCAAACCGAGAGAAATGACGGATGGGCCAGATCATAGTGTGCGTCACTGTCCTTTGGAGAAGTCACGAAGGAACAGCTGTTTCATTCACGTGGGTCACATGGGAATCGAATGCAGAAGCGGGAGGACGTCGATTGTCGACAGAGCAAGATTTTTCCGAACGTGATTGAGCTTGAGCTTGAGATACTATGCCATGACCCGAGGTCGGCATTTCTGACTGTATGATAGAGCTATGAAAAAGGGCCAACGATAAGCTGTATTTGCACGTGCTATTGCGAAGTTGAGTTGAACCCACAATCCGCTTGCATGTGCTTCCCAGAGCCTTCACGCGCAAAAACAAGTGAGGCTTAGTGAAGAGCGTTTGTTGTGACAAAGCCCGGATATTCCGGCCACTTGACCTCACTCAACCTTTCCTTGCGCTTTATCCTGCTTCAATCTTGCATTCTTCCACCCCACCTTCCCTCCAGCCAACTTCCATTCCTTCCCACACACACTCTATAACCGATCGATCACTATCGAGAGCACTCAAGCACAACTCGACCACCATGCCGCCCAAAGCCTCCTCCTCCGGCGGACTCTCCGAGCGTGAGATGCAGTTGCTCTGCAACTATTGCCGCTGCATGCAATCGAAGCCCGAGGTATGATGGACCGACCACCCAATGTATGCCTGATCAAAGAGAAGAGAACAACACTGACGGGCACGCCTAGATCAACATGGAGAAATTCGCCACCATCTCTGGGTTCGGCAACGTTCCGAGTGCCAGAGCCAACATCGGCCGTCTCCTGGCCAAGATCTTTGCCGAGCAGGAGACCTCGGGCGACGCCTCTCCTGCGAAGGATGCCGAAAATTGCGATTCTATCGCAGTCACCCCGGCCAGCAAGAAGAGGGCTGCTGGTCGCAAGCCCAAGGCCGGTGAGCCCGCAGAAGAAGTCTACACCGAGAGATGAGGGATCCAGGACTGACACAGGCACAGATGCTGCTGAGACCAATGACGGCGAGGGCGAGAGCCCAACGAAGAAGAAGGCTAGCCCGACCGAGCGTAAGAGCAAGGCCGCCGCTAAGACTGCGAGCGAGGAGGAAGAGACTCCGGTCGAGAGCGAGGCTGGCGAGAGCGATAATGATGACGCTTGAGCATCGTATGGCTCCCCTGTCATGGTCCAGCACTCAAGATGCGGGCCCAGGGCTGAGCTTGTCATATGAAGGAAGACCAAAGAGCCAGAGATTGGAGATAAGCGGGGTTGATGAAACCGATTTGCCACAGACGGCATTAAACACTCCAAGTCTCACTTCATAAAGTCCATGAAATCCAGCCCGTAGCCAGAGGTTTTCGGTGCTTCTGGCTTTTTGGCAGCCAGAAGAGCCTGCAGACTGGCATTCTTGCCCCGAGCCTTCCTGCGTACGGCTGTTTTTGCTTGCGCGACTTCGGGTGTTGGCTCCTTTGATTGCAAGGCTGATGGTACTGGTGTCTGCTCTAGTAGAGTGGTCGGTGTAGGTTGCTTTGCTGGCACGGCGGTCTCGGACTTGACTTCTGTGGCGATTTTTAAGATTTTTGGAGTCTCTTTCTTTTCCCTTTGGTGATGCTGTAGTGTGTTTTCGGTGCCACAAACAGAACATTGGACGCGTTTGGTGATTGAAGTCTTGCCGCTGATGCGTTGCTGTCGAGTCTGCTTGTGTTCGCCAGATCTGACGATCTCGCATGACCATCCAACTAGGAGCGACTGACCACAGCCATTGCAAACATTTCCTGGGATGGGCGTCTCCACGTCGTGTGAGACGGCTACCTCTCTCTTCGAAGCTCGTATGAACGAAGAGACGGTTGGAGCGCTGACGGCAAGCGTCTCAGATGCTTTCTCAAGGAAGCGCAGACGAGCTTCCACGTCGGCCGTTACCATACTGGGTGCTTGTCTGAAGGGACTCAGTACATATCTTTTGCCCTGCTGACGTAGGTCTTCAGAGATATTCACTTCGAAAATCGAAAAGCACGTGAGCGCGCGACGCGGGCTTCAAGAAGTTCTCCGCTTGGCGCGACACGCTCACCTTTAAACCCATTGCGCTTTCCTCCAGACCGTCCTACAACAATGTAACCTCTCAACCATTCGCGCGTCCTTCTTGGACACGCAACAACCTACAAATCAATCAACCATGACGCCAACCATCGAGCTCAAAGAAGAAAACGGCGTACGCCTCGCAATCGAAGGCTGCGGCCACGGCACTCTGCACGCAATCTACGCCTCGATCCAACAAGCCTGCAAAATCAAAGGCTGGCCAGGCGTCGACCTCCTGATCATCGGCGGCGACTTCCAATCCGTGCGCAACGCCTACGACCTCAACTGCGTCGCCATGCCGGCCAAATACCGCGAAATGTGCGATTTCCACGAATACTACTCTGGCACCCGCGAAGCGCCGTATCTCACTGTTTTCGTGGGCGGGAACCACGAGGCGAGCAATTACCTTTTTGAGTTGTATTATGGGGGTTGGGTTGCGAAGAATATATATTACATGGGTGCTGCGAGTGTGGTGCGGTTGGGGCCGTTGAGGATTGCTGGGTTGAGTGGGATTTGGAAGGCGTATAATTATCGGAAGCCGCATTATGAGAGGCTGCCGTATAATGAGAGCGATATGAAGAGTATCTACCATGTGAGGGAGATCGATGTAAGGAAGCTGCAGCAGGTGCGGACACAGGTGGACGTTGGAATCAGTCATGATTGGCCTCGTGGGGTTGAGTGGAAGGGCGATTGGAAGAAACTGTTCAGACAGAAGGCTCATTTGGAAGAGGATGCGAGGAATAATCAGCTTGGAAGTGTTGCTGCGAAAGTGGTCGTGGATCGATTGAAGCCGAGGTGGTGGTTCAGTGCGCATTTGCACTGTAAGTTTGCTGGTATCATTGATCACACGAACGGTGGACTGGATGCACAGCAAGGACCAACTCGAGTATCCCCTGTGAAGCCTGCTGCCATTGCACCAGTGGTAACGAAGAATGACGATGAAATTGACCTCGATCTTGACGATGATGGTGATGAGAAGCCAGCCTCTGCCAACGGCAACGCCGCATCCGTGGCACCTGTCAATGCAGATGAGATCGATCTTGAGCTTGAAGATGACATCGACGGTGTAGCGCCGGTCGCTCCTGGCCAGGGGCTTGACGGTGTACAAGTACCGGTGTCTGGAGACCAAAAGCCACAACCAAACCCACAGACACCAATCGACACAGACGCAGCCCGAGCAGCACTTCCAGCTGCATTCCAACGTTCACGAGACGAAACCGAGCCAATCGAGATCCCCCCAGGCATCACAAACCGAACAACGCAATTCCTCGCGCTCGACAAATGCATCCCCAACCGCGACTTCCTCCAACTTATGACAATCCCATGCGACGAAGAAACTCAACTCTCCCGTCCCCTCCGCCTAGAGCACGACAAAGAATGGCTAGCAATCACCCGCGCCTTCGCCATCCACGAACCCCTCCTCCTCGGCGACCCCAAATTCAATACTCCTCGCGCAAAATCTGCAAGCGAGTACGCCGCCTTGATCGACGAGTCACTTTCATGGATCGAGAACAGCAACATCGACTTACAAATCAGAGATGACTTCGAGCAGACTGCACCGGTCCACGACGGACAGAATTTCCGTTTGCCGCAGTATGAGCGCGAGGCGGGTGGGTTGAAAGAATATTCGAACCCGCAGACTACGAAGTTCTGTCAGATGCTGGAGATTCCTAATCCGTTTGATATCTCGGAGGATGAGAGGCAGGCTAGGATGCAAGCTGGACCACGACCTGATGAGAATGAGCGGCCTGCTACGGGTGGTAATAGAGGGCGCGATGGTTTTGGTGGTGGACGTGGTCGAGGTGGCCGTGGTGGTGGTCGAGGAGGAGGAGGAGGAGGAGGAGGAGGAGGAGGAAGATGGAGGGGACGCGGTGGACGAGGAAACTTTAGAGGCCATTGATGTAGTAAAGAGTGCTGACTGGCTCGTGAGGGAGGCGAATTACTGACGGCAATTTCATGCTGTATGACGAAAAGTACTTGTGCAGGATCAAACACTGTAAACCAGGAGGGCATCTGACGGAAGTTCTCAGCAGGTCTATTCCGATATCACGAGATTCACTCAAACGCAGTCTCACTTCCGTCTGCATGGTTCGTTTGAACCCCGATGTCTAAGTGGTTGTCGGCCAACGCTACAAACTACTACTGTATGATTTCAGCCATCTGGTAACAAGATCTTCCAATTGCGAAGGCCTAGAATATGAGGTTTGATGAGCCATTCGTATCTCGATCAACCATAAACCGCACGAGCTCAAATATTCAGCCAACATGAGGATTAAAATCTATCCGCTATATGCAATTCTATACAACATCGTTGTTTTCCTCATACTCTCATCTCCCACAAACAACCAAAAAACCTACGCCTCAATCCCAAACCTCTCATAAGGGAAGTTTTCCAAACTCTTCAGCAACACCGCCCACCCATCGCCAACCTCCCCAGGCGCCTTCCCCTTCTGCACCTCCCCACCCTGCGTTGCAACTCCCAACGCCTCCTCGTCAGCAACCTCCTTGTGCTCGCCCATCAGGCCCGCCAGAACAAGCTCTTCCCGCCCAGCATACTCGTTCAGCAACTCCGGGTGCGGGCACCACACAACCTGCATGCCCGCGCGCCGCCCAGACTCCACACCCGGCACCGAGTCTTCAAACACCAGGCACTCCTGCGGCAGGATGTCGTGCTTCTCGCCCTGCAACCTACGGCGCGCGTTGAGCGTCTCGAGAGCTAGAAGGTAGATGTCTGGCGCGGGCTTGCCGCGGCCTTTGGGGATGCGCGGGTCGTCTCCTAGCACGCGGTTCTCGGGCCTGAAAGGCGCGAAGAGGGATTGCAGGTGGTTTGTCTTGAGCTCGAAGTTGGCGCGGTGCGAGGAGGTCGCGAGCGCGATGTCGATTTTTCCCGCTTCTTGGGCGGCGCCGAGGCGCGACAGGAGGTCTGCGACGCCCGGGAGGGGCTGGGTGGAGGGGAAGTGCTTGCGCTGCAGGGCGGCGTTTTTGGCGTTGTATTCTTCTGGGGTGCAGGGGAGTTGGGCCCAGTCGTGGAAGATTTTGGAGGCGGAGGGGCCGGGGCGGCCTTGGAGTTGGGCTTTGATGGACCAGGGGAGGGCCGGGCGGTTGTATTCGGCGAGGAGGATGTTGGTGCAGAGGGTGTAGAGGTCTTCGGAGTCGAGGAGGAGGCCGTCCATGTCGAAGAGACAGGCCTTGATGGGGGTTGGAGGGGGCATTGTGGGTGTGTTTGTGGGTTGTTGTTGGTGAGAGGGTCTATGGTATAGGGATTGGTGGTGGTGGTGGGCGGTGTTGGTGTCTGCTGTGGTCAGTGATTACTATGTCCCTTCAATAATCTTGAGTCAGAACATTTCTCTGCGACGTCAGGTGGGCTGTATAGTTTGGTGGGGTCTGGAGATGGCGATGGCGGAGGCGGAGCCAGCACCGTGCACGAGATGGGTGTTGGTGATTCCCATGTTGGTGAATTCCGTCTGGATGTGTGTAGTACAGAGTGGTGTTTGCATTCAGCGAGTACAGCAGGTAGCTATTGGGGTTCGTGGTGGCGACATGCTAACACAGAACATCCCACGATGAACCAAGGCAATCATCTACATCTCCCCAAAACAATAGATACCCTCAACAAGATGTAACGTACATATACATATATACATAATGTAAGTGCAAATTACGTACCGAACCCCACTCAGCAAGAGGTCGATAACTGCCTAGCACTGATATTCTTCTGAGCCCTAGTATTGCGTGCCGCCGTATCTCCCTGGCCAACACCCACATCGGCATCAATCAATGAGAGAGACACGATGTGAGGCGTGGGGGCCAGCAAGACTGGCGACTAGAGCGATAGAGTTTAGAGGAGGAGGAGGAAGAGTGGAATGCGAAGATCAAGCGAAGTCATGGCGGCGGCACTGCTTGCTCGCATTCATGCTGCCCCTCACTGACTGATTTGGCTGTGCTGGCTATGAAAGGTAATCGTAGCCGTCTGTTCCTTCCACACCCACGGGCCATGCGTACTGATTGGTAGAAAGTGATCGGACTTGCGCAGCCAATCATGTGACCGTATACAGCGGCATGCTCGTTTTGAGCCTCCTCGGCGATGGATGGCCTCCTACATTTTCTCTTCACGATGTGGTACTGGTCAGCACTACCGCGTGACGACTTATCAGAACAACGATAAGGTGACTGTTCGGCGATGGGCCCGGAGTTGTGCGGCATCTTTGAGAATGGACGGATGGGGTGAGATGGTGCCGATGTTGGGGTTGCAATCCGATATCTCTATATAGAGGTGGGGTGCATTCTTCATTCCTGCAGACGAGCTCGATCTTCTGTTAAGACGAACACGGACATATCGTTGCTTCCGATCGACTGGGCTGTCAATTCATATCGACCAGCTTAACCATATATCCAATATACAATTCGGACCACAACCGACGACCCCCAGCAATCGCCAGCAGATCGACCGGCCAACATGAACACCACTTCTCTGCTCCTCACCGGTCGCCCAGCAGCCACCTTCGCCATCCTCTCTTCGCCCATCAAATCCAACTCCACAGTCCCAGCCACTCCTTCAACAACACCAACAAGCACGCCTTCCTCTTCGCCTCGCATCCGACCTCGTCAGTTGCGCCGCGTTTCCACAGACTCCACAGGCTGGTACCTTGATGCCGACACACCATCACTGAAAGACTTCGAAGTCCGAGCGCAGACATACGCCAAACGACTCGAGCGCTTCGCAAGCCGATGTGCCACAAATGTCGTCATGGGCCTCATGAGCCCAGCAGCTGTGGTGCTGTTCATCTTCAATCCGATCATGCTGGTGCTAATGGTCTTGTTGTCGATCGCTGCTCTCGGCGGTCGAGCTTGAACCAGTCGGAATAACGAACGATATGATATCTTGCTTTGGCGCAATCACCTAGAAGAGAAGAAGAAAGCGTTTCCTTCACGGTCTTTCTTGCCTCCTTCGGAATAGTCCTTCGCTGGGTCGAAGTCCTCCCACACGCTCATCGGGTAGATGTGTTTGTTCTTCTCATACCACCGACGATCCACCACTTTGAGCAAAGTCGGGTCGCGGTCAAATCCTTCCAAGTCGGCGTCTGGGATTGTGGCGGGTTGGTCTTTGAGCTGGTCGGCAGTGAGAAGACCACCCTCGGGCTCTGGTGGTGGTGGCAGAGAGCCATCGGCTGCTGGGATGAGGTGTGCAGGTGTTGCTGCAGTCGGTTCCGAGGAGAACGGGAGGAGAATGCCGTTGTAGCCGGCGAATTTGTTGAGGATGAGAGTGTGGAAGTCGAGATGCTGTACATACTGTCGTTAGCTCGTTGCACATAGTTTGAAACCTGGCTTTGAAGCCGAAGCACCAGAGAATGTACTCACATGAGGAATCATCATCTCCCCAACCACAAGCATCAAATCATCCACACCAATACGCGCCCATTCCCTCCTCCTCCCCCCAAGCCCCATCGGCCCATCTCCCCGTTCTCCCAGCTCAATACCCACTTTCCTTGCGCGCTCAAGGAACAACCACACGAAATCGCCCTTCTTCAGCCGCACTTTCCCACCAGCCATATCCTTCGCCTCAAAGAACACAAAAGGCAAGACAAACTCCGTGCTGCGCACAGCCTCATTCGTAGCCAAATATTGCTTTCTCAGCGTCTCTTTCAGCAGCGCTTCTTTCGCAAGCGCGGATTTCGTCTGCGCTTTCGCTTGCACTGCGACGGAGCTGGAGGGTTTGAAGCGCTTTTTCACAAGCGTGGCGGGCTCGGAGTCTTCATCGTCTTGGTTTGTTGTAGATGCGCCTCCTTTGGCGCGAGGTTTGGAGTTCACGCTTTGCTCTGATGTCTGCGCATTTTGTTCGGTTTCTTCGTCTTCATCGCCAAACGAGAGGCCGATTTTCTTCACGCCCTTTTTGCGTTTCTTGAAGCCGGCTGGTTTGGGCGTCTGCTCACTGTGCTTGGTCCGTCAGTCTCTCTAATCCACTTGTTACTACTGTGTTTTCGAGACATACCGGCTCTCATTTCCCGTCGGCGTGCTCGCGCCGCTGCCACCACTTTGCTCGAGGGCTTCGGCGCGTCGCTTGCGAAAATCGGAGTAGTGCACGAGGCCGACGGTTTGCTCTTTGAGCAGGTCTTCGGCGGTGTGGGTGGAGGAGGCGAAGCGTGATTCGGAGGAGTCTGGCATTGTTGCTAGAAGGTGGTCATAGAGTAGATTGAGGTAGTACCATGTATTGGAAGAAGACAAGATGGATGATCGCCAGGAACGAAAGTCGTGAATTGAGCACGGAGCTTCCAGGTTGCACATGTGCTGTTGATCCCCGCAAGACGTCACCCACCTTTCTTGCATGTGATTGCATGTGAGTGAACATTAATTCTGGACTTTTTGTATACTGTAATTCCTGTCTCGTCTCTAATACACCACATATACAAACTCATCATGGCTCCCAATCGAGGCGAGGACGTCGACGACGACTATCACTCTTCAGACAACGACTCGTTCAAGTCCTTCGAATCAGACTCACCCACCTCAACAAAAGACCAAAAAACCACACCTCAAACACAGCCTTCCAGCATCCCGGCACCCTCAAAATCAACGAACGAAAAGGTCACAGAACCCACCAACAAAGCACCAACACCCTCAAAACCCACACCCTCAGACCCAAAATCCCCGACCTCACCCTCCCCCCTCCACCCTCAATCCGAACGCTTTCCCCCAGAAGAAGAAGCCTCCCTCCTCTCCCAGTCCAACGCCGAAAAGTCCACAGCAAACACCCTCTTCGGCACCGGCTCCTACGAAAACGCCGTGCAAACCTACGACCGCGCCCTCGCCCTCTGCCCAAACTACCTCGACTACGAAATCGCCGTCCTGCGCTCCAACATCGCCGCGTGCCACCTGAAGCTCGGCGAGTGGAAACAGAGTGCTGAGGCTGCGAGTAAAGGCCTCGAATGCTTGGAGAGGCTGGAACGATTGCCTGTGGTGCGTGCGCCGGAGAGACGGGGGAAGGAGGGCAAGGATGGCGTGGTGAACCAGGAGAAAGAGGCGGAGGTCGTGGAAGAAGTCGACGAGGAGCTTGAGGCGAGAATCGAGAATCTCCGCTTGTCAGGCCACACCATCGCACAAGTCCGCAAATTGCAAGTCAAAATGCTCATGCGTCGCGCCAAAGCAAAGACCGAGCTGGACGGCTGGGCGAATTTGCAGGCTGCGGACGAGGATTATCGCGTGTTGCTTTCGCCGGTTATGGAGGCTGTGCTGGCGCCTACGGATAAGAGGAGTGTGGTGGAGAGTGTGAGGGCACTTGGGCCAAGGCTGAATAAGGCGAAGGAGCAGGAGATGGCGGAGATGATGAGCAAGTTGAAGGGGTTAGGGAATAGCTTCTTGAAGCCTTTTGGGCTGAGCACGGAGAATTTCAAGTTTGAGCAGGATGCGAAGACGGGGGGGTATAGTATGAATTTTGATCAGAATGCGGGAAAGAAGAAGTGATGATGAGTCTTTAGGGGTTCTCGTCTGCATGGGAGGGCGTCGATCGTCTTCGATTGCCATGGAGCTACGACACGGCTCTGCGCACGACTGTCTCGTTGACTGCTGTAAGGCGAATGCTGGTGCCATCAGATCTCCAATCTTAATACGCGCGATTGTACTAGAGATGGATATATATTAATAGCAATCACTGATTACGACAGCTAGTATATCGAGAGTATCTGGCAAAAACATCGACGACTGAAAAGGTTGCCTCAGCGTCCGTTCTGTCAAGGGTCTTGAATCGATTGCTATTGGGCTCATGCTTGCCGTCCTACAGATAACGAGAGAAGAATGTTTCACCTACTGTACTCTCCCTCTCTCTTTACTGACATATGCTGATAGAAGCATCAAACGAAGTCAGACGATCCTGAAACCATGTTCTCGGTCTGACACTCATATCTTCAGTGCAGACTATGTATAATCATCTTGGTGTTCTTTTTCGATTATTTGGATTGAACATGTTGCTTCATACCAGTAGGATCGGACGGGGAACGCACAGTCAGGCTATAAATGAGATGCTGACCTCCCTAGAAAGCGGCACAGAGCAAATCGGATGCATCACGACCAAGATAGAGTCTCGAAGGGCGCTTCTTTACGGCTCAACGAGATAGAAGTTCAAGTATGCGACGATATACCCGTCGAACACGAGATTATCAATCGAATGACTAACTCTAACCCTAACCCGCATTCTTTCTTTGCTTGTGTTCTCAGATCATGTTGAAAAGTGACTGGAGGTATCGTGTGCTGGTGCGGTCGCAAGTAATTTGGTCTCAGCAGAGACTATGCATCGGACAGTGATCAATGTTTGAACATACATTAATCCTGATCCAATTTTTGGTAGCTCGTCGCCATGCATGCGAGCATGGAAGGTCTCACGATGAATCTTACTGGTACAAACCAAATCGAGACAGGTGCTCCAGCCTCAGTGCTATTTGACAAAATAATGTAAGATGTGCGATAAATGTATTCGACATCCTACGAGCATGACCAAAACAACAATTCATCGGGGGACCATCCCGACGATTCCGACGCTGCTACCAACGGCCGGCGCCGAACGTACATCAACCTGGAGAAACACACGCTACCCACTGACGTACGTCCTTTTTGCTGACCACGGCCCTGACATGCGACAAGGGTTTCGATCCTCCGGCTCCAATGCCTCGAAAATCATCCGCAGCCTGACGATTGGCAGCTGCTTGGTCCCGGCTTGTTCCTGGCGAGCCACAGTTGCTGCCACGCTCTTCTCCTTCCAAGTGCCGCTCTAAGTCCGCTTCCCTTGCCATTGTCGACTCTCAGTGGGATGGGCTGTCATACGATTGTCGCAGCCCGCCTACTGTCGTCTCCGAATGTCTCCAGTCGAGGAGATTGATACGGATCTTGTTCGTTGGTGAGCCATGTGACCACGACCAGCGGTAGTCAGCAACGGCAACAATGCGTTCAGAGTCGTTCGTATATATTCTCAAGACCATGTAGGACCAAATGTAATTCTAATCATCACCCAAACAATCATCTGCACATGAATTTACCCAATACCACCCACTCACAACCTCTCTTCAAAACAAAGTGCACCACCTGCACCAACCAGAGCTGCAAATCCCTCAACCACAAAGCAACAACAACACCAATCAAACCACGAATGGCTTCCATAGCAGCAGCCGTACGTCACTCGTCCTCCTCGCTCCACGCCCTCCACTCCACCGCTCTCAACTGGCAAGATCTCCGCCATACTGACGCCGTATGGCCTGCTAGTCCTCCGCTACAAAAGCGCCCATCAAAGTCCTCTCCTCTTGGCAACGATTCGCCAGCGTGTTCCGCGAAGCGCACCCCATCGGCCGTGTGCCCAAGTACCTCAAAGCGCATGATCTCCCTGGGGCGGCGTACTATTTCAGACGACTAGGGCGCACGAGCTCCATGTTTGTTCCGTTGATGATTGGATTCTGTAAGTACAGGACTGGATGTTGTGGATGAGGGATGGTGCTAATGATGATGGTAGTTGGCTGGCCGTTCTTGATGAAGGGATTGATCAATTCTAGTAATGGTGTCAAAGCGCCCAAGCCGAAGAAGGCAGCTGTGTCGCACAAGATGAGCAGAAAGAGCTCGATTGATTCGGAGGCTTGGAGTCAGAGGGCGCCAGCGTGATGTCGAGGGACGGAGAGGCAAAAGAAAGGTTTTCATATCCCGAGCATTCAGGGACGCATCAGGAGGCGATCGGGGAGGCCTGATTTGACTGGAGTTATCATCAGTGGCGTTGGGTGGTAAAGTTTCGTTTGTACATTGTGATTTCGACTGTTGTTGATACATTGAATATCGACTTCATACTCAACATCACTACTGTTTCTATTTCTACAACAATGGCAGTTTCAAACAGAGCTACCGTCGCCTCTCGAGTATCAAGCCCATTGAGATACGCCTGAGATCAGTCGTCAACGTCATCCTGGTCGACCAGCTCGCTCTTGAAAGCAAGCTTGTCATCCTCATAGTCAGCCACCGGCTTCTTCTTGCTCTTGCATGATCGATCTGTAAGCACCGTCAGCCGTGTATGGCACTAATGTGGATACGAGTGGACAAAATTGTTTACGTTTGGCTCCTCTTTGAGGCAGTCAAAGGCGTGGGTGAGGAGTTCCATGCCACGGGCGGTGATGGTAGGTGCCTGTCTGGCGGCCATGGCGGGACTATATACGGCATTGAGAGGAGTAGGTTAGTGATTAGGTATCTGAGGGCATCTTTGTCCGAGTAGGAAGTGATGGAGAAAGAGCTTGAGTGAGGCCAAGCGAGTTTTGCTGTTGTTGGGGCAAGGTAACGCCTTTCACATGCACGTCCTGAATGAAGTGCAACGCCCATCACTGATCTCAAATTTGTAGACACTCACACCGGTGAGGGATAGCCAGAGCTGTTTCGTGACCTCCCGTCCCTCAACTACACCCACTGTCACTCCCTCGACAAATCTCCCACCAACATTTTAACACATTTACTCACCAACCACCCCATCACCGCCAACATGGCTCCCATCGCCCTCGGCACCAAACACCAAGAACTTCTCAAAGCCTACATCGAAGTCTCCAAAACCAGCAGCGCAGACTGGACCACCATCGCCACCAAAGCAGACTACCCGACCTCCAAGTACGCTCGCGACCAATGGGCCCTCGTGAAGAGCAAGCTGCTCGCCACCGACAACGGAACCCCGATCAATCTCGTCGATCGCCAGATCGCTCTGCTCAAAGCGACGATTGAAGTCATGAAGACAGAGGTATACTCATCCACATCTGAAATTTTGCGGTTCTCGAGAATGAGTTTCTTACTGATGCCGTGCAGACGGACTGGACGAAGGTCGCCAGTGTTGCCAATGTCAAGACTTCGAAGTACGCGAGGGACCAGTTCGCTATCGTCAGGAACAAGCTCTGTGGCGGCAAGGCCAAAAGCGACACTACTTCGCCTAGCAAAACTCCTGCCAATGCCAAGGCTAACAAGGCGACTGCGTCCCGCAAGCGCAAGAAGGGCGAAGGTGCGTCTGCTTATAATCACCGTACTTCTTTCGAGGGGCTGACAATATGAGACAGTAGACGAATACGACGAAGGCGCCAGCGCAGACGAGACCTCCATGCCGAAAGTGGAAAAGACCAAGAAGACTCGCCAGCTCAAGGTCGAGGAGGCCGAAGTCGAGGAAGAAGGCGGCGAAGAGCCTATCGTGCAAGAGCAGCAGCTTGAGGCATCCGCACACGACGATGCTAAGCTTGAGCCGGAGAGCGATGAGCAGGAGGAGTCTTTCTTCGAGGCTGAGATGTTCCACATACAGTGAGCGAGCAGTCCAGGGTCTCGTGGAATGCGGCTGTACCTCAAGTTGTTGGGAGAAACGAGGACGGTGTATCATTGGAGTGGGGCTGAAGCGATGCATGGTTCGGGTCAATACAGTAGCAACGGCTTGAGCATCGATGGTCTGGGCGTGGGTAACTGTACTGTAGAATAGTAAGCATGAGTCCAATAGCGATCGGTTCAGACGTCCATGTTGTTGTCTAATGATATCGAAATGCTAGCTACCGTAATTAGTCGTTTAGCTATCAACGTTGAGATTCAATCGATCTTTGTATCGAAGTACACGTATACGAAAATCAGGTACAGTTCTTGCGTATGAATCCGCGTACAGCTGGGGTCCCTTCACCAGCCGTCTCTCATTGGTAAGTGCAGTAACTCTAGCATCCAAGTCCAACCGTATTTGCAGGTACGACTGTGAGACAACAAGCAAGCCTTGCCGTATCTCAATGGTCTTCCAAGCCTAGAATAAGGCCATGCATGTCGATGATGCCTTCGTAGCTGCTGAGAATTCTGTACGTAAACTCATGCGCAGCGCTTGCAAGAGGCGGGTAGTTTTCTTCTCTCGTTCCTGCTGGATTGATACAGGTTGCTTCTTACCCGTTGGACGACCAAATCGAGTCTTTGCCACATTGAGACTGGCTCTCACCAAGTTTTGTATTAGGGTCGGGGCTTATCGCCAGTCATCTTCGACGTCTCATTCAATTAAGAAGGAGCGTCTCGTGTTTTTTATCATTATATCTCAATCTATCGAATCCTCTTCATCGAACCAGCAATGGTCCACTATAACATCCGAATTGGTCTAGTGGCTAGGATTTGTCGCTCTCAATCATCGAAAGATGACCAGTTCCGACAAGGCCGGGGTTCAATTCCCCGATTCGGAATAATCTTTTTTGCTTTTTGTCTGCCATCTCGATGTCATATGCGCTAGGAGCGGAGAATTTCTTGTTTTGCAGTGTTCATTTTGCTGTTGACATCAGCTGCATTCGTGGATAGACCGCTACATCTTTTGGTCTCAACACATTGCTCTACAAGGAGGCCTTGGTATCAGGATGCTGTGTGCGAGTCTAGATATTATACGATGACTCTCATGATGTTGCGAAGCAGGTCAGAAGTAGATGGGATCACTGCATCCGGCATCCTTTCCACGACCCTTGAAGTTTCAACGTTATTGATAGGAGGGCGCGTGGCACTTTACTGTACCTGCTTCGCTTCGCTACAAAGATATGAAACCAAACTCTGTTTGACAGCTGGCAAACGTTAGCGGCACCGATACTTAAGTTTGGAATGCCGCAAGCGCTGAACCAAAGTTCAACCACTCGTGGCAGATAGGGTTCGAGGGTTTGAAACCAGAAGTTAGCGAGCGCTTCCAAGATCTTGAAGACGTGTGTTCTAAATCTTGCCTCTGCAAAGATGACGAGGATTGCGCACGCCAATCGTTCGTGTCCCGCCTACTGGAGCTGCGGCAGGGGATCAACATTGGCACGGTGTTGCAATGATATCACACCGAAGAGAATCAAGCAAGCTCCCAGCTATCACATGCGACGCGTTGAGGCGCGCGCAACCGTCCTCGGTTAATTGCAATCGCAAGCTACCCTTGAGACCCTCGATATTGGTGCTGCGAATTTTCACTGCACCTCAGCCACCACAGTCTGTGTCGTCGTTTATCATAGTTTGGCCAAAGCGGGAGCTCCGTCGCAAACAGCGCGAGCGTGTTTGCACGCATACAAAATGTCGCAAGTACAGTAGGAGGTAGAGGCGCGCCGTCGCGCTGGCCGACGAGATCTCGACCCGGTTCGATGCAGGGTGGCGTGTGGCCTCCGCCACGATGGCGGCTCGCTCAGCTCACAGTGCGACGCGCTGCGATTTTTTGGAGTTTTGGAGTGGCTGGTGCGATGAGGCCCCGTTTGAACGATCCTCCACAGCGCAGGTCCCCTGCAGGCTAGATTCTGGGATCGCGAGCACTTGGTCACTTGGTGGTGGCATGACCATGTTGCTGCGGACGGTGGCAGATGATAGTGTGAGTGGTAGTGGCGAGCATGGTGGTGAAGGGGTGTACCTGGATTCGATAGACTGCTTATAAGATGATATATCAATGGCGGTGGTGGCCCCTCGAACCAGCATTGCGATCCACAGCAAAGTCTGGTATCCATCTCCAATTTCCCTGAGCGTGTCCAGCAAAGCAAAGGCACCCCGGCGGCTCGTCAACCACCGTCGATCCCGCATCTCTGAACCGTGCTCTCGCGTCACTGCGCAGGCCAGACAGCGCGCTGAGTGGTCGAATCAGTGTTTGGTGTGTTGCTCCCTTTTTGGGCAGGAGCATTTGGTGCAACTGCCAACGGGGCGACGCAATCTGCGACGACTAGCCTACGAACGCCACGCCAATTCTCTCTGCAACCCTGCTCACCTCTCCGATCACTACTCCTCATCCTCCTCCGCGGCAGGATTATACTCTTTCTGCCCGTTGCCAACACAAAACACCAACCGCGCATTGCTTGCGCATCCATATACATACTGTCTGCCGAGCCCGCGGCGTACAGTAAACAAACCTTCAGCAACCTTTCAGGGCCTCTAAGCTAGTATGGCTTCGTCCGATCGCCTCTTGTGGGCTCGCCAGGTACGATATCAATTCTTGCGCATGATTGTGCATCATTTTCCTTGATCGCAATCATGTGATACACCTCTCAGCAAGGGCCGATTTTACTGACATCACTCAGAATGGCGATGGCTCCGAACAAGCAGACATGCAAAAGGAGCAAGGAGCTTCAGCTTCTTCCGTCGTCACCACTCTCGTCCCGGTCTTGATCTACGCCGTGGTCTTCTTCCTCCTCTTCTGCCTCTTCCGCAAATGGTTCCCTCGCAACTACCGCCCGAGGGCAATGCTAGGAGCTCTGCGTCCCAGTGAGCGCACTCCGGATCTGCCCACTGGACTGTTCAACTGGATTCCCGCCTTCTATCAAATCCCCGACACCTACGTGCTCCAGCACCACTCTCTGGATGGCTACCTCTTCTTGCGCTTCTTGAAGATCGCCGTTGTGACTTGCCTGGTAGGCTGTGTCATCACATTCCCTGTGCTGTTCCCCATCAACATCACTGGTGGAGGTGTCAAGACGCAGTTCGAGATCTTGACCATGGCCAACGTCACCAACAACTACTTCAAGCTGTTTGCGCATGCCGGCTGCGCCATGATCTTCTTTGGCTTCGTCATCTACATGATCACCCGGGAGACCATCTTCTTCATCAACCTGCGCCAGGCTTACCTCATGTCGCCTTACTACACCAGCCGCCTCTCCTCCAAGGTTGTCATGTACACTTCGGTACCTGACGACTACATGAACGAGAGCAAGCTGCGCGACATGCTCGGCTCTAGTGTTCGTCGTGTCTGGCTCGCTACTGATACCAAGGAGCTCGAGGAGTTGGTTGGTGAGCGTGACAAGGCACATATGAAGCTCGAGGCCGCCGAGACCAAGCTTATCAAGACTGCATACGGAAACAAGCTGAAGGCGGATAAGAAGGCAGCGAAGAGTGGTGAACGATCGAACTCGGAGGAGGCCGCCATGGCTGACACGGAATCTGGACCTGTATCTGTCTCCGCTCGTTACCTCCAGCCCAAGGAGCGCCCTGTCCACCGCTTGAAGCCTCTGATTGGAAAGAAGGTCGACACCATTGACTGGTGCCGTGGCGAGCTGCAGAAGCTCATTCCCAAGGTCGCACAGATGCAGGCAGCGCAAAAGAAGAGAGACGCAAAGCTCCTTGGCTCTGCCTTTGTCGAATTCGCCTCAGTCCATGATGCCCAAGCCGCTTACCAGAGCTTGACCCATCACCACATCCTTCACATGCAGCCCCGGTTCACTGGAATGACCCCGACTGAAATCATCTGGAGCAACCTGAACATCAAATGGTGGGAGCGCGTCATCCGACAAATCGCGGTCATCTCTTTTGTGGTCGCTCTCATTGTGTTCTGGGCAGTCCCTGTCGCATTTGTCGGCAGTATCAGCAAGGTTGACAAGCTCATCGAGCTCATCCCTGCGTTATCTTTCATCAACAACTTGCCCAAGGTGCTGCTCGGTCTCATCACAGGTCTCTTGCCAGTGATTCTGCTTGCGGTTCTCATGGCCCTTCTACCTATCATTTTGCGCCTCGCTGCTAAGATTTCCGGATGCCCGACAAGATCTGCAGTTGAGTCAGCTGTGCAGAACTACTACTTTGCTTTCCAGGTCATCCAGGTCTTTTTGGTTGCCACACTGGGTGCATCTGCTGCTTCTGTCGTCCAATCTGTCAAGGATGATCCTGCCAGCGCCCCAACACTTTTGGCCAACAACATCCCCACCGCCAGCACATTCTACCTGTCGTACTTCATTCTCCAAGGACTTTCGGTCGTCGCGAACATCTTGCTAGCCGTTGTTGGTCTTATCGTTTTCAAGCTCCTTGGCAAGTTGCTCGACAACACCCCACGCAAGATGTACAAGCGCTGGATCTCCCTCTCTGGACTTGGTTGGGGTACTTTGTTCCCGATTTACACCAACTTGTTTGTGAGTTGACATACGTGACTCATTCGGAGGTTCCTTGATACTGATTATGTCTAGGTTATCGCGATCTGCTACGCTACTATTGCACCTCTTGTCTTGCTCTTCGCAGCTATCGGCTTGTACTTCTTCTACTGCGCCTACCGCTACAACATGCTCTACGTCTACAACATGGACATTGACACCAAGGGAGCTGTTTACCCTCGCGCGTTGCAACATCTCTTTGTTGGACTCTACATTGCTGAGGCCTGCCTTATTGGCCTCTTTGCACTGGCCAGTGGAGGCTCATCGCAGGCACCCGCTGACGGCGTTTCTGGACCCCTGACGGAGGTGTACCCCCGTGGTGCACTTGGTCCACTAATTCTCATGATCATCACGCTCATCTTCACGGCGTTGTACCACATCAATTTCAACGCAGCTATCGCACCTCATCTTGAGGCTCTCCCCAAGTCGATTGCTGCGGAAGAGGAGCGCCTCCTGATCGCTGATGGACACTACGGCGATGCCGCGGCAAAGGAAGCTGCTCAGGAGAGTGCTCAGGAGACATTTGATGCTGAAGGCAACCCTGCTCTTGCGACCCCTGCTCCCCACAAGCGCCCCAACATGTTGACAAAGTTCCTGCGTCCGGATATCTACACCGACTACGCCACCCTTCGTCGCATTGTCCCTCGTGCCGACCCTGTCGTGTACACTGGTGAGGTCGAGGAGAACGCCTACTACAATCCGGCCATCACTTCCGACCTCGACATCATCTGGATCCCTCGCGACCCTCTCGGCATCAGCAGGGAGGAAGTCCGCGAAACCGGCAAGGTTCTTCCAATCACCGACGAGGGCGCCCACCTCGACGAGAAGAACAGCATTGTCTGGGGCCAGTATGACGAGGAGCAGCCGCCGATCTACCAGGAGAAGATCTACTACTAGTCTGGCACTGCAAGACGAAGAATTGTGCAGAGAGAGAGAGAGAGAGAGAGTAGTCGTGGCTGACACGCCAGTATTTCCTTCTTGTTCTTGTGTTTTCCCCTTTTCCTTATTCAGCTCAGGAGGATGAGGAGCTACGTATAGCGATGATACCACGGGCAGCATGTGGCCTTGAGGGATTCGGGCGATAGGATTAATTCGATCCGTCAATAGAAAAACAACTCACCAATTAATGTCTTTTCATGATATCTCGGTACATGAAATGTGATTGACTGTTTTCCATTAATTGGTGGTATTGATATGTAATGCTAGAAGATAGACAACGTGTTTGAATTCCTCTTCTTCACCACATGCTTACCTCCGCGTTGTTGTTGTTCTCGAAGCGGAAGAGGTTCTGGCACTTGACGAAGCACTTCCCACGACTGTCGTCGCCCTCGACGTTGCTGTTGAAGAGGCCCTGACAGACGTGGAAAGCGTAGCACTTCTCGTGCTCGAAACCGATGGACCTGATGCGGACGATCCAGAGAATTCCGCAGTCGTTGTACCAACCGATCCCAAGGTAGATGACCCAGACGCACCCACAGTCGCCGAACCAGACGATCCCGACGTCGACGATCCCGAAGATCCAGCACTCGCCGTCTTCCAATAAGCAGCAAGTCGCGACTGCACCGCTCCAACATTGCGATAAGCATCAAGGCTATTGAAGAACGCAACTTTGGCCTCTATCGCGGCGGGTGCGAAATCGCCAGTCCTGAGTCTGAAGTCGTCTTTCGCGAACGATTTGGGTCGGTAGCGTGGCTCCATTGGGTCGATGAAGCTGGTTTTTTCGTCGTAGCCGAGGTCGGAGATGGCGGTGACGTTGAAGGCGGCCATCATGTCCTGTCGATGCGGTTAGCAGGAGGTGAGGATGGTAGGTTGGAATGGAAGGGTGGGCTTACGTGGTCTTCGTGGATGATGTTGTGGCAGTGGAACTGGCGGTGGATTAGAAATGGTTGTGTTGGCCGCGGAGAGAGCTGGGAGGTGTTGGTATGTGAGACTTACCATGTATAGGCCGTCCCATGGCGCGTAACGAGCGATTACGTTGACTTCCTCGTTCTTGTTGAGCCATACCACGTCTTTGAGGGCGACCTGTTCAAATGGAAAGATAAGAGTCAGTTGTGTGCCTTCAAAAAGTGTCAGCCTCACAACCTACCCTCTCATACGGCAGCACCGAGTTGCGGGTTCCACCCCGACGAGATACTATCTGGAAATCTTCATGAATTGTTAGATATGCACTCTTCAAGCCCAAAGGGAAACTATAACTCACCAATCAAATGCATATGAATTGGATGCGTCCATCCGCCAGCTCCATTCTTCAGAATCCAGTTCTCAACGGCACCTCGTTTCGGCTTTGCAAGAACGCGTTCCTGAGGTCCATCAGCCCACGTCACTCCATTGATCGTCCACTCGCCGCCCTGACGCTCAAAGTCGAATTGGTGAGCAACTGTCTTCTGATCCGGCGGGAAGTCGACCTCGCGGAGCTTAGCTGGAAGTTCGCCGTTATTGCTTGCATCCGAAACAGTGTTGCCTACGACGAATCGCATGACCTTGTCAGTGTGCAGGTAAGGATCCACATCTGCAATATCAGCATTACTCCTAAGCGTAACGTTCTGGCCACGATACGGCGCGAAATCGAAAACGACTTCCCAGCGCTCGGCGATCGATGTGTCGAGTTGAGTTGTGTCGACTGGGTTCAAAAGGAGGCCGGAGTCGGAGCCTACCACTTTCATGTTTGCTCTTGCGCCTGCGGCGGTTTGGAAGTACAGTTCGAAGGTACGCGAGACTGCTGCGTTTAGGAAGCGTAAGCGATACTTTCTGGGCTCTACGCGCAGGAAGGGCCATGGTTGGCCGTTGGCGTGGATGATGTCGCCGAAGAGATTCTTGGTCTCGTCGTTAGCTAGGGGCGACCAGAGGCTGCCGTCGGGGTTGTAGCGCTTTGAGGTTAGAGAGATCGGGATGTCGTATTTGCCTGTAGATACGAGTCAGCGTGCTGTCGAGCGTCGGATGGATGGCTACAGCGTCAAATTTGACACTGCGTGGTTGTTCGTACCTTGCGGAAGCCCGGGCATGTTTTGCTCCTCGGGATCGCGAATCAAATAGAACCCAGCCTGGCCGGAATAGGAGTTTTCTGCAGTATACATTAAAGCGTGATCATGATACCATAACGTCCTTCCATTCTGAGAATTTGGGTAGTCTTGTAGGAGCATCAGTAGATGTCTTTAGAGGAAAGCGACGACAAAGCCACTCGACAGCGACAACTTGCAAACTTACAGTAATCTTTGTACTGGCCAACAAGCGTTGTATCTTCAGCCCAGCCATCGAAAGGTGCTCTAGAATAGGAGCCGTGGAGGTGGACTGAGTTCTCACGGTCACCATGGTTGATGAAACGAACGACTGCTTCACGGCCGCGTTGCACCATGAACGTTGGGCCAGGAGCACGACCTATCAGGAAGAGGTTAGTATTTGCAGCATCTCAGTGGTAAATATGACTGGTTCGGTGTCCAGAAACGATAAGAGGACCTCATCGATCATTGAGATGTTCTTGAGAAGCCTGCAGCGTCTTGCTGGCAAGCACGGCTGACTGACTGTCCGCTGCTGACACAAGCACCACAGCAAGAAGGCGATCCACAAAATCCAAAAGCATACTTAAGTAAAGGCGGTGCGAAATAGATTACGTACCGTCGTATCCCACCAACCGAGTCTTGGGCAAATTGGGATAAATCTGCTGCTCGAACGGCTTAATCTCAACCTCGTAATAGTCGATCGGAGGAGCATTTGGAAACTCGAATTTTCTCAGAGGCTCCTTGATCGGGGAAATGGGCATCTCGTATTGGTACAGCTGGCTGTACACTGGGCTATCCCAATCTTTTGCCAGCGCCAGACGTGCCGCAAGCGTGGCGAGGATGCACGAAGAAGCCCGCATGTTGGAAGCAAATGTGGGTGATAAGAGTGTAGAGCTAAAGGTAGATGATCTGAAGCTGAAGCAGCCTTTTCAAACCGAAGACCTGAAGAAGCCGCTGTCTTTATACCTCACATGGCGACGGGGGATCCCATCGCTCGCACTACCTCGCTCGAAGTTCAGGACGGCAACAATTCTCCACTTGCCACGTTCCATTGCGAACGAGGCAATCATGTACCTGTGAATTATCGCGAGGATGGGTTAACGTGTAGGGCTCCTTGTCGCGGGAGAAAGATCCATCGCGGCTTGTGTCTGTAAGGCCATCCAGAACGAATCCTGCAGACGCCGCTATGCACGAGGATATCAAATGGAAAGGTGTGCTTTGCCAGCTCTGAACGCCTCAAGCACTAGCATTGAGCAGTCTGGAGCTTCGAATTGATAAACACATACAAGGCCACGGGCACGCAAGATCGATGCCCAGGACGCCTCCAGCGCCTAGTTCATCCAGCCTCTAAGATGGATAACGATGGCCAAGAAAGCATATTGGCACAGTAAAAATACAAGCCGCATCTCCATGAGAGTCGGCAGTCGATTGCAGCCTTCAAGACACAGTCTTTCGAACGATGCCCGACTTGTCCTACAATATCATCGGGATAGAAGTCCATCAATGACATGCTGTCCATGTCATGTGTAGAGAAACGGTGATGGCAAAACTCATCATGGCGATCAGGGCGCAGTACAGTTGTGGGGATATGCAAATAAGGCAGTAGCTCATATCTGCAGTCCTGCCAAGTCAACGAAGGGCCTTGGAAAAGCATATTGTTGAACACAAGATTCGTGCGCGCGGCAAGTGTAGCTCCAAATCTGTATTGCCTCGAAGTGGATAGCCGGGCCAAGAGTACAGCTTCGACTTATTGTTCCAGTTCACAATGCAGCCCGTGGTCTTTCCAAGAGAAACTAGAAGACATCAGGACGTTCGAAAATCGTATCACAGACGATACCGTCTGTTGACAGGGTATCCCCAGGTGAAATGTGGTCATGCTACTCCGGTGCTACAGCTTTTTTGTCAGATGGTGGAGTAGGAGTTGCTTATGTATCTGCCAAGTCATCATGCCTGGATCGATCAGCGACAGCAATCTGAGGTTCATCTTGTCTCGGTTCGAGCATACCGAGACTAAGGGCAACGCCGGAATATACCTAATCGCAGATGGATGACGCTTCCTTGTCGGAGAGCCTCTCGTTGAGCCGCAGAAGCGAGGTGCGTGAGATTGAAGCTGACTGCAGAGAGTCTCGACCGCAAAAGGTCTTTAGCTGCATGTGGGCACGAGATCTCTCACCCGCGTGGGGCGCGAAGTCTAAAGGTGGCATAGAAGGAAAAAGGTTTGGATGATCTGTAGATGCATCTCAATGGCGCATCGTGCTCGTTATCACTGAAGTGTTCGACCACACCCTGCATGAAGTCACTATCGTGAAGCAGCGAGGCAGTCAGTCATGCGCAAGGAAGACGTCCAGTCCAGA
Source organism: Melanodothis sp. VS III C KN 2 (assembly GCA_019775565.1). Taxonomy (NCBI): domain Eukaryota; kingdom Fungi; phylum Ascomycota; class Dothideomycetes; order Cladosporiales; family Cladosporiaceae; genus Melanodothis; species Melanodothis sp. VS III C KN 2. The sequence goes on from JACWFM010000013.1 coordinate 56,511, forward strand.
TCGGAACCCGGTGGCATGCATGCCTCGTGCCTTAACCCTAGGTGGCTTGGATCTGGACAACAAAAGCCACTTTGCGTTGCCTGCTCTCTACGTCGATATGTTGAAGCTGCGGTGGGCACACCGACACCCAATGCTGAATGCGGTGGTAGTGGTGTAACCACCGCCTCAAGCTGACTCGCGACAGTGATAGTATTTGATACATACTCGCAACAGCATCGAAGTATCTCGTACCTTATGGAGATAGCGCTAAGGTTAACTCGTTCCTCAACATCTGATGTGCCAATACCATTAGTTTCAGTTCTCGAATGATGGTACTTGCCTCTGAGATGCTATTCAAGCTAGACGTTTCGTATCCGTTCGGTGTGCCAGTATCGTCACTCCCGGAACGATGAACTGGTCACCTTTGGCTCTGAGAGGTCGCAGGAGCCTATCTTGTATCTCAGCAAACAGCGTGTTGGTACTACTGGACTCGGGTGTAGAAACTGCCTTCTTTTCCGCTGGGATAACCTTGGGCCGCCTGTTGCCCCTTGTCTACGATCTCGGAAGAGAACCCGACTACCAGGCGCAAGGCGAAAGCGATAGCGGACGAACACATCGTGACGTCATTGATCACGTGACATTTGTCGAGCCCGCCAAGTTGGTAGCAAGCACGTGCATGTCTCGTAGACCGTGCTGAGAACTGCGCCAGCACGCTTTGATGATAATCGTTACGTAGGTTCATTCCTTTGGAGTAAATTTGGGCAGCCATAGTTCGACGCGTCGAGCCGTTAGTGGATGCATCTCGTTGACCGTCCTCCGTCATTCTCTCAGCAGAGATGCTGCTTGGCAAAAATGTTCAGGAGCGTCGACAAAATCCGGTCGTTGGCGGATTCAGTATTGGTGGCATAACAAATTGCCAAACCTGAGTGACATACAATCGTCGCCTATCGTTACACATCACGCAATCGCGTCTACACACTGGAGCCATGAAGTCGCCCATTCCGGATTATCTCAAAGTCGTGCTCGACAATGCGCGTGCCAATGAGGATGGCGCTCCGGCAGGCTACATCGAGACGCTGGCGAAGGCAGATACCTCCAAGATGGCAGTAGCTCTTGCCATGGTCGACGGAAAGGTGTACTCTGCTGGCGACGACGAAGTAGAATTCTCCATTCAAGTGAGTCATGGGCCGCATTTGGAGGCATTTGACCAATGCGGCAAGGCACTCTTCGACCTACACAGGCTAATCTTTCGTTAGTCGATTTCCAAAGCATTCGTCTATGCCCTCGCGATTGAGGATTCTGGCCTTCCAAAGGTGCTGGAGAAAATCGGTGTGGAACCTTCGGGTGATAGGTTCAACCAACTGTCGCTTGATAAGAAGACAAATCGACCTATGAATCCTATGATCAACGCTGGTGCCATTACAGCCCACTCTCTCGTTGGTCGCCCTGGCGCTACTGTTCAGGAGAGGACAGACCGCATCTTGCAGGCCTTGTCGAAGCTAGCTGGACGACAACTGCACGTGGACGAAGAGGTCTACCAGTCCGAGCTTAGGGACGCCGATCGCAACATGGCAATTGGCTATATGCTCAAAGCTGCTGGAATGATCCACGACGATCCACAAGAGATCGTCAAAGGCTACATCCGCCAGTGTGCCATCAATGTCAACGTGAAGGACCTTGCAATCATGGCTGCTACTCTCTGCAATGCTGGCGTACACCCGGTCACCGGCGAGGAGATCATCCCTCAGCTGAGTGTTCGTCAGGTGCTTTCCGTCATGACTACTTGCGGCATGTACGATGCAGCTGGCGATTGGGTAACGACTGTCGGCTTCCCTGCTAAGAGCGGAGTTGCTGGTGGTATCATGGGTGCCATGCCTGGCCAAGTCGGAATCGCCGCGTTCTCCCCCAAGCTTGACGAACGCGGTAACAGCGTCCGTGGCGTGGTGATCTGTGAGAAGCTTTCGCGGGACATGGGTCTTCACATGATGGACATCAGCCAAATCGCCAGAGCCACAGTCCAGACCTCTGTTGCCCGGATAGTTGCAGGCGAACACGAACCCCATCACAAACACTGCCAGAAGGACGTGGTTGTGTTCAAGCTGCGTGGTGCAGTGCGTTTCGCGGGATCGGAGCGTCTCACGCGAGCTATTGCACGTGAGCTTGGTGAACCAGATTCGAATGACCCAGGATCTGGCCAGCATCTGGATGCGTGTGCTGTCGTCTTCTCTTTCCGAGACGCCTACTCTTTGAGCTCTATCGCTCGACGAATTGTCCACGAGGATGTGAATCGACTACTGGCTGAGGGTAGAACTGTGGTTGTGATTGATCCGGGTAAAGTACTGGATTGGGATCTCAAGACCAATCCGAAATATCCCTACGTCTTTGCCGACGAAAAAGGGGCGCTTGACTACATCGGCGGCAAAGGGTGCAGCGCAGTAACCCAGGATGATCCTTTGTGAAAGACCACTGATTGCACCCTCTCTCATGGGAGCCATACTTTGAGTCGTGGAACGTCTTCGATGTTCCTCGTCGATGACACTAGTATGACCAATGCGGCAAAAATCGACCCCCACCAGTCTTTTGACGACGGGCATACCAACCTACAGCGCACCGTAGCTGTTCAGTGTGTTTGAATTACAATGCTTGACGGCATCTATGGAAGGTCCACGTCTTCCATGTCGATGCCATTCAAGGCCTTCAGCACGCCGACGAATGAGCCCTCCGACTACCACGCCGGCTGAGACGACACAGAAATGAGCTTACGACTCGTTGCCAATGCCATACAAAGGTGCACAGTTGCACGATCATATGACGATTTCAGAAGAGTATTACTACAAATAGATGTCTTTATGTATTTTTTAAAGAAAACGAAGTACTGCTAATTCACAATGATACCGGTATACTTGTCACTATAGGTTGTGCTTCGCTAGCATGTAGTTGCTCATAGCCATAAAAGCGTCTCTAGCTGACCTTCTGAACGAAGAGTATGGATACGAATCGTCTCGGCACATGAGATTAACAGAAGATAAAGCATGGCGTTGTACCGTACGTCTGCGCGGTTGATCTTGCTGTCGAATTTTATTGGGACGTGCCGTTTGCATTTTCCAACATGTCATGGTCTATGATAGGAATAACATTTTCGCCGAGCTGTCAAAAGTCAGCACACAGTGTCTCGTAGGAAACCATGGTCTTTTGGCGATGGTACTATATGGCAGCAGCCCGATTTCTATCGTGATAACTATGTATTTATGCTACCATCTCGTTGAAGTCATACCACTGTTCATCGTACGACGCCGAATAAATCAGCATAGAGGTCCTAACAAACCATGAAGATCAGAAATGTATAGCACCATGCAAATGCCTGTGAAGTGTGGCGGCTGAACGAGTGCGATTCTGAGCACCAGAAGTCCCCGCACTTCAGCTTCAATCATCGACCAAGAAGCTCGATTTCACTACGGTACACGCGACCCAACCACTAACCACACAACAATGGATCCACCTACTACGACCGCCCCGGGCGCCTCCGCGACCGCATCATCCTATCTGTCGACCTTCCTCAACCGCACCCTCCACCTACACACCACCGATGGCCGTATGTTCGCAGGGCAGATGAAATGCACCGATCCAGAGCGCAACATCATCCTCTCCATGACTCACGAATACCGCCAGCCATCCGCAGCAGACATCAAACTCGCAGCCGAGAGACACGAGAAAGCTGGCAAGAGCGGGAACGTGAAAGTCGACATGAAGAAGCGGTTCGTGGGTCTGGTAGTCGTGCCGGGAAAGTGCATCACGAAGATCGAGGTTGAAGGATGAATTGTCACGACTCGAGGAGACATTGAGAGAAGGATTGCAACGGAAGGAAGTGTTCGGGTGCCATGAAATACTGCGGAGGTTACGCTGGAACGCTACAAACGAAAATGATGGCTATCCTCCTCAGTCACCTAGATACACGGGCACGCCGTACACCACTGGCGCTGCACCGTTCAGATATCGCAGATAGCAGGCATCTCTGCTCTTTGCTACCGCGCCAGCCAAGCTGGTCGGAACATGCGGGCCTCCTGGTGCGGACCGGCTGCGACTTCTTGCAGGAGTCTTTGCAGCCGCTGGCGTTTTGACAGCTCTCGGTGTCTTGGGCGTCTTGGGCACTCTCGGTGGTGTAGAAGGCGCAACGACAAGTCTCTCGCGTTTCTTCGGTGTCTCCGCCGGGATTTTGGCTGGTTCCGTTGCTGATGGCCACAAGCCCCATTCCTCGCCGATGGTGAGCGAGAAGCGGTCGATGTCCTTGTCGGTGACATCCCAAAGGGTTGCAACAATCGACAGGCATTTTCGACTCTGCGATGGCTCATCGTCTGCTGACGAAGAAGGCGATTTCTTCATGCCTGCGTTCAGATATGCCAGAGGCACTGCTTGCGGTTCGAGCTCGCCGTATTCGGTGATAGCGCCTGAAGAACAGCCCATCAGCCAAACGACCTCGCTGCACTTTTCGAGCTTCTTGATGGTCCTAGGTCGGATGTATTGTGACCCAGCACCGTGGCCAAAGTACAGCGTCAACGCCGAGGTTTCAAGTGTAGACTTGAATTCTTCCTCGGAGGGGGCACGGTTCACAATGGATGACCAGTTGGCGCCTTCCAGGGCTGCAGCTTTTGACAGAGCAGGCTCCAAGGTGGACTGGGTGCTCGTGAGGTCTGAGGACGGGTTCAAGATGAAGGCTCCCGATTGGCGTGAGACCCTGTGGCGACCGTCTGCGTTGTGCTGCGTGTGCATGGCAGCAATGCAGTCACGCAAAGATAGCATGCTGCCAACCCTGCTCACACTGATCTGTTCGAGACATGGCAGGTTCTCCCATGGAAATGCTTGCAAGCGCTTGTCCAGGACGAGAACAACGTGTGATCCGTCATTCCGGTCAGCCTCAGTAGCTTCATGGTACGATCTCAATGCATCAAGCACCTCAACTGTCATCTCATCGAAGTCGATTTCATCGTAAGCGTTGCGTTCGCCATTGAACTGTAGCATGTCCACCACAAAGTATAGGAGGTCTGAGATCGATTCGTCCAGGTCGACTGTGCCTCCGTTGTCGCTGCCCAAATTGACGAATAGCTCAAGCACGTTGTGATCCAGCGCTAGCTTCTCGACACGGCCTTTCATTACTTGACGAGATGGTAGGTGTCGATCCAGAGATGCTTCGAATGAGGCGCGGAAGCGGGCCAACAGCTCATTATGTCTGGCACGAGGCGAGAATACTCCCTTGAAGCCACCGAACCACATGTCCTCCATGTTAATGAGCAACTCCTGGAGTCTGCGGTCGAGTGCTTCGCGCTCACTCCACCACTTGCTCTTCGCACCTTTGGCAGATAGGTCACCGTTATTGTGGCAGCTGGTGTTGGAGAGCTGGATGATGTCTTGCAATTCCTCCTTGCCCGCGGCGTAGTCGAAAGTCTCGTCACCGAGCTCTTCGTCCTGATGGCGTGAGAAGGGTAGACGCACAATGAATGGCGCCTGATCAGCTCGGTACCGTGCAACATAGAGAGAAGTACATGATTCATCAAGAGCTAGGGACACAGCAGTCCAGGGTTTAGGGATCGTGTCGATGTATTCCTTTTGGAATTCAGCAGCGCTGAGCTGAGGGTCCTTGGGCTCCGCTACCACGGATGGCCATTCGAAGGGTGTTGTCTTGAGCTCGTGGCTTGCGTCTACGAGTGCTGCGCTCTTTTCAAGCTTTAGAGCGTTGATGCGTGGAAAATCCAGAGTCATTCCAGTTTGGACCGAGTTCAGACCTGCACCAGTAGCTGTTGCGTCGACAGATGCGCAGAAGACGGAGGCATCGAGGAGGCAGCCTCCTTCAACATATACCTCAGCAGAGGTAAAATGCTGGGAGACCGAAGTGTGACCTGCTAACAGGCTTCCACGCGCTTCCTGGAGGACAGTCTTGAAATCAGCTTTCGTGGCCGTCTTCCTCTGACCCGTCCTTGAGTTGGTTCTCGTGGAAGAAGGCTTCTTGACTGGGGATGCCGACCATGAGGTTCCGCCGATGACAGCTGGTCGAAGCAATGCTGGGATCGAGAGTGTCGAGTCGAGGAGGATGTTGTATGCAATGTCCGTCTGCAAGATTGCCGTTGCTTTCTCCAACAATTGGCGATATTGAATCTGTCGCTGCTGTAGCGTGCCGGTGACTGTGGACTGCAGAGGGGCAAGAGCCGAAAGCACTGCTTCCTTTGTGCTGTTCGAGTCCACACCAAGCAACGCCTGCTTAAGCAATATCTGAGCACGCAGCTTTTGTAAGATGTAGAATGTCGTATCCACAGATGTACTCTTGATGGAGCGAGAAGATTTCTTGGGTGCAGCAGACTTATCTGCAGTCTTGCGTACTCTAGAAGTAGATCGAGCAGATGCCGCACTCGGAGCTCGAGGTTGCCTGGCAGGTTTTACTGCTGAAACTTTGTCTTTCTTGAGATCGTCGAAACGACTCAATCTCAACATCCATTCCTCAGTCTGCATGGCAGTCATAAGTTGATCAGCTTCTTCATAGAGTTTGGTCGCCTCATCAAGTGCTCCATCTTTGACGCGAAGCACAGCCTGTGCTTGCACCCGCTCGATGGTAGCTAAAGGCGAACCCGACAGGTCTATACCTTCAGTTGCGACTAAGCAAAGCTCTGCATCCTCGGTCTTTCCTGCAGAAGATAGAAGCAATGTGCGGTGGCTCCTCGCGCGAGACGCAAGCACAGACGGGCCCATTGACTCGGCTATCTCGACAGCTTTTTCACTGTAGTAGTTGGCCTCCGAGAAGAGTCCGTGGCGAGCATACATATCGCAGAGATGCATCAATGCTCTGCACAGCAATGGCACAAGCGGCCAAAAAGCAGCCCCCTTGAATTCTTTGCTTGCCGCTTCCTCGTGGAGGCCTTTGTTCTTGGGCTGAAGTTGAAGCTTGCTTACGCCAGTGGTAAGATCAACAACCGCTGCTTCTGATGCAGCTGTCGCATCCCCCTCTGCTTTCGCTGCCATGCTCGCTTCACCCTTTCCAAGTCGACTCCAAGCACTGTTGACAAGTTTCATCGCATGCTTTGCCGCAGCAAGAGCGTTGTGCGGTGCTCCAAGTGCCAAATCGTACTTTGACTGCAGTAGCCAGCTCTCGCCGTGCGCTCTCTCGAAAGCTGCACGCTGATCTCTCGAGATTTCCTTGGGTGACAGCTCTTGACGAAGCGCTTGTGCAGCTTCAAGTGAGCGTTTACACTTGTCCAGATTATCAATAGCCAGCAAATACTCTGCATATGCAAGATGCCATGATACCTTGATCAGGGTAGGAACTTCATCTGATGATAGATGCTTTTCAGTACGTGCGAAAATCACACCTGCCTTTTCTGAGCAGCCGACCGACAGCCATTGCCTGGCTTGTTGAGTGGAAGTATCGACTAGCTCTGCTGCGTTGTCTTCTTGAGCGGCGTCCAGCTTAGCGATCATCGCTAGTGTTGACAGGCGGTATTTGTCTTCTCCGAAAGCGCCGAAGAAAGTTGCCAGCGAGTACAATGAGAGCCTGAGCGCCGCAGGATCGAATATGCAGTCGTTTAGCGTAGATGAGCTTGTCACATCATCGAGCAATTGTTGCCATCTCGAAAGTAATGGAATGAGGTTCTGATTCGCAGGGTGGCCAGCATGAAATAGCTTGGCCAATTCCAGAGCCAGAGCCACGTCTTCCGCATAGCGCTGGAGGCCATGATCCTGGAGGAGTGACTCTGCATCGAGCTGAGTGTCCTCCCAAGTCCTCACAACTTGCTGTGTCACGATACTTGGCAGTTCTTCGTGGAGTCGAAGCACCTGCACTGCCAGATTCGCGCGTCGTAGCGGATGTTCCGTAGCCGAGTACACGTCGTCCAGCCTCTCAAGCAATTGCGGTATCAGAACTCGTGTTATATTCTGGTACCTGCTCTTCGCGGCATATTCAACAGCGACGCTCAGTTGCCACTCGAGAAGGGCGCCCCGTTCGAGACGTCCAAGTTTTTCGTCAACAAAGAATAGGCCAGATTTGGAATCCGAGCTGGCTTTGATTACACGCACTACCAGCAAGCGTAGTGCCCGACCGAGCGTTATGACAGGTGTGGATGAAGACCAGGCGACATGGCAAGGGTTTGACGCGACTTCTTTGGCAAGGTTCTGCAAGGACCCGTTGTCCAACAAAACTTGTATAGCTTCATGGCAGATCCAGGTGTTTGCGGCGTCAGAAGATGTGGTTTGTCGGAGTGCTTGCTGAATGATCACCTGAGTTGCCGACAGTCCCTTGCCAGGGTATGAACGTACAAATCGCAATGCAAACGCAACAGACAGAGAACCGAGATGTTGTAGATCATCGCTCCCACATCCATCGGGTAATTTGACAAACAGCTTCGATAAGTCATTGAGCAGACACTCGTAATCCGATGAGCTTCCGGAAATCGTGTCCTTTAGACTACTGATCAGCCCAGGAAGCGCTGCAGAAGCCGATCCCGAGTCCATCGTCAATAATCGCCTGGTCTTCGCGGAAATTCGTTGCGCGTGATTCGCGTCTAAACTCTGACTCTGCTTATTCAACGCTGCTGACCATTTCTGGGCTTCTTCGATTTGACCTGCTTCTTCAGCTAGGGAAGTCAGGGCGCGACCTATCGTAATCAGTGCCTTGGAGTCAGTCGATTCGTTGTCAGAAAGAACACCCGAGACAAACTTGCTTGCCGCACTGTAGATTTGCTGTATGCTTCGTCGTTTGCACGTTCGTCTGATAAAAGCACTGATGCATCGCGATGCTGGATCCAGTAGTTCCTTCTCGAGGTCCGGTTGGTGTTGGACAAGTTCCCACCACTGCTTGCGAATTTGAAGCCCAATTCCCTGCAATCGGAGTACAGCCTCTGGCGCAGGACTGTGTTCGCGCTCGGTTGCAACCTGGTCCACCTTTGAGCTCAAACTCGGGCATAGTCCTAGTATGGTCGTGGAGAGAGCCTCGAGAAGTCTGCCGGCCTTGTCCTTATCGCCTGACTGATTTCCATGCAGTCTGATGAGGCTCGCAGGACTCAAAGGTTCCGATAATTCGAGATGTTCCAGGCACGCTTCGATCGTAGCTGATTTTGATGACAAGGCTATCACCCGTAGAACCAGATTCTGGTATGTGATGATGAGTGGCAAAGTAGTAGGGTATTTTGCCACATCAATTCTGATTAGCAACAGGCCTGCGAGTGTCTGTTTCTCCAGAGGACCTGGTGACTTGGCCTTTGCTATGGCTTCCAGTCTTGTTTTGACAATACGCAATTCCTTGATCGCAGATGACTCTAGTCCATGGGCCAGTAGTTTGCCAGCCAGTGCTAACATGCCGTTCTCCAGTTGGAATGCCGGAAGCTCTTTGACGCCAAGTTGTTTCGTGTTGGCAGAGCGGAGGAACGAGAATGCCAGTCGGGAACACTCGCCAGTGGCGGTGATATGTGGTGAGGGTCCTTGAGGCAGAGCAACAGTATCCCTGGTAGTTTTGCCAGACGACACTTTCGATTCATTGGGTGTCTGCGAGGTGGGCGTCGAGTTTCCAGATCGTGGTTGTAACGCGCCTCGTGATGTTGAAGATGATGTTCGGCTCAGCTTTCGTGGTGTGGCTGGAACTGATTGTTGTTCGTTCGCAACATTTGCTGATTTGTTTTGCTGTTTAGGTCGAGACTTGAGGCTCTCAGTAAGATTCTTGAGAGTGATGTTTACGATCTCAGTGGCCAAGGTGTAACGCTCTTTCGGCGCAAGCGATCGAACATTGTCCTGATGAACACCAATTGCATCTCCATTCTGTGCTGCTTTGGGGCCAGAAGTCTTTGTGGTAGTCGTTTTCTTTGCACCTGTTGTCTTCTTGGGCTGGCCGGTGGCGACTTTAACGGTCGTTGGCTTCGTCTCTGAGCTGAGCAGGCTTTGAAGAGTGGTAACCGTCGAAGCTGTCGCATTGCCGCTGGAAATGGCATTCTTGACAGTCTGGGACTGCACATGCGGTGTAGCCATCTCTGACATCCCCTTGCTTAGCAAAAGTGTCTATATGCAAGCATGTCGCATACACGTCGTGAATGTGCAAGGGCATGGGCCTATCATCTTGAAGTCTAGAAAGTCAACAAATAAACAGCAGCCCGGACATCCGAGCCGAAAAGCTTCGACCACCCGATCCTCTAGCCTGCCTGTTAGCCTTGTCTCGATTGCGCCGCTTGTGAATATTGCGACTGCGACATACATCACACACAACATGACGTCTCTGAGGAAATTCAGACAATCGCTGAGCGTGTGCTCACAATGCCTGCGACAACAAACTACACTACGCAGGACTTTTGCGACGTCTAGCTTCAAGCAAAGCGGAACCTCACATCTACCTCGAGTCGCAAACCCCTCATTATGGCGCTCTCTTGTCCCCAAGGCTCTCCGGCGCGACGGCCAGAATGCTTCCGATCCCACACAGCCCAAGTCTAAGGCCTGGAATCCTGCGACTATCTTCATCGTGCTCGGCATCCTGGTTGGATCAAATGCGATCAACATTCTTGCGCTGAGGCGGGAAATGCTCAACTTCAGCCGCAAGACGGAAGCAAAGCTGGCCATTCTCCGCGATGTGCTCAAGCGTGTGAAGGACGGCGAGGATGTGGATGTTGAGAAGCTGCTAGGTACTGGCAACCCGGACCAGGAGAAGGAATGGGAAGATGTGATGAACGAGATTGAGAAGACAGACATGCTGGCGGAAGCCAAGAAGAAGAGGGAAGCTAAGGTCACTGCGAGAGAGGCGGCAAAGGCTGCGGAGCAAGATGCGGTGGCTAAGGAGAGGAGCGAAGGCGGTAGTGATGGCAAGGGTGGCAGGCCAAGGTTCATGATGTGAGCAAAGGTGCAGCCTGTTGGAGAAAGTGCTTGCATTGCGGTCGCTGGAAGACACGATATAGAAGACGTCTATATGAAGAGACTCGAAGGCCCTAAGACTCGAAGGAGAGGCCACGGTACGGGTGTAGGTGGTCAATGAAACATGCCTGCACACATCAGTCAAGCCCTGCCGACTTGCAGCTGGCAGAGATGCAACCACGCGGAGATCATTGTTCGTCGGTAGAGTCGACTGGTGCTCTTGTGATCAGATGGCATTATCCTGGTCAATTTGCTCCATTGGTCACGGAGCTTTTCGGATTATAATACGCATTAAGGAGGCAGAGGAGAAATATCTGTTGATTATGAACATCAAGATATGTACGATATTGTAAAATACACGCACTGGTACTGCAAGATGCGATGAAAATACTCATATCATACACAGCTCACCCGTTGCCGCCAATGATCATCACGTCTTTTGCATCGCTTCACTTATTAAATTTGATCACATGTGATCGAGCTCCTGATCAGCAATGAAGTTTCACAAGCAGTATTTCAATGACTCGCAACCTGGCATTTCTCACTCGGAAAGGCTTACTCGGTGGTCTTGCGTGCTCCTAATCGCTTTCAGTCGTATTCGCTTTCACAAGCCAAATAGACGCCAGTGCTGCTTTGCACATGATATTTCAATTCAGCCAATGAGCGGTCACTCTCGTTGCGACGCGGCGCGCGTGTCTCGGAAGCTCCCTCGCGGCTTCCTCTCTCCTTGCAAACGAACGCCGCACGGTCGCGCGCCGCAACTTTCAGAGAACCAAAGCTCAGCCTCGTCCCCAACACCCTCATCAACACATACCACCACCGCCTCTCCCTTCATCCATCCTTGCACTCCCATTACAATCGTCGGCAGCGCGTGTGTCTATTCTCTCCTTTCCCACCACACCCAATCACTACTGCCCATCATGGCCGACATGGACACCTACGACAACGAGCCGCGCACCTATGACGGTATGGACTACACCTACACCAACACCTGCGAGCTCTACCGCAACCGTCGCATCCTTTCTTACGGCGATCTTGTCGAATACAACAATTCGAGCTCGGATCAGTGGAGCCGCGGAAGTGAGGGTGAATTCAACATCAATTCTCACTACGGCTTCAGCCAACATGCGACGCTCTTCCTTGAGGACAGCTACTAACATTCAAGCAGAGTACCCGCGTGGCGGTGACCGTTCCCGCTCTCGCTCTCCTGGCGCTGACCGCGATGGCGACACCCGTATTCGCGACGACTCCTACAGCGGCCGCGGCGAGCGGTATGTACACCCAACATCCAAGCGAACCCAATCCGTACTGACATCCTTGCAGCGACGTTCCTCCTCCGCGTCAGAACGGTGGCGGCGAGCGCGACCGTGGTGAGCGCCAGGCATCCCGCGGCGGTGAGCCCGGCGACGTCAACGAGGGCTCCAACCTCTTCGTCACTGGTATCCACCCGCGCCTGACCGAGGAAGAGATCACCGTCCTCTTCGAGAAGCACGGCAGAGTCGAGAAGTGCAACATTATGCGTGACCCACACACCCGTGAAAGCCGTGGCTTCGGTTTCGTCAAGATGGTCGCTGCCGAGGACGCGGACGCTGCGAAGGACGCCCTTCAAGGCGAGGTCTACGAGGGCAGGACCCTCAGCATCGAGAAGGCGAGGCGCGCCCGCCCGAGAACCCCTACCCCCGGCAAATACTTCGGTCCCCCTAAGCGTGAGGACCGTCCTGCACGTGGTGGATACAGAGACCGCTACGACGTGAGTACAAGGGACAACGCTCTGCACCTTTGTGAAACACTCGCTGACTGAATCCTAGGACCGTGGACCGCCCAGGCGCTACGACGACCGCCGCGGTGGCCCCCGCGACCGCTACGACGTATGTGAACCCCTTCAATCAGCTGCTGGACTCGACTAACCTTTCCCAGGACCGTGGCTACGGCGGTGGCAGACGCTACGACGATCGTGGCGGTGACCGCTACTCCCGCGACGACCGCTACGGTGGCGAGCGCGGTGGCGAGCGTGGTGGCGACCGTCGTGGAGGCTACGGTGGCTACGACAGGGCTCCTCGTGGCCCCCCTGCCGAGAGGAGCGGCTACGACGCTGCGCCCTCTGGCGGCGCTCCCCCGCCTCCTCGCGAGTACGACGACCGCCGCCGCTACGACTAAGATTCGTAGCTTTTACGATCGTGGTCTTGCGGCCACCGGCTACTAACAAAACAGGCGTTCCGTGACTTGGCTTGCATATGGAAACCAGACGGCAGACGCTTTCAGATTGCGACTCTTGCAGCAGGACGACGGCAGCGACTTATTTTCCTCAGTGTAATACTACAGCTTCCTTGCCCCTGGTGCGACTACATCATGTTTTATTGGAACGGAGACGGCGTACTCGAAGGGCACCCAGAATGACTATCGGTTCGGTTTTTGCAGCTGCGGCTTTTCGGCATCTCCAGTAGAAACGATCACTCAGCCCTTCCTTCCAAACTATCGCGCGCCACACAACTACTTCACCATGCTCAGCCACACCTCAACCTTTGATTTTCGGTCCAAGGCAGCTGACTGGCATTTTCGCTTCGCTTCGCACCACTATCGATTATCATGACAGCACTACTCTCATCCACCTATCCCGTACTCGCCATTCCCAGTATTTCTCGACGACCAGTCATCGTCCGATACACATTCCGACATGCCAATGCTATCCTGCCTCGGCCGACCCCAGGTTTGTCCTCATTTTGGATTGTGTCTAACATTGGCGCAGGTATCGGCTCGCGTGTCTCTCGTAAATTCCGCAAGTCCTGCTCCTCTTGCGTGGACTGTCACATTCAAGCCTGACTAAGGTTGTACGAAGTATGGTATATGTCATTGACGCTTTCATGGATGGCAGGCTCTAAAGTCCTCGCCTATTCGATAAGTGGACAACTTCACATGATTGCCCTTGCCAGATTGTTTGGCGGTCAGTGAAGTTGCTAGGGCATAGTCTTGGGTAGGTTCGCACGACGCACTGTTCAACACAGTGTTTACAATACTTTCTCTCTTCTATTCTCATCCGCTCATGGACTTGAAGTTCATGTTCATGTACCCGAGACCTCGCACCGCTCGAGGCGCTAGAGTTAGTCGGATACTTTAAATGAATCATGTCATTATGAAAGCAATCCAATTCCCTGTGGACGTTGTACCCACTCCAGAACTTCATGATGAGACGTATTACACATAACTCACTTTCGTAAGTGTTCACTAGCGTTCAGCCAGCCGGAAAGCACCGCTGATGCAATCTCAAGCCCAAGAACGTAGAGTTTCTGGATTATGAGATTGTGTGTCTTTCTTCGAAGACTATTGACGATCCTGTATATAAGTTGTTTCCATTATTTGCTTGACGATATGGAGATTTTGAAAGCTTCAAAGGACGTCATGTTGGTGGGCTTGTTAGTAGACTTGTTGGGAGAAGGAAACGAGTTGCACGAGACAGCTTTGTGACCATCAGCATGACCACGACATGAGGTACTCGTCGCCGTCCTCTCCATGGTAGCATGAGCACGTGTGAGAGCGCAGTAGCCACGTTTCTTGGCTTGGCGTGGTGATGAGCCTGAGCCTGGGCATGAGCCGGTGGTCCCGTCGTGGTTCCATGTACGCGTTCGCGTATGCCTTGGCTGTGGCGCATTGTGGCTGCGATTGTCGGTTGCAGTGGCTGAGGAGGGGTTGGTTGGCAAGGTCGAAGTGAAGTGTGATATCTCAGGGCGGGCCTAAGGCAGAAGCAGGAGAGAAAGCAGCGCCTCCTGAACTGTATAGCGGGAGGTAGTGAGCGATATATCGAAAGTGCCGCAAACCATGCTCCCTCTGTCTCTCTCTTCTTGCATCGGCGGTGGTGCGACGCCGTTTGACGTGTACCAAGGCTGGCGAGTGGGGCCTAGCGTGCGCCTAGACCTCTCTGCAGGCGTCATTTGGAAGCTGCTGCGACATGGCGCCTGCCCGAACGACCAGCAGCCTGCGACCACGCCCATACATGCACCCATATCACACACCACCACCCCTCCCACCGCTCCACCACCACTCCACCACCGCCGCACCTTGCAACCACCGTCGCTCCACCGCACACACTGTACGTCCGCCTGCTTGCCACTCTGCTGCCCCGCCTGGTCACGCCGCCCTCGCCCCAGTCCGCGCGCCAAGGTTCCACGTGCTGACGAGCAAAGTGCGACAGGCTGCTGACTCCCTCCGGAGCTCCACCCTCCTCTACCAAACTCCGCCGACTATCTCTATAACCCCGCTCTGCTGAACCGGGCTCTTTCATTGCTACCGTCGGATTCGCCTCTTTACTTTACTCCATCGACCGCCCCGGACTGCGCTCACCAACTGTCACGAGTGCCACACACCTCTATCCTTATCTCGTCACTTCGGCGAGCAAGCACGAGTCAGCGGTATATACATTAGAGACAGCGACGCAATCACCTGGTCCGCCGCACCGGCCCTCCTATCTCGTGATCGAACCACGTGCCCACCAGCTGTTCTTGGGCTGCACACCCATCCCCAAATCGACAAGTGCCACCGAGCTATTCAATACCGCTACACCACAAAGAGCTTGGACAAAACACTGTTCCCTGTACTATAACTGTGCAATCTACTGAGAATGGGCAACCAACCGTCAAAGGACGGAAAGAGCACCTCGGGCTCGCAAACACCAACCGGTCCTGGCCCAGCTCTGGACTCATACCCTTCATTCAGCAAAGCCGACACCAAAGAGTCAATGCGCTCTTTCAGGAACTCACTCCGCACAAAGATCCCTGGCAGCAAGTCTGCTGACAGCCCACGAGGATCAACATCAGGTCTGGGAGACGTTTCGGGTGACGAGCGAGCAGATGCACAGAGTGTCAAATCGGCAGCCAGTGGGCGTTCGAAGCGCAACTCCGCTCTTTCGCTCGACCCAGACAGCCGAAAGGAGAGCGTAGACGTCGATGATGGGCCAAAGCCTCCGCCATCTCCCACAACATCCGCCTCCGTGAAGAATCCCCACAGCGACATTGCTGAAGCGCAGCGCAGTGGAGAAGTTGACGCGGTCTCTGATGCGCCGCCTGGAAGTGGCACGCACCATACCCATGGCAGAGAGCCTGGACCTTCGATCCTGAAGGAAGCTGAGAAGTCATCCGCCGCACCTGTGCAGGGCGCCACAGGTGCGCTCTCACTGATGGATCAGCTCGATAAGTCCACTGGCGCTTCGTCAAACAACCCCGAAATTGGAGCTTTGCAGGATGCTGATGTCGACGACATGATCAAGCGCCTGGTTGATGCTGGCTACGCTGGAAAGGTCACAAAGACCGTCTGCCTCAAGAATGCCGAGATCACCGCTGTGTGCAATGCCGCACGCGAGGTTTTCCTCTCGCAGCCTGCGTTGCTTGAGCTCTCCCCACCTGTTAAGATTGTTGGTGATGTCCACGGCCAATACACCGATCTTATCCGTATGTTCGAGATGTGCGGTTTCCCACCTAACAGCAACTTCTTGTTCCTCGGCGATTACGTGGACCGCGGCAAGCAGAGTCTTGAGACCATTCTGCTTCTTTTGTGCTACAAAATTCGTTACCCCAAAAATTTCTTCCTGCTTCGTGGCAACCACGAGTGCGCCAACGTCACCCGAGTGTACGGATTCTACGACGAATGCAAGAGGCGTTGTAATGTAAAGGTCTGGAAGACTTTCGTCGACACGTTCAACACACTGCCAATTGCAGCTATCGTAGCAGGCAAGATCTTCTGTGTTCACGGCGGTCTTAGCCCGTCTCTCAGCCACATGGACGACATCCGCAACATCGCCCGCCCTACCGATGTCCCTGATTACGGACTCCTCAACGATCTTCTTTGGTCCGACCCAGCAGATATGGAGGCTGATTGGGAAGCCAATGAGCGAGGTGTTAGTTACTGCTTTGGTAAGAAAGTCATCATGGAGTTCTTACAGAAGCACGACTTCGACCTGGTCTGCAGAGCACACATGGTGGTCGAGGACGGCTACGAGTTCTTCAACGAAAGAATCCTGGTCACAGTCTTCAGCGCGCCCAACTACTGCGGCGAGTTTGACAACTGGGGTGCCGTCATGAGCGTGAGCGCGGAGTTGCTCTGCTCGTTCGAGTTGCTGAAGCCGCTGGACAGCAGTGCGCTCAAGAGCCACATCAAGAAGGGCAGAAACAAGCGCCAGAGCATGTTGAACAGTCCAGTAAGTTTTGAGCTCATCATCGCTTGTCCAAGTTCTACACTAACTTTCACTCTAGCCCGCGAACCAGTTCCCCCAGAGCTACTAGTATACTTCTGCTGCACTCGAAAGGCCTGGGCTGGCTGCCTTTCTCAAGCGGAAACCACGACATGTCCGTTTCTCCGACACAGCGCATGCTCGAGCTTCAGATCCCCAGCGGCGTATGGCAATAAAAGCCTTCAATAAAGAATGAGAGCTTGAGGTCCCGCGAGGAACAGTCGTGAATCCTCCTCGTCATGCCAGCCATTCATCCATCCCAATTACACCCTCGGTGACTACGCTATACATCGGCAACCCACGAACACTGGTGACGGTGCCTACAATGGCAAGAGTCGTCAATCGTCCCACTGCACAATCATCAAAAATTGAACGACTGAATGGGGCATCGAATTCGCGACGGAGCAGCGGCTCAGACTCCGACGACCCCAACGAGCGCACGCCTCTACTGCAATCGAACGAGTCATCGGACCAAGGCAGACGGCGTGCTACTAGTGTCCAAAGCGAAACATCTGAGAGACCGATATGCGCCTGCTTGTACTTCGGTTGTACCTTGTCTTAATCTCCTTCTAATCGAGCTCGGACTTAGAGCGCTTCTGGTTTGCATAGAATCACGCATCTTGCCATTGATAGAGGCTGGCAACAACGGCTTTGGGAGTTTGGTTCTGTTTTGCGCTTTGCTTCCGCGCTTGACACTGAGTGTCGCGGGAACCAGGTTTTGCTAGCTACGAGAATGGGAAGGCGCAGGCCAAGGTGCCCGTTCTTGATTGGTTGTGGGCGGCGGTGTGGAGACGAACTGCCGTCCGCATTGAAGCAGCACCTCTTCTCATGTTGCGTCATTTGTTTTGGGACGGGACCACGCCAGGAGGACAGAGTCGGGTCCAGTAGCTACTACGCTAGTACTACGAGATACAGATGAACGAGAACATGGTAACTGACATGAAAGATCTTTCCTCACTGCATACATGGTTCATTCTATTGTCTTCGCTATATGCCCTCTAGGCCACCAAGATACCGTGCAACGAGTGCAGATTGCGCCAGCAGGTGACAATACGCGAGCACCATCGACAAACAGACCTCCACCATGGACAAGGCTAATACCAATCTCAAATTTTCGCCTTCGCAGGCAAATCCGTCCTTCTCCCATAAACATAACTAATCTCCCTAAAACCTCTCCCCGCCTCCCCATACAACTCATTCCTCAGCAGCGCATAAACCCCCATTTTCGCTTTCGGCGCCCACTGCTTCGCCACTCCCATCGCCACATCAAACATCTCCTCCGGGGTTGCCACGAAATCTACAATTCCGTCTTCGAGGGCTTCGGGTCCGGTCCAGCGGTGCGCTTGGAGAAGCATTTTGCGCGCGGTTTTCGGGGGGAGTTTGAGGCGCAGGAGGGTGCCGATGCCGGGGAAGTGCAGGCCCAGGTTAATAGGGGGCATGCTGAGGTAGCCGCGTTGGGAGTTCATTATGCGGTAGTCGTGGGAGAGGGCGAGGGGGCAGGCGCCGCCCTGGGTGGGGTGGGGTGTTAGTGAGGAGGTCACTGGGTTGGGGGAATGGAGGGGAAGAGATAGTGGGTTGGTGAGAGCAGTGTGAGAGGGAGCGAGGGTGGTTCGGGTGATTAGGGAACGTACTGGAGATATGGTCAGCTTGTGTATCTCTCAATCGTTTTGGCCATATCGATGATTGAGTATTTACCAAATGTGTGGCCTGTGATCAGTGCGATGGTCGGAAATGGGAAATCCGTGATAGTCGCAAGCAAAGGAAAGAAACCGGAGCTGTTAGCGGCAGGATTTGTATCAGACTCGTCTAGCTCCAGGCCCTTGACATGATGAGTTAGTAAGAAGGTAGCTGTTTATTTATCATGTATGACCCTTGTGGCGTGGCGTGAACAAGCCATGGTGGTTGACGTGAACATGGTGATTTCGACTCACAGTACACCAGAACTTGGCATCATTGCCTCTGGTGATCACGGCTCCTTCACTATCTTGGCCTAGAGTTGTTCGTACGAGGTTGAATGTCCTGATGAGTTTCTGGCAGTAGCTGGAGTTCAAACGATTCTCTGGTGCTTTGCGCATGGTGATGACGAAGATGTTGCCATCGTAGCGATCGAGCGCAAGGTCCGTATCGTCGATTACTGAGGTAGACATGCTTGATGTTTTGATGATCGTCTGACGTTTGACGTTCTTCCTGATATCCGCTTCATTATGTTGCAATGTTGCAAGTGGTTGGAGAACCTTGCCGAGGTCGTGAGGGGAAGATCTGCGATCACTGGCGAGGAACCGATACTTTCTCCTTACCCTACGCAGGACGACATTGCCACCAATCGGCATTGATTGATATAGCACACGTATTTGTTTCCTTGCGACAATCGTGTTGTACACATATAGCACGCACCTTGTCGTCCAGCTACGAAGGTCGGACGTCTGTCATGTTCCGCGAAGGCCGCGGTAGGCACACGGGCAAAGCCTGGCACATTGTAGCAACCATGTGAGGACCCTTCTTGAGGAACTCTTGACCTGCTGATAATTGTTGTGTCTGAAATGATGCTGATGTGAATATGCAGCGCTTGATAAGAGACCATTCGAGATCTGACTCTGGCAAGAACCGATCGAAATTTGGTATGTATCCGCCATTGGTCGGTCCTTTGGCGACGTATACCCTGCATAATGCTCTTGGCGAAGAGAACAACATGACCGCCCAGGAGGTACATAGCCCAAGAAATGGTTGCTAAAGAGTTCTCAAAAGCGGATCTGCAGGATCGGGTGCACCGGATGCCCCAGTCTGCAGCCGAGTTGCTGGCGGATGCATCTACCGGCAGTATCACACATCCTAAATCATGTCATTCGACCGACGACATCGCTCTGGACAGTGTTTGAAATTGATTGATGTGCCAACGTAAGGTAGTGGTGTGGTGCATGGAGACTGCAGGTGGAGAGGATTCCTGACGACAACGCACTTATCCTCTGCAGGAATCATCTCTCAACTGCAGATGCCAACCATCAATCACACACACCGACATGAAAATGACAGGCACGAGCCAGGGGGTCCTCGGAATCTGACAATTCAATCTAGTACTCGACGATGTATGAACTATATTCGATTCCCTACGGACTACGATCGAATGACATTCGGGCGTCAGATTCGCAAGTCAAAATCAGTGGAAGTGAACGTCTCCATTAGTCCACTTGAGAAAGAGAGACTTAACCCGACCAGCGGAATCACAAGGCTCGGTGTGCACTACAGATTAACAGCCGTTCCCATCCAAGAATTGCTCGTCTTGGTATTATCCGCAACTGAGTAGGAAGCAGATTTTACGATGACAACATATGTATCTGTCGTGCGCTCCATATCGGACTCGCGATCCGCGTGAATTCCGTATATCGTATGTTACACTCGAAATTTTCAGAAAGCAGAATGGTCGGACCAGAGTGATTTGGCTCAAGAGCTGGTCTGTCGGTAACCTGAGGTATAGCCACATACGCTATGCTTCATGGTATTCGAACAGACGTGCAAGGCACGATAAGCAGCAACGTGAAGCCTCCTGGTACACAATCAGTGCCAAGATACAGAAGATCGATCTCACCACTTGCTCGACAGCGATCGGACTCACCCTTTGCTATTCAAGTTGATGCCGCGCGTGCAAGTACCCCATGCTGTACCCGTGGTACGACGCAGTCGTGACACGTTGTGCTAGGGCAGCGTTCAAGTCATGCATGGTCATGGTGCCTTTTTCTACTGCCCTATGCTTACAAGAGGGCAAGGTACGGACGACGTGATAAAGCTGGTATATAGCCAAAGCCAACAACCATAGAGAATATCCTTGCAGACATGGTTGGGAGTAGCAACGCCACCAAGGAAGAGACCTTAGAGGCAGCTCTGATCTTCCGAGCCGTGAAGAATCTGGAGAACCAATGATGGAACCAACAGTCGATTACAGTATCGATGAGGTGGATGTCCTTGCCGTCTGTGGGCCCTAGGCCTGCTTAGGGCTCCAAGTCGAAGATAGACACCCTCACAATCTAGATTCAAAGTATGCTTTAGCTCGATGCTCGCAAGGACAGGAGTATGTAATTTGAAGTTGAACTAGGAGACGCCCTCGAGCGGGAGAGACGCTCTTGGCTTGCCTAATGGTCTGCACGGTGTTGACCCGGACTGCATCCCCCATGCAACTGCTCAAATCTCCAATGCTCACACCGCTAGGCAGGTCGCAGTCCCGGAACGTTTGAGATCTGTTGCATGTTGGCAATCTGCGATTGATGGTGCTGTGCGTCCTCGGCTGCTGCCGACGTTGTACACAGCCGTTGTGAAGCCATTCGGCCGTCGCGTGTCAGAATACAACACCACGCGACCGTTGCTTTAGCCAGAAGACAACAACGTTGATGAAGTCTTACGAAACTCCATGTGGCCGGTTCAAAGGCCCCTACCGGATCCCCATGCTATTTGCCGTAGCCCACGCTTGCGTAAATGGCCGCGAAGTCTGGTGGGCGGACCACATGCGGTTCCATTCATCATCTCAGCGGCCCGTGATACCGGACATGCATCAAACGCGTGCCGGCTGATCCTGCCCCGTCTTTTGATGCCGGGAAGCTGACTTTCTTGCCTTCCTCCCTGCAACCCTACTGGCCGTGACCATGTGCAGTATCAATCTGCTTGGCGCATCTGCTCACTTCACCTCTGGCTTGTGGGTTTGTTGGCAACAACACACACATACATGCGTAACCCTCAAACTCTAACATCGTCCTGCCTGATCAATTGAAGATGGAAAGCAAAGACTCAGGTGACCCATTGATAGCGAGCTCAGCACATGCACTTCTGAATGACTCGCCAAAACAAATAGGATCGCTACGGCGTTGCAGGCTGTATAGCGATGAATAGTGCCCGCGGTAGTATCCTGGCCCTGACCCACTTGCACGTGAGCACTTACCGTGTAGCAGATTGTTCACCTTGAACCGCGTCGCCAAGGCAGGATATCCAAGACTCTGTTTGCACTACTCTCTGGGGCATGGAAGACCGATTATGGGCATGGAGAGCATGGCATATGCGTACTGGAACTCGGTACCTTCCAGTCGATCCGACCGCTCGTGGTTGCGAGTCGAGATGCGCGCATACTCTCACTGGCCACGAACGCTTCGATCAGGTCACTGCTGAGCTGCCGGCCTTTATAGCGGCCGTCTGATGGCGAAACAGCTATTGCATCAACCAGTTGGCTCCACATCCGCAAATACTACCGAGTGGATCCCACATGGAGATGAACAATGCGCTCTCATGCATCTGCTCGCCAGTCTGCCTGATTTAGAAGGCCATCGACATCTTGCGGACCATACAAGAGACGATCGTTTTCCACAAAGAGATGGAGGCGTTCTTTAGCCTTGTTTCTTTGGAGTTGCTGCCATTCTCTTGATCACCTTATCCTTCTTGCTCGGCGTCCTGCAGAGCGGCCACATTCCTTGCACTTGCATTATATCTATGAGCTGTTGAGTCCCACCACTGCGGTGTCCGTTTGCACTTCTCACTTTTTACTATCATTCGGTTCCGTCGAATCCATCCTCATATTATTGCTTCATTTTACCGTATCTAATTACTCCGCCACATATACTCAGGCGTGATGGCATTTATATCGTTCCTAGCACTTGCCGTTGTTCTAGGAATCTTTGCTATCGCTAAATACATTGAAACTGCACAAAAGAACAGGCTACCAGCTGGCGTGCAGAAACTGCCAGGCCCCAAAGGTTTGTGTCGAACAAGGTCTTTGCGTGTTGCCTGATGCTTACACAAATACAGGTCTTCCTTTCCTCGGCAATGTTCATGAATTGCCCGAGAAGAACAGCTGGATGAAGTTCCACGAATGGGCAGAGGAGTTCGGACCAATCTACCAAGTCAACCTTGCAGGAACGAATCATGTCTGGATCTCGCGAGACAGAGTCGCCCATGAACTACTTTCGAAACGAAGTGGAAACTACTCGGATCGTCCGTTCATCCCCGCTCTGGAGCACGATAACCGTGATAGCGGGCAGTACCTCCCACTGATGAGCAAGAACGAGAAATGGACGAGGCAACGTAAGTTTGCTAAGCAGATCATGGATACCTCTGCAAAGGAGGACTATCAGGGCTATCCTGAACTGGAGTCAATCCGACTGTTGTTCGAAGTCATAACCGAGCCATCTCGCTATAACCATGCCCTGGAATCCTTCGTCGCCCGCATTACCTGTCGTCTTGCATGGGGTACTGCAACTGCCGCAGAAGAACTGAAACAAAGAGCACGCGAGCTTTTGATCGGTGTCTCACCAACTGGGTCTTTTGCAAACAAACTCCCTCTGATTATGTCGCTCCCGGAGAGCTGGACTAAGACAAAAGCATGGGAGCTACGACGCGGGCGTACGGAGCGGAAATTCTTCGAGACATTGCAATCAGATGTCCGTGAACAGATCAAGCACTCCGAGAGGAACCCCGATGCACCCGCCCCTCTGCTACCAAGCCTACAGCCAAAAAGCTCATGGATGCGGACCTTCCTCGAGAACAAAAAGGCCTGGAAATTTGACTCTGATCTCGAGGGAGCCTATGCTGTGGGTATGCATGGTATCGCAGGTGCTTTGACTGTAGCCGCGCCCATGCAGAGTTTCTGTCTCGCGCTTTGTCACTACCCGCAATATCAAGCGATTTTGCACGAGGAGATCGATAGGGTTCTTGGCGATCGCATGATCAGGTTTAGCGACATGTCGGAAATGCCTGTACTCCGCGCCTTCATCCGAGAGACTCTCCGCTGGCGTCCACCCGTGCCTACTGGTAAGTGTCCTGACACCACATCTGCGCATCTTTATACTAACGCCCATCATAGGCATTCCTCACGCATCTGTCAAAGATGATGTATACGAAGGCTACCACATCCCAGCAGGTTCCGTGATGCACCCTCTCGAATGGTCAATCTCTCGCGATCCTGAGATCTTCCATGAGCCGGATTCATGGAACCCACTACGCTGGCTCGAGCCCAAATATCCCACATACCAGCAGCCTTTGAACAAATTCCCTACCATCACGGGCTATAGTCAGTTCGGATATGGCCGCCGCACATGTCAGGGCATGGGTGTGACTGAAGCTGACCTCTTCGTCGGCCTCGGAAGCATGGCATGGATGTTTACAATGCACGCAGACACAGAGGATGTCGAAGAAGAGGCAGAGGCCGACGAGACCTTCACGAACCAGGTCGCCGAGCAAAAGTGCTTGCAAGCCCAAGGTGCTACTATCAGACCACACACACCACCCAACGAGGAGTCGATCTCGCAGCAGCTGGATGGGAAAGACCGCGACGGAAATGTACACCGTAAGAACGATTCAGCTATTAATCTTACGGGCTTCATGTCGGAGAAACGCGGTATGCAGCAGCAAGACATGCCCGGCAACTCTGTGAAGCTTGCGGGTAGACCTAAGTTGCCCAACGTGAACAGTATGTTCGCACGCCCTCCTTCACCAGCCGGCTCAAACGGAAGCTTTGATGCTGGTCTGAAGAAGTACACCAAGCAGACAACTCACGATCCGTCCCACAAGGCGGACACAAACACCGGCACCAATGATCCCACCATGGACTTCTCAACACTTCTCATTGCGAAGCCCAAACCTTTCAAGTTCAACCTGAAGATCCGGGACCAGAAGAAGGCAGATCGTGTCGCTCGAAAATGGATGGAGTTGAAGATGGACGGCGAATTCGAGGATTCACGCGTGTACTGGAAGGATGGTAACAAAGGCGACCAGCAGCATGGCTGGGGCGATGTTTTTGCGTGAGCTTCATCCTTACATGACCTTCAATTTGAACCCGACAGATCTGGGACTACGAGTTTAATGTTTTCTTTTGATCCTAGCTCGAGATGAATTACTCACATTTCCTTTATGATGACACTACCCGTCTTTCACCACTCCATGAGCCGATCTTGTTGCCTAGGCAGATTTCTGATCTATATACTATACCATTCGTTACGAAAGTTCAGCCGACGCACGTGGATCATGTTTCTCGATATCAAAAGTCCTTCGATCACTTGTTCGCAGCACCCTGAACAAGTTGGATCTCATCTGTCCAGGAATGAAGCCCAACAGAAGATCATGCAAGCACCCAAAGAGGTAAAGTTTGCTGATCGACCGTTCAGCAGAGAAAGGACTTCGACGTTTCGAGCAACCGCCAACGGTGACGCTTCCTTGCAGGCCGGATCGTCGGCACACGCGATGTGGACCAGCCGCCAGCCACCCAACGTTGAACCCAATTTTTCATCCCCTAGCTGCCGTTTCGCGTGAGACCACACCACATCGTTTGCTTTCGTGCTTGCGATTTCGAAAGGGTCGATGTCGAAATACCGAGGTTCGATACCCATGGCCCACTGAGAAATCCTTATCTTAGATATCGACGCGCTGCTTTCTGGCCGTGAATCGCGCCGTGCTTTCAACGCTTTTCGCTTTTGCGCATGGTGCACTGATAGACTGGATTGCGTTTTCTGTCTCAGTGCCTCGCGAGCGGCGTTTCAGGGTGGCGCGACCTCCATAAGCACCAGATGTTATGCATTCACAGGTAGGTGACGTCCTTTCTCCCCTTGGCCGTTGAGCTTGTACCTTCTGTCCTGTTACCACCATACCATGTCATCTGTGTCGTCGAAAGGCTCCGCGAAGTCCTCGCTCGAGGGCTCGCTTGATTTCCAGCCAGAGCCAGTCGTCGGACAGCGAACGCCTATCGAGCACTCTTCCCCTGCCTTTGAGAAGACCACGGAGGTGCGAACCCCGCCAGTCGACGACTGGGATGGACCTGAAGATCCGGAGAACCCCTGGAACTGGCCATTCTGGAAAAGATGCTATCACACCTTCATACCATCCGGAATCGCTCTTGTATGCACGCTGGCATCGAGCATCTACGTTCCCGGCCGAGAAGATGTGATGCGAGATCTGGGCGCATCTCAGATCGTCGCCATTCTACCCTACAGTATCTACGTTCTGGCTCTGGCGGTCGGCCCAATGCTTGCTGGCCCGAGTAGCGAGGTTCTCGGACGAAAAGCAGTGTACTTGGTCTCGATCCCAATATTTGCGCTCTTCATTCTAGGCTCTGGATTTTCCAGAAGCATGGCGAGTCTTATTGTCTGCCGCTTCTTCGCTGGCGTGTTCGGAAGCCCAGGATTGTCGATCGGCAGCGCCACCGTGGCTGATGTATGGCGGCCCCACGAGAGAGCTATACCAATGTCACTCTACGTGACAACACCTTTCCTTGGCCCCGCTCTTGGACCTCTCGTGGGCGGATATGCCACTGTCGCTTATGGGTGGCGATGGACGCAGTGGGTCCTACTTTTCTTCACTGTGGCCTTCCTGACGCCAGCTTTTGGAATGCAAGAAACATACAAAGCAAAGATCTTGAGCCGCAGAGCGAAGCGGCTAGGCATAGTGCTGCCGGGAAACAAAACGTTCCTTGAATCAACGAAATTCTTTATACGCGTCCAACTCACAAGGCCTGTACATATGGGACTCACAGAGCCAATCGTCGGCCTCTTTACGATCTATATCGCGATGAACTTCGCTATGCTATACTCTTTCTTCACAGTCTTCGAAGAGATCATGAGAGACGTGTATGGATTTGGCCTAGACCAGAGTGGCCTCACATTTCTTGGTCTCGGCGTCGGATGCCTTATAGGATGCGCGACCATCATCATCCTGAACAAAACTTTGGTGAAAAGGCAGATCCAGAGGTCCAAGGAGAACGGTGAAGGCGGCAAAGTGAATCCGGAGTCTAGGTTGTACATTGCTATGGTCGGAAGTGTCTTCATCCCGATCTCACTGTTCTGGTTCGCTTGGACTGCGCGATCTGATATCCATTGGATCTGCCCAGTTGTCGCAGAGGCTTTCTTCGGGTGTGGCAATCTGTTCATCTTCATGGCAGCGACGCTATACTTGACAGATACCTATGGCGCACGCTACACAGCTTCCGCAATGGGCGCAAACAATCTGGCCCGCTATACAGTTGGCTGTATGTTTCCCTTGTGGGTGACATACATGTATAATGCCCTTGGTATCGGATGGGCTACGTCACTGTTTGGGTTTATATCCCTTGCCATGATGCCAATCCCCTGGGCTTTCTATATCTTTGGCCCAAGATTGAGAGCAAATGTCAAGTACAAACCTTGAGTCACCATTTGCGGGCTGGCTATTGTATATATCCTCATCAACTGACAGCCGCTTTATCGATCTGTGGTACCTTCTTGTTTAAGGATTGAGCTTCACCGCACGATACGTCGCATCATTGTGCTGTTCTCCATGCTGCCCATGTGATGGGCAAAGACACACATAATAATTCCTCCCGGAATTTACGATCAATGCTATGTTTGCTGCGTGGTGACATCCTATAAGAGCGCTGCCTCACGTTTTGGTCTCACGGTTTCGACTCTTGAATGACCAAGCACATATGAACATGTAGATTTCGCATAACAGCCATGAATCAGTCTGAGCGGCCAGTGTGGCCGCAAAGGCACGAACAGGTTCAAATCGTTACACGTAAATGCGATGCCTCTAAAGCGACTCCTCCACTTTAGTCAACTCCTCGATCAAGGCCTCGATGCTCTTCTGTTCCGCCTCGCCAATAGGCTCATACGGTGCTCTGGGGCCCAACTTCTCAACAGCACCCTCGATACCCGCCGCCTTAGCGCTCGTCAACGCAGCCGCATACTTGGTACCAGCAATCCCACCCTTGCAAGCCCTCTCAGCCAACGCAGCCTGTTGGTGCAGCTTGAGCGCCTCCTGCGTCTTCCCCTGCTGCCAAAGCTCATAGATCCGCATTACGACCTTCGGGAACACATTCGCAAACGCCGCAATACAGCCCGCACTGCCCACGCTCAGCCCAGAAATCAGAAAATCAGACTGTCCGCCAAACACTGCAAACTCCTCCTGAGTAACCTGCGCCGCGAGTCTTGTGATCTTTCCCACGCTCGCGCACGTCAATTTCACTCCTGTGACTTTGCCCGGGTGCTTCTTTGCCAGGTTCGCGATGACATCCGAGTCCAGATCGACGCCGTTCGTGACTCCAGGAAAATTGTACAGCACGATCGGTAGAGGCGACGTCCTCGCCACCTCGTCGTAGAATTTGCCAATGACCTTCGCAGTCGTGGCTTTGCCGAAGTACGCACAGGGTAGCACGAGCACGTAGTTCATGCCAGCATCCGCTGCGTCAGAAATGAATTCCTGCACTTGCTTGGTGCTGTGACCGCCTACACCGGCCATGAGAGGGTAGTCTGGGCCAACTGCTTCACGGGCACACTTTAAGAGAGAGGCACGTTCTTCGCGGGTCAGGAGGAAGGTTTCGGCGTTGGTGCCGAGGATCACGAGGCCGGAAAGGTGCTTGGAGAGGTAGGAGAAGTATTGCGCTTGGGCGGCAAGGTCCAGTGTGTCGGTGGAGTGATCGAAGAATGTCAGCGCTGGGGCCCAGATCCCAGAGGGAGGAACAGCTGATTTGAACGACATCTTTGTTATGGTTGTTGGATGGTTAGGTTGGGGGATTTTGTTGGGGTGTTGTTGGTCGATGGAGTGCTTTGATCCAAGAGTCCGCTTTTGGGAGCCGAAGAGGTCGATCTATGGGTGTGGGTTTATAGTCGTATCTCACAGTACAGCAGAATCGTCTGCTTTGAAGCAAGTTGTACAATGATAAGTGTTGACAAGTGACAGTCAACCGCAGCAGTAACCGATGTCGGCTAGATTGATGTAATCGGCTATTGCGGTGTTCGCTTCGCTACCCTCCTCGGATGCTCGCCGACGCTACGGGAATTGTTCCGAATGCGATTGATAAGTCCAAAGTGGGGTGTCACAGGGCGTTGTATTCCACAATTGATCAGAAAAATGCTAGTGATTAGATTACGAACGAAAATATAGTAGTGTTTCAACAATTGTCCTGGCAAAGTTGGGAATAAAACCCCCAAAATTCATTGAAACGATCATATTAAGCATTGAGATCACTATACAAAGACTCGTGGGCAGTGATTACAGATCAGATCAGACTGATGATTGCAGAACTCCAAAAACGAACAATTTGATTCCGCCAAAACGCCATTTATATGATCTCGATGATCGCCATCCAATAGAAAATGCAGGCCTGGTTCCTTGAGAACGATCTATATATGTACAAAGAGGTCTGGAGCCGTAGACAGCCGTGAGATGAATGTCAAAAGAAATGGTGATGAAATTGAGCTTGTGCGCTCGTTCATATGTTTCAAGACAAGGAAATTTTTGACAAAGAGTGAGGAAAACGAGATACGAGAATGTACGCGCAAGAGCTTAGTCGGCTCTACTACCGCGAAGGAGCAGCGGTCGTTGCAGGCGAGGGGGTTGGTTTAGTAAGTGTTTGCCAACCGAGTGTCGTGGGAACGGCTTCTCTGCGGACCAAAATGCTTGTTTTTAGTTCGTCGAGGAGGTTGACTGTCTCCAAAGCTTCGAAGCCGGGGAGGGCTTGGCTGGTTGTGGGAGCGCTGAAGCCATCTCCGAAACTCAACGGTGTGGCAGAGCTTGTTTGAGTGACCACGGTAGTGGCCGGGTTTTGCTTGTTGGCGTTCTCGGCGTAGTAGCTAGCCTGAGCAGCTTTGAGCGATGAGGCGGGCTGGTAGGCATTGAGGCTACCAAGCGAGCGCACAGCGGAGTGCTTAGTGTCAATGTCGTATGCTTCTGCGGCGAAGTCGGCAGGCTCGAATTCGTTGCTTTGTGGATCGCCATAGCCTTGAGTCGAGCTGAAGTCGTAACCAAGCTCGGTGAGGAGGGTGATGTTGAAGGCGCCCATCATTTCATGGTCTTCGTGGATCAAGTTGTGGCAGTGGAACTGCAGTGAGGTCAATAATGAACATCAATGGTATTATCAGCAACATCAGTAGAACAACTTACCATGTAGAGGCCATTCCAGGGACCATAGTATGCGAGAACGTGGACGACTTCACCAGGTGTGAGGAAGACTGTGTCCTTCAAACCAGCGGTTTCATATGGTAGCAATCCTCGGGCACCTCCAGATCGGCTCACGATTTGCATATTGACCTATTGATGGCATGTCAGCGATGCCTCATTGGTGAGTATGAGCCAAAACTTACCAAGTGGATGTGCACTGGATGGACTCCAGCACCTCCGGTGTGGCGCAGCTCCCAAAGCTCGACGGTACCTTGAGGTGGTCTTGCAAGCACCCTGGATTCGGGATTGCTGAAGGCGACACCATTGATAGTCCATGTTGCATCGCCACCCATCTGGAAGTTGAAGACTTGGTCGACCTCCGTTTGGTTCTGTTTCTTGGGGAACGCGAGGTCGGGGTTCAGAACGTCTGGGACGGGACCGTTATTGCTGCCGTCGCTGACCTTATCTCCCACAACAAAGCGCATAACCTTGTCGGTGTTTTCGAAGTCCTCGATGGAAGGGTTGCGCATCTTGTTCGCGAATGTGACGTTCTGACCGCTGACTCCGGCGAAATCGACAACGATCTCGTATCTTTCTCCCATGGCGATGGTCAGGTCTCTGGTCGTTACTGGGTGGCCAAAGAGGCCAGAGTCTGATCCAATGACCTGAAAATCGAGCCAGTTGCCGTCCTCATCAACGATGTACAGATCGTACGGGCGGCTGACAGACATGTCATAAATTCTGAAGCGGTACTTGCGAGGCTCGACCTCAAGGTATGGCCACGGCTGCTCGTTGACCTGGATCATCTCGCCAACGAAGTTGAGCTCAATACCTTCGATGGAGACGAGCTGACCGTTGTCCTGGTATGTCTTGTCCGAGAGAGCAAGCGGGACGTCATACTTGCCACTGGGCAAGCCTAGGGCGTCGTCCTTGGGATCGTAAACGATATATACGCCAGCTTGCCCTTCGTAGGCATTAACAGCGGTCTGCCCATGCAAGTGGTCATGGTACCATATACTACGAGCGCCCTCGTTGTTAGGGTAGTAGTAGTCCTTCCACTGGCCGACTTCGAGGTGGTCTTCCGCCCAGCCATCCCACACCGCATGCGTAGACATACCGTGCAAGTGCATGGAGGCTGAGCGGCTACCATTGTTGAGGATTCTGACAACTGTCTCGTGGCCTTCTTCGACCATGAAAGTAGGGCCTGGTACTGTTCCATTGTAGCTGAAGTGTCGTCAGTCCAGTGCTATGGTTATACAACATGGAGCGGTCATACCCAGTGAGTGTAGTAGGGCCACGGCCCGGGAAAAGCTGTGTGTCGAAGCTCTCGATGGTCATCTCATAATAATCAATCTGCAGAGTGGGAGATACTAGTCAGCGGGAATGTCTGGGACACCATGTTGGCTTACAGCCTTCGGGTACGTACCGGTACGCCGTTAACCGTTTCAGTGAAGAGAGGTTGTGCGATTTCTGGGATAGGGAGAGGAGCGGCGAAGAGGTACGGGTATTCCGGACTCGTTGCTGAGTTGCCTTCGCCTGGCCACTTGGGTCGCCCTGGCACGTTGATGCGATCCACGACAGGCCCCACGACAGGTAGCTTGTTCAAAAGACCCTTGTTGCGTAGACCATTAGAGCGGCCGCCAGCGCCACCCAGAAGATTTGGTGAATGCCCTCTCGCAGAGTGGCCTCCTGCCTTGTGCGGACCAAGGGCTTCAGTCACGGTTGCCAAAGCGAGCGACAATAATGTGCTGTAGAACATGATGTATTATCCGCACTAGTGCGTGCTTGCTAAAGAATGACGGTATGAAAATAGCGACTGTAGACGATGAGAAAACGGGTGTAAGTGAGACAATATGAGCAGATAAAAACGGGCGTGTAAACGATGTTAAAGAACGACTGTGAACCTCAAGTACCCACCAGTCCGGCAGCTACTGTTTGGGCTGGAAGAATGCAAGTCTCACTCGATCCTAGCTGGAGTCCAAAAGTAGTAGTCGCCAGAGTTTCCAAGGAGCGCAGCGACGGGGGCCCTAGGAGAACCTTCCAATACTTGGCTGCAAGGTGCTTGTAATCGGGGCTCGTGTTAGACCAGCTCGACTATTATTCTGGGGCGCAGCAAGTCGTCTCCAGGCCATCCGCGAACGGCGATGTGGCTCGTACTATCGATGGTGAACTGTCAGCATGCCATCTCGGCGCCTTGAGGCGCAGGCGCAGGCGCAGGCGGCCGGCCACGGGTAGCATGAGACCGCTCAACAAGACATCCCACAATCATCGAAGGCTCATGCTGCTCTTGGCCTGCACGATGTAAGTATAGCACAGGATCATGTCGTCCCGATCAAGGTGCCGCGCCGGTGGATCAATGTCGATGCTCTTTAGGTGAGGTCATGGAGTAGAGGGAGATCTACGCCCACACTTCAACTGAAACAACCACGCGTGTCTTGGCTTCGACGCTACGGACTTTTGGCAAACGTCCCAATGGACCGAATTACGGGGTAGAAACTAAAACATTGTAGAGAAATGTTGCCGCAACGGTTCAAACGGCCGTGGCGACTTTCGATTCCTCTAGTGTTGCTTGCAAAGACAGCGCATTCATCTTCAGCAGTTCAGCTCTGGACGGGAGACCTGAACCTCGTATGCGATGCAGCTCAGTCGAACCCCTCGCCTTAACATCCAACCCCCAGCACGTGCTTTGGCTATAGATCTACGGGTAGTGATAGGCGCAGGGATGATGGCTCCCTGTTCATGCATATGGTCGTGCAGCTCACCGTCTGTGCTGCCAGATCGAGCAAAAGCTTTGCTGACGCCAAAAACTCAGTCTCTCAAGGGCTGTGTTACACAGCTGATACATGGTGCCACAGATACTGGCATGCGTAGCCGCGTTTGCTGACAGGGTCAAACCCAGTTCCAGCTTCCTGCAGGTGTCATCGAAAATGGTACAAACCTCGGCGTTGCGAACAAATCGCCCAGAGATGACCACAAAAGCTTGTCTCAAATCTCGGTGGGCCATTGATTAAGCTATCCGTGATATCACTTGCAATAGAATGGCCACATATGCACTATCGTTTACTCAAAGACAAGGGCCTTATGTGATAGATTAGCTATAAGAATAGATCGACAGGAGAGCGGCAGTGCCCGAATTGTCTCTCGGGGATTTAGTACCCTGCCTGCCCATGAGTGCTATTGCTGGCAACACACAGCCCGCCTTGTGAGCTGCAGTTTATAGGGCTGAGGTGGCGTACAGGATGCGGGCTCGAAGATTCAGCCACAGAAGCTGAAGTGCGCTCAGTACAGAAACTGGCAGATGCCTCGAGTGAACTTGCAGCAAGATGTAGGCGATCTCCTACTACTGATGAACGCTAGAGTCTGCTTCGGACTACGGCGATACCGATGCGCCTTCGAAGCCGAATCCAAGCTCAGCTCACGCATTGCAACCTGAACAGATATGAGTGCTGCTCGTGTCAGAGTAGTATCATAACAGCACGAAAGTGGACCATGTCGGTGAATTATCAGCGAATTGCGGCCTTGCACGACCATGGAGGCAAGCATTAGCATCGATCCCATACACTCCGCAAGGTTCTTCACTCGAGAACGGCCTTCACAACCGGCACAATTTGCGCAAACAGATCATCGTCCGCTTTGCTATCCGAACGAACCAAAGACGGCATTTGGCACATGTTAGTGTTTCGAGGAACTGTATTCCGGCATTATTGGCATCTAAAACGCGCTACGGACTTTTGCAATAGCGTCTCTTGGCGACTTTCGTGAAGAACTCCGGACTGGCACAACTCACGTACTGCTCTCTGACAAGCTCCCTGATTTTCTGTGTCGTAGCCTTGACGATCGGTGCTGTAGTCCCTCAAAGAAACACATACTGTTGCAGATACTGTGAGGGCTGTCTTCAGGGGCAATGATCAACCGCAGGCATGAGGTCGATGTCAATTGGAACTAACCCTACTTACCCCATGACTGGCTCGGTAAAATGGACCTGTAGTCTATGATTTATGTTTATGATGAGTATACACACGCGCCTACTAGTCCATATCATCCAGCTCGCTTTGTGCCTCGTGTTCACCGACAAGGATGCCGACGACACAGCTTCCCAACATACCCTCCCAGTTGACCCATGGGTGTATTTCCATGAAAAGCTTTCCTCCATCCCTGCCGGCGGCTTTCATCAACTCTGGCTCGCCACCTGGGTGGAAAGGCAGGTAAGGGGTGATGTTGTAGACCTTGCCCTGATAACTCGACCAAGCCGGCTTTCCTTTGCGGCCAGTCATTGTCTTTAGCTGGGAGGGAGTCACGCGCTGTAGATTTGGAACCCCTGCTAGGTTGCCGCTGCGTGCTAGAGCTGCCCAGTCCATCGGGCTGTGACCGGGAGACAGCAAGATTTTGCCTCGTCCGTTGTTGGAGGCTCCGGCGCGTTGCTGGCTGTTGGCGGGCGGTCCACGGTTGGGTATTAGTCCGTTGGCAGGAGCGCGAAGAGAAGGAGCTGGGTTCCGGTTGGGTAGAGGGTTTGGTCGGCCGGGAGGAGGCATGAGGGTGCTGGGCTTGGGGGCGGGCGGTGGCATCAACGATGAGGATGCTGGCCTCGCGGGAGGTAGCATTGATGGCTTAGGTGATGGTGGCGGAGCGAGACTTGACGTAGCTTTAGTGTTGGTGGTTTCTATCTCGGGTGACGAAACAGCAGTGCTGTTCGACCTGGCGTCCTCGTTATTGCTGAGATCAAACGAAGGTACTGTCTCCTTTGGCTTCGTCGCATTAGATTTGGGCGTCGATTCGTCTTGTTCGATCTCTTCTGGCCCAGAAAGTTGAAGTGATGGAGTGTCCACCTTCATTCTAGTCGTAGTATCATGTTCATCTGACTCTAATTGCTCTTTCGCAGGCGAGATGCCTTGTGCCTTAGAGCGACGCAGCCATGGTGGCAAAGCGTTACGTGTCGCCTCCGGATGACGGTAAGCCAAATATGAGACCGACACCACCAGTATGGCGATGCTCCAGTATCCCATCCTGTGTGTCGATCGCAGCTTTGGTCCGAAGATGGACTTCGAAGATCGATAAAGCCTTGTCGTCTACAGATCCTGAGTGAAGTGAAACGTTGTGTCACAGCTGAGCGAGTAACCGGAAGCGAAGATTTGGCGTCTTTCTTCGTTCGATATCCGTCGGTGATCCTTTGGTGTGTATATATCCTTGTCGGTATGTTGTATTGGTAATGTAGTCAAACAATCTCAAGTGTTGTGTTATGGCAAGCCTGACTAAGGAGTCGCCCTCGTTCACATGTTCACATGCGAGATTCCGAAAATGGCAGTCGCCGCAAAAAGCTCCGACGTCATGGCTTTCGGGTCGAGACTCGAAGGTCGAACATTGAATGTTCCTTCAATACACCGTAAGCCCACCAACAACACAGCTCAATCGAGAACCCAATATCACCCCTCAAACTTCACAACAATGCTTTCTCGTACCCTCGCTCAACGCGCCCTGCGCCTCGCCTCTCGCCCAACATCAACACCCACATCTCTCCTTCTCCGCCCAAGCAGCGCTCTCCTCCACCTCTCCCAACCCACAGCGCGCTTCGCCTCCCACCTCCACCAACCTCCCCTCGCAGGAACAACACCCACACCAGGCAGCAACCGCCACCTCTCCTCCGGCCCCGGCCCGTCCGCCGCCGACGCGCGCATCGAAGAAATCACCGAGCTGTACGCGACCGCGCAAGACGAGTTCGAGATCGCCATGGAAGAGACGGAGAAGCAGACGGTGTACGCGCAAGATGATCGGGATGCTGCGAGGGAGGAGCTGGAGAAGGTGCTTGAGGCGTATAGGGCTGCGGTGGAGGGCGAGGATCGCGAGTTGGCGGAGGAGGTGAGGAGGAGGATTGGGCATCGGGTTAGGGAGTTGGAGATGGGGGTAAAGAGGATGGAGGAAATGGCGACGGAGCATGATTAGGGTGGATCTTGAGGTTTGGATGAGAGCGGATGGGAGGTTGGGGACGGCTTTGGGTGTGCTGTCTTGTGGCCATATGCAAGACGACATAGCTTAG
Organism: Melanodothis sp. VS III C KN 2; assembly: GCA_019775565.1. Lineage (NCBI taxonomy): Eukaryota > Fungi > Ascomycota > Dothideomycetes > Cladosporiales > Cladosporiaceae > Melanodothis > Melanodothis sp. VS III C KN 2. Next base: position 92,480 of record JACWFM010000013.1, read on the forward strand.
CAGGGAAGCATCACTCAGGCGTTGTCTGCGGCCTTTAAGAGGTGGAATGTAACATAGAGAAATGAAAGCAGCGGCGACTGACCGCCTACGCATTGTAAATAAGATATCAGAAGTTGAGATGAAAACACACACGCCGTAAAACGCCCTTTGTCCCGTTCCCGCCCATGCAGTATAACTCGTTCCGAGCGTAAACAACTCCTTGATTCGCATCGTTCTTTCCCTTTTACCAGCCGTCGCCGTTCACGCATAGGTATAGCGTGTCTTTACCATGCACAGCATGTACCGCATGTCCACATTCCGGCATAGCTTCTCGTCCAACCCTCTCCTCGTCCCATCATATCCCCATTCCAACTACCTCGTCCTCTCAAAATATCCACTGCTCCCCATCACAGCAACACTCTGATCCATAACCGTCTCGCCGACCCAAAGGTAGCTGTCGATCCACTTGCGGATACCGGGCGACTCGGTGAGGGAGTCTGATTTGAGGCTAGGGCTAAAGTGTTAGGTCAGAACGAAATCGCATAGCGAAGTGTAGAGCATCGCGCGCATCGGATAAGGGAGTATCGGAAGGTGAAGACGTACGTGAGACCGGTGCTGCGCTTGACGCCGGCGAGGAAGGCGGAGACGAGGACTGCGTCGAAGGCGAAGTGGGTTAGGCGGCCGAGCTGGGCGGTGGTGTTAGTTGAGGTGTTGAGGGAGGGAAGTGGGAATTGGGAGTGTTGCGCACCACCATGATGAATGAGTTGTTATTTGGGTGATTATGGTTTGAGCGGATGGTGTTTTGTTATAGCGGTATGACGCCGATTATTGATTGGTATGCTACAGGGCTACTACTGTTGTCGCTTGTGGTGGAGCACGAGACCGACCGAGCAACCACCCACTGGTGCCTGAGGCAGAAACACTTTGTTGCGGACGAAGTAAGCAAGTACCACACAGACTGCCTGACAGACCCAGACACCTCGAACGAGCACACTCCGGAGATGGAGATGCGAACTCGAAGCCGAACCGACGGCCCGGGTATCAAATGGGGCGGACGGGATATTTTCTATTATGGTGATCACGTGTGTCACCCGTCAATGCTTCATGTCCGCAGCGAGCACACGGCAGAAGCAGAGCAGCAGCAGCAGCAGCAGCAGCAAATCAGCGGACAGCCACCGAAACGAGGCAGCAGGGCGTGTTGGTTGAGATTTGTCGACTTATGCCTCATTATTCACGAGAGTGTTTGGAGAGAGTATGACCGATGGAGGACCGAGATCAGGCATCGGCGGTTGCTGCGGCGGCCCAACCAAAGCACGTTGCAGATTTGCTGATGGGCCACGCGCACGAGGGCTGGGTGTTTATGCGCGTGGTGTGGGCAGGGAGTCAGGATATGCATGCCGGATAATGTTAATCGTTGGCCTTAATCACACCCTTTACGTATCGCTGGAGAGACAGCGCGCGCGGCAGACAACCAGGTAGCGCGGGGGAAAAGGTGGGCTCTGCTGTTTGATTATTCAGTGACCATTGGAGTGTTTTGATGGGATTTGACGGGGATTTATTGATGGCTTGCTGGGATATTGATTGATTGATTGAATTGATGAAATGGATCAATTGAAACACGACAATGCAGTCGCTATGCACAACATGTATGTATTCCCAGCAAGGCACCGGGTGGACGACGATCTTGCATGGGATGATGCTGATGGTGGTGCTTTTGCTTGGCTGATTAGCAGGCGTTTGGGTCTCGTTGAGCAGAGAGAAGCTTGAGGCGGGGCCGGCGCTGCGTGGAAGCTGGCTGGCTCGCCCTCAGCGCATAAAAAAAGAAAGAGACACCTCACCGCAACCCTCTCCAACCCCACGGCACCACCACCCTCTTACTCTCCATACACTCTCTCACACCCTCCTCCTCCTGTACACACCCACAGAGCAAGAGCTCGTCCGATTATCCCCCAACACCTCCCGTGAGTCTTCGAATCCAACGACTGCCCGCCAAATGAGGGGCATTCTCAGCTAATCACTCCCACCACAGTACATACAAACACACAATGGCCAGCTCTCTGGACCACCAGGCCTACGGCCAGACCCGCGCCGAATGGCTCTCCAACCTCAACACCGAGTACAAGCCTCCGCGCGAGTTCAGACGCACCAGCATCATCTGCACCATTGGTATGTCCCAAACGACCTTCATGGCCAAACGAACGACCAAAATGCTTATCTCTTCCCTCACCAGGCCCCAAGACCAACTCCCCTGAGAAGATGAACATGCTCCGCACCGCCGGCATGAACGTCGTTCGCATGAACTTCTCCCACGGCAGCTACGAGTACCACCAGTCCGTCATCGACAACGCCCGCGAGGCCGAGCGCACCCAGGCTGGCCGTCCCGTGGCCATCGCCCTTGACACCAAGGGCCCCGAGATCCGCACTGGCAACACTCCCAACGATGAGGACATCCCCATCGCTGCCGGCGCCGAGCTCAACATCACGACCGACGAGAAGTACGCCACCGCCTCCGACGCCCAGAACATGTACGTCGACTACAAGAACATCACCAAGGTCATCAAGAAGGGCCGCACAATCTACGTTGATGACGGCGTCCTCGCTTTCGAGGTCCTCGACGTCGTTGACGACAAGACCGTCCGCTGCAAGGCCGTCAATAACGGCAAGATCTCCTCCAAGAAGGGTGTCAACCTTCCCAAGACCGACATTGACCTTCCCGCTCTTTCCGAGAAGGACAAGGCCGATCTCCGTTTCGGTGTCAAGAACAAGGTCGACATGGTCTTCGCCTCCTTCATTCGCCGTCCCGAAGACGTCCTCGCCATTCGTGAAGTCCTCGGTGAGGATGGCAAGGACATCCAGATCATTTCCAAGATCGAGAACCAGCAGGGTGTGAACAACTTCGACGCCATTCTCAAGGAGACTGACGGTGTCATGGTCGCCCGTGGTGACCTCGGTATCGAGATCCCTCCCGCCCAGGTCTTCATCGCCCAGAAGATGATGATCACCAAGTGCAACATTGCCGGCAAGCCCGTCATTACCGCCACCCAGATGCTCGAGAGCATGACCTACAACCCCCGCCCCACCCGTGCTGAGGTTTCCGATGTTGGCAACGCCGTCCTTGACGGCTCCGACTGTGTCATGTTGTCTGGTGAGACCGCCAAGGGCAACTACCCCAGGGAGTCCGTTACCATGATGCACGAGACCTGCCTTCTCGCTGAGGTCGCCATTCCTTACGTCAACGCCTTCAACGAGCTCAGGAGCTTGACTCCTCGTCCTGTCCCCACCACCGAGACCTGCGCCATGGCCGCTGTCTCTGCTTCTCTCGAGCAGAACGCCGGTGCCATTCTCGTTCTCTCCACCTCGTAAGTTCAATTCCGTGATCGGTCAATACCGAAAACCTTTGCTGACAATTGTTTCCTAGTGGCAACACCGCCCGTCTTGTTTCCAAGTACCGCCCCGTGTGCCCCATTATCATGGTCACACGCAACGCCGTCGCCTCCCGCTACTCTCACCTGTACCGCGGTGTCTACCCCTTCCACTACGACGAGGAGAAGCCCGACTTCAAGCAGGTTCCCTGGCAGGAGGATGTCGACAAGCGTCTCAAGTGGGGTATCAGCAACGCTCTCAAGCTTGGTGTGCTCCAGCAGGGCGATGCTGTCATTTGCGTCCAGGGCTGGAGGGGTGGTCTCGGCCACACCAACACTCTCCGCGTCGTGCCTGCGGAGCTTGACCTTGGCCTGTAAGTAACTGAATCGCCCACCACTTCTGATAGTACCAAAGAGAATGGCAAGCTGACAATTCTCGCTCATAGAGACCAGAGCGCCTAAACGAAAAATAGATGCTAGGACAGGACAACAACACACGAAAGATAGAGGGACATGAGGGATGATGGAGAAAAAGATTAGCATTTGGGATTCTTGTCGCATCGCGAGCGATAGTCCTGTTTGCGAAAAGAGTGTCATAATGCCGGGGTTCTGGGGTTCAATTTGTTTTATTTGCGGGTCATGGAAAGCTTTTCATTGCAGATGTAGACGGCATGAGCGCTTCGAATGAGATACCACGTTTTTGTGTTTTGCAAGGCTGCTCCTCGAGTCCTGATCGTTGTCTGATAGTTTCGAGATGCTATTGGTGTGCCGGTCTTTTGGCGAAGGATCGAAGGATCTCGCGTGACGAGGCGATCCGCTTTGCAGACGAGCTGTGCTATATCGACCATGTTTTGATACCAGCACCGGGTCACGGCTTGTCTTCTGCTGCGATACGTGATCACCTTAGTCCACAGCCTGCCGCCTACCGAGATGAAGAATCAGGCGTGGTCTCTCCTGGGACGGGCTCAGATCCCAGCATAACAATCAGAGCGACGTGGAAGTGCGATCTGCTGAATTGCAAATAGTCCTAGTCTATGCTGCTTAGGGGCCCAATTCTCAGCCAGCTTCCGGGTCGATTTGTTCGCTGGTTTCCGCGGCTTCTGGATCGCAAGAGCTGGGTAGCAGAAGCGATAGGTGTCGAGGTCGGCGATGCGCGCTACTACGCAGCATTGATTACTTCGGATTGCGAATCATGAGCAGAGAGCAGTAAGACCATTCAGCCCGGTGTGATTGGAGATCGCGAGCATATGTTAGAATGTCGGCGAAGATAGTGAAATGTCGAGGTGGAGGATGACGTTGTGCTAATGATGGTGTCCACATGCAGACTCACCGCGTATGATCTTCGGGCGTGTCGAGCTGATTGCTTGCTGGTTGTGGACGCGAATGCGACTGTATGAGACTCTTCTCGGAACGTGGTGCTCGTCGAAATCTACTATCTGGAGGCCCGTATGGTTCGTTTGGCTGACAGTACGTCGTGCATTCGATGGACGTCCAGCGATTGACCACTAGGAGAGAAGCAGGGACGACAGGGCTCGATTTTGGACCGACAGAATTATCTCGTTGGAAAGCTGTACCCGGGACCGACTTATGAGTCTGGCAGAATCAGCACCTCCCATGCTTACTTACGGCCGGAAGCATCATGTGGAGCTCATACTGTATCGCTCAGTGAGCCCGGAATTGCAGCGAATGATCTATCCACCCCACCACCAGACATGCGGACCACTGATCCAACCGCAACGGAACGGCTCAAGGCTCCTGCTAATCCCATTGGTACAGTAGGTACAGTACAGCACATCTACACGCTTCACCCGGTGAATTTTGACCGCAGGACCTGTCCTTCCTGGTCGGGGGCCGTTCAACCGTTCGGCTGGTGCTGCATTAGCCGCTTTCCACAATATGGGTCGAGAGCCTGTGAGGCTGTGACCGATAGTGGAGCGGCTGATAATAGAAGAGGTGGCGTGCATGCCACGCTAGTGGCTGCGGACTGTACCACATTCTTTCGAATGTGTCGCTTGCATATGTAGCTCGGCAATGCCGTGAGACCACATTCTTCGTGAGGCTGAACCAGTACCCTGTTCGGGTGGGCAGTCACGAAAAGCATTGATTAACATATCATCTCTCCCCGTGGCAATGGATTCATCGACGATAATCTGGATCTGTCAATATTCCGTCTGACCAGACTCTCTCAATGACACGGCTTCCACGAGAATATACTTCTGCGCCTCAGCTATGGATTGTCGGTCTCGGTACACAATACCCTGATCACTGTCTTACCGCTCAAGATCTAGAATCGTTTGCCGCACGACACTGCGATGTGCAAAGCGAAGGGTATGATCTAACCGTCCCAATGGACGACCGAGTGGCTCACTTGTGTTCATAGCCTTAGGAAGCTCCTAGCAATCAACAAGAAGACCGGGATTCAGACTCGTGCAGCGGTATCGGACTACAAACAAGGTTCTACCACGAACTCATACCCACCAACGATCGTAGACTTGGACAAGCAATTCCGGGACATTGGCGTCGATCTAGCGACTCGAGCATGCGAAAAAGCGCTCCAAGAGGCTGGTCTTATCCCACAGGACATCACTCACACCGTTGCCGTGACTTGTACGAACCAGGGAAGCCCCGGATACAATCTTTTGGTACACGAGAGATTAGGACTGCGGTCTGATGTCGACCACACCCTCCTGCACGGCGTTGGATGCGCTGGTGGATTGTCAATAATGCGTGCAGCAGCACAGATGGCATTGGCTTCCACAGCACGAGGAAGACCTGCCAGGGTACTGGCATTCGCTTGCGAGTTGTGCACACCGAATGTCCGGAGTGAGCTCGCTGCAGCCGAGAAGAGCTCGGCAGAAGATGTCTGCGTTGCTGCCACGTTGTTCTCGGATGGCGCTGCTGCATTCGTTTTGACGAACAGCATCGGCAAAGGAAGGCGAAGAGCGCAATTCCAGCTGCTTGCTTTCGACAATGCTGTACTTCCGGGTACCATGAGCCATATGAGCTACTTCGTGCATGAATCTGGTAAGTGCATGTTTATGCTCCAGTGAGAGTAGGGTAGTATTGGACTGACGTACAACCAACAGGACCTCGTGCCGTATTGGACCGAGCGATACCGCACTGCGCGAGCAATGCGGTCGGGCGTATGTTCGCGAAGTTAGTTCCAGAGTATTCAGCATCTATCGGTACAGTGCCCTTGCAGCCTGTAGACTTCGACTGGGCATTGCATCCGGGCGGGCTCGCGATCATCGAAGGTGTGAGGGCATCAATGCGCTTGTCAGAAGAGCATCTCTGGGCGACTAACGAGATTTATCGTGCGCGTGGGAACTCTTCTAGCCCTACAGTTATGATCGTGCTTGATTTGTTGCGTTCAATGGGAGATGGCCGAAAGCATGTTATCGCGGCTTCATTCGGCCCAGGGTTGTCGATAGAAATGGCGATGTTGAGGCGATGTCGGTGGTAAACCGAAACGGGAACGATCTATTCAATAGAATCATGCATAGCTGATAGTGTGTCTGGTAATCTACGTGTACGATACTGGAAACAAGAACGAATGTCTTGCCACCAAGGAGTCTATGTAGGGCAAAGAAGGCTGGGAATCTTGAATCCTGACACGCGTGCATACCAATCTTGGTCCTGTCCGGCTATCGCATGAACAAACCATTTGATATCGTCACTATCACAGTGGGCAGAAGCATCCGTTCCATTGAGCTACGGACAGAGCAATCTGGTCCCAAGCGTCCGGCCCCACGAGGCACAGCTGCACACCCGGAAAAAACGAGTCGTGACAGCTTGCAAGGTCTGCAGAGCTCGCCGGACGAAATGCGACAACCTCAAGCCGTCATGTTCCTTTTGCTTGAAGACTGGCGCCCAGCGCATACAGTCGACTGTCGATCTGTCGAGTTTTGATCCTGCAAGCCTCCAGATATTGATTCGCTTGGACGATCTGGAAAGCTTACTAGGCCAGTCACCCGCGAAATCTACAGACGACCAAAATATTATTGTTGTACGCTTAAAAGACACCACTGGTGAGAACGACGACCGCCCTGCAAGCGTGTTACCTTTGCGCGCGACTGACATACTCGCATGGCCAAGATTCAGGCAGATTCTGGCGGAAGGGCGCTCGATATCCGACATTGCGCACCATGTAACAACTCCGGACGACTGGACCGATGACGGCCGCGCACTGGAGATTCATGTGGAGCTTACACCTTCTTGTGTTCTGCTTGAGAGCTTTTGAGAGAATGTTCACGTGAAGAACCCCATCTTGGATGAAGTGCGACTTCACGGCCTCGTTTCTCGGACTGCGCTACATGGCTTCAATCAGTCCGGAGATCCGTGTCTTCTGCTACTTGTATGTGCTTTGGGCTCGATCACGGAGACCTTAGAACTGGACACGAGCGTCTCGCCAGGATCTGCGTGCTTTCTCAACGCTGAATCTTATTTCCGAGCGGCTCAACAGCGCATCCGACCTCTGATGATGCAGGGTGCTTTACGAGCTGCCCAATGTCTGTTCTTCACCGACATCATGGCACAGTATTAATGATCGAGACATGCGCAAGAAGTGCTCTACTATTGCTGTATGTGTCATCAATGAAGCTGGAGGCTCCCGATGAGACCACACGCCTGAACTTACCGGACACCTGGTTAGAGGGTGTTAGGGCTGTTCGTGATATGATAACATTTTGGGAACCAGAATATCCAGAGACCGGATCTTGGGCTCGAGCAGTGCAAGTCGGAATAGAACTGTGGAATTCAAGATAGCCTTGAGCACTCGAAACCTGTACATCCATTGCTACCCGGGCAGCAGCGACAGGCGGGCTCCCCAGTTGGTCATCCACTCTAGTATTAGTCACCTGATTCAATGCTTATTTATGGCAGAGCCTTGTCAACATTATGACTGCGCAATTATCAAAACAGGGCATTGAGGCTTGTAGAGATATCGTGTCGGTGATGGTTGACAGTCTTACTTCTCCATATCTTGTGCATTGAGTTGTGATGCGGACCTTGATCCAAGTAGTGCAAACATTACTATACGAGCACAATTGAACAAGGTTCACGCGAAAGTGCTTCCCCCCTCATCATTCCATGAAGATACGCATCCCCAACCAACTGGTACCTCTGCGAACTATTGTCTACACGTCTCAGTAGTACCGGCATCTGAATCCCCTTTATGACAAAGAACTCATCCCCAGCTTTCGAGAGAGGTGGTACCATCGCCATACCGAAAGATTCGGTGACTCCAAAAGTCCGTTCATTCGAATTCGGGAGCGTCGCAAGATACCTTTCTGCTTCAGGAATCCGACTGGGTTTCTCATAAAACAACGGATCGATCTTCGCAGCCTCATAAAAGAGGGTGAATCCTTTGCCGAAGCTCTTTGGCGCAGGTGAGTACCATCGGCCGGAGCCGGTAATGTCGCAATCCATAAGCAGGGTGCGCCACAACGTGTCATCCTCGGGATCAGGACGTCGTTCGCTTTGAGGCATAATGAAGGAGTCGATGTGAGATGGAAAATGTCGTTCAACCAAAGAAGCGGCAGCTACAACAAATTTAATTGGGCCGTGGGCGCCTATGGTCATAGGCTGTGGCAATGTTTCTGCGAGTTCGCCGACCCGGTACGCCTCACTCACGTTGAGTTGAGCTGTAGAGCCTTCGGGCCACTCTACATCTAGGATTGGTTCGTCGCTGATACCTCCCGCAGAGTACAAGGTCTCTTCAAGGTAAACGGTGGGCGGGGAAGTTCGATCAGGTACCCAAGAGGGGAGTCCTCCCAATGAACGCGGATAGCCCACTCCAGATCTTACCAGCTCGGCCGAGTATAGGCCCGAGGAACAAAACCAGTGAGCTACTCGAGTGTAAAGCTCTTCGGTCGATATGTCGTAATCTGGCAGTAGATCGGGGGGCATTCTCTGGCGATTTTCTTCGGAGTTTCCCAACAAACCAAACAGTCCGAAGACTTTGTCCCTCGGATTCTGGCACAGGAATGTTCGAGAGTCATAGAGCAGCTTGCGTAGTTGCTTCGGTGGTGATACTGTTAGGTCCTGAGGAAGCGGAGCGGACGAGTTTTCGGCGCTCGCATTTTGGTAGAAGGCTCTCAGCTCGACGAGGTCACTGATTTGGCGTATTGCTAGACTCATCCTGTCCATGTCTGAGACAGAGAAATCTGCTAGAACCAACATCTTGCGCAAGTTCGGGTCGCCAGGCCCACGATGTATCGCGGCCCAGCGCGACATGAATGCCTCCCAGGTAACAAGCGTTCCTTCGGCCAGTATATAAAGTCGTCTGGGGATAGCAGTCTCCTGCATAATCCATACCCGGGCCCAGTATGGATGAGACAGCAATTGAGCGAGCTTTCGCCATGAATATCGTGCGCCTACCAGCGTATCACTCAGATGTGCGGACGATCTTCGCTCAGACCACAATTCCAGTAGATCCATAATGAGTCGAAACTGTAAGGGAGTTCCTTCGTGGGGATCGTCAAGGCAGATGATGACTCTTGAGGCACGGCGATAGATCTCGCCCATCTGCGGCACCTGAAGACTTTTCTCATGGTTGTTCATCTGATTGATACACACTGAGTCGATCCAGATCCACCGTTCGCCCTTACGGCGAGAACTATCCCGGGAGTGAAGGATGTGCCGGACCTTCTTGCTAACACGTAGCACCTTGAATGAACCGGTGGGATCGAGGCTGGCATGTTCCCGGTCCTGTACGTAGATAATCTCGTTGTGTGGTCCGGCACCCCATGTATAGCTTATGGCCTCAAAAGGGGGTGCCGATTCCACGGGAAATATATGGACTTGGTACCTATCACTTGCTTTCTTGTTCGATCCCGGGATGGTCTTTCGATCAGGGAGGAGAACCAACCTGATCTCGCGAGCGCCATCCTGGAAAGACTCGTACGAGTACTCCGGAATGCCATCGTCGGAATTGTGGTCTTGACGCTGAGTCCTGTTTAGCAGGAAGAGACCAAGCGTAATCACACCAACCCCGGTGACGAGGAGCAACGCGGATTGTCGGTGGGTCCAGTCAAGCATGGCAGATAGAGATTCAGCGTTTGAGTCCAGGTGTTCGGCTTGGAGTAGGCTTTACACGAGGACAGACTTCCGGAAGTGGAACAGGAGTGTCAAGACCCAGGCGATGAGGGCTGACGTGGCAATGCAAGCGCTGGCTTCAGGCAACCTCGAGGCAACTGATGGCACGCTTCGCTCGTGAGTGGCCGAGGGACTGCATGGCTTAGCAGGTCCAATGATTGCCAAGTATCTATAGCGGGTCGATAATAAGGTGGGATCAAGGCGACCTTTAGCAGAAAGTCGTGTGCGATTTCTTTCGGCCAGCTGGCAGAGATGCGGCATGAAAAGTCGGGGCATACTGCCGTCGTGCCTTTGTGCTGGTGGCTTTGACTCACGATGCCACTAGCGATATGGTGCACAGCAAACAGGATCCTGCGACGAAAACATAATGGCAGGCATCAAGAGTAATCTTTTACAGGACATCCACGTCAGCGCTTGAGGGCCTGAAGCGAGAAAGGTTGAATTTAGATCGCAGCACCACCGGCACTATGCTCCGACCGTAAGGTATGGCCAAAAGATCATAATCTTTTGTACTACCTCGCTATTGTTCCAAAGCAAATGGCCTTGCAGCGCCATTAGAAGGGCAAAAAGATCAAAACATACAACAGGCGGGATTCCCAGAT
>JACWFM010000013.1:703562-930273 GCA_019775565.1 Melanodothis sp. VS III C KN 2
TCCAGTTTGGCGGCGGCAGTCATCTCTGTAAGTCAATCAGCTGCACTGTAATATACCTGCAACTGAAGCTTTCATGCTAACAAGGGTTACTTCTAGGTATTGGAAAGAACCTAGCTCTGCTTGAGATGAACAAGACCCTGCCGCTCCTGTTCCGAGATTACGATCTCGAGTTGCTCAGGCCGCAGGAGGACCTCAAGTATCATTCGACGTTCTTCGTGGTACAGCACGGTTTGGATGTTAAGATTTCGAAGCGAGGCGATGCGTAAATGGAGTTGAATCCTTGTGATTACAGGTAGTTGATGTACAGTTTATTTGGTTGACTCTCCCTCACTCTCCAAAACTTCGATTACACCACCGACAAGATGCAAGCTGCCAGTGACGAGTACCTCGACTTGGTTCTCGGGTGCTAGCTCTCGTGCCTTTGAGATGGCCTCTTCGATCGTTGATAGAACATGAACGCTTGCGTCCGGATCGATGCTGTCCCATGAGCCTGCTAACTCCCTTTGAACTTTCAGCGTATCGACGTCGCTCTTGTTCGTGTTGATGGACACGAGATCCGCCTTGAAGCCAGCATCCTTGTAAGTTGTATTGGTGCAGAAGATCGCATGCTTGAAGGGATGCTTATCGTTGATGGCTGATGCGAGCGTGTCATGGAGCTTGCGTGCTAGCGAGGCGGCATCACGCGTCTGTTGGTTGAAGATGAGGATGCGGGTCTTCTTTTGGGAATCGCTTTGAGATTGAGCTGCTGTGCTTGCGAACCACTTTGCGGCCATTTCAATACTCTCGAGCGTGTGGCCACCGTCAACGTACCATGTCAAGCCTTGTCGAAGTGCATCTGGTCTCACCTCGCAACGACCTCCAAGGTGAACTTGTTCAAGACCAGCAATGAACTCAGCTGGTAGAGCGGCATCCTTATCACGAGGATCAGGCAAACCAGAGTAGCCCAGCTTCTGTAGGTGCGATGCACAGATAGCAATTGCGACAGAAGCGTTGATCTTCTGAAATTCACCGTGCAGACCAAGTTTGATCTGGTTGAGGGCGGTGTACTGGGGCACCTCGACGAGTTCTGTCTTCCTCTCCTGGGCGCGTTCGTGCAACACTTTGAGAGCAGATTCCGACTGTGGCGCGGTGAAGGCCGGGACTCCTTCCTTGAAGACACCAGCTTTGTGCCAGGCGATGCTTTCAATGGTGTCGCCAAGCATTGCAGTGTGATCAATGCCTAGGCTTGTCACACCAGTGGCAGACGGCTTGATGAGGATATTAGTGCTATCATATTCGCCACCAATGCCGCACTCGAGGACTGCGGTTCCGACCTTCTCCTGCATGTAGGCGTGGAAAGCCATCAGAGTCAAGAAGCGGAAGTACACAGGCTTCGTCTCAGTGCTCTTCGGGTCCTGGTGACCGGCTTTGGCAGCAGCTTCCTCAAGGCGATCCCATACCTCGAAGAAGTACTTGGCGAATACTTCTTCCGACAAGGGTTGATTGTTGATCTGAATACGCTCTCTGACAAAACGAAGGTGTGGGCTGGTGTACAGTCCAACGCTGGATGGCAAGCGTTCGGCGTGTATGCTAGCCTTAGCGGGCAAGTACTGCGCCAATATGGAAGAAACAAAGGATGAAGTACTGCCTTTGCCCTTGGTACCAGCTATGTGGATGGGGTTCAATTGATCGAAGTCTGCAGGCTGGCAAGGCATCAGTAATGATACAGCGATGAAAGCAGCGCAACTCACACCTCATATCCTGTTTTTCTGACCCATTCGATCATCTCCGGTATGGCATTCTGGTTCATGCCTTTGCCAGATTTCCTTATCGCGTCGACGATAGAGAAATTGCTCTGCAACGTGTTGAGCGCGGCGACCGCGGCATTGTAATCACGAGCCATGTTGCTGTAATGGGCGATGTGCTTATGCAGAGGTGAGTTCGCACGTCGAAAAGCGCGCGATATCAACATTGACGCATCACAAGTTCATGTCTGCTCTCGTCAAACTGCAGCAGAGTGGAGCGGATGACTGCACCTCCAAAGATTGAGGCCGTGGATTCGCCGAAATCAGATCGGACCCTGAATCCATATCGTCAATCGAGTCAATGCGCTGCTATCGAACGCGACGCGCTCGCGTCTCCTCCACTTTCCACTTAACGCCGACTGAGACATTCGTCTCGCCATCCATCTCGCATTGTCCTTGTCGTTGTTGTCAGTCATCAAAACAAATCCATCCATACACAATGGCGCGTGGTATAGAGGGCAATGAGGTTGCCACGCCTCGTACGGCACCCAAAAAGACTGGAGGCTCTATCCAAAAGTCAGGCGGCAAACAACAGAGCATTGCCGGCTTCTTCAAGAGGACGCCAGGCCCAGCTCCGTCGAGTCTTGCTACACATGCCAAAGCACCTTCATTCAACACTGCTCTCAAGAAGCACGAGTCGGGCACCGATTCCACGCCTGTTCCGAGCAGTCTGCCTCCACCGTCTTCAAGTCCACATCCAGCACTAGATTCATCGCAACCAGAATCCGCGAGCAATGGACGCAACAAGGAGAATGGTAAGAGCAGAATTGGATGCATGGACGGAGTTGTAGCTGACATGCTGAACAGAAACTCCAGATACATTACAATCCAGCCCGACCCGCAAAGCGAAGAAGAAGGTGAACTACGTTGAGTCGGACGATGACGAGGACGATGTCTTCAAGCCGCTGTCTGGTAACGGCAGAGCAGCAAAGAGGAGGCGGATCGCGGTCAAGGAAGACTCGGATGATGAGTTTGGCTTGGATGCGGCTACTCAAGCCGCGCTGGAACAAGATGACGGTATGCTACCCTCTCCTCCCTTTGCAGCTAAGGAACAGTTACGATCTTGTAGCAGTGCTATCCAGCATGCACTCGTCCTCCCAGCAACGCATCACCCACGTCCCGCAGGCTAATCCGATTCAAAAAATAGAAATGGACGACTTCATCGCACCAGACGACGACGACGAAGAAGAAGAGGCCACGCCTCGTCCGATCAAGAAATCTTCAGCCTCATCCTCTCGCAAGGCGCCTATCAAACCACCTTCACCCATGAGGGAGGATAGCGAAGAGATCCCTACCACATCGACCGCCCAGCAGTGGAAGTTCGATCCAAATGCGCCGCCATCGGACGAGCCAAGAAAGCCTGTCGCAGCGAAGAAGAACATCTCATCGGGCCCGCCGAAGAAGCAGAAGGCGCATGTCACTGAGCCAGAGAATCGTTACCCATGGCTCGCGCATATTCTGGATGCGGACCGCAACCCGACCGACCACCCTGATTACGACCCAAGGACTATATTCATCCCGCCTATGGCCTGGGGCAAGTTCTCACCTTTCGAGAAGCAATATTGGGAAATCAAGCAGAAGTTCTGGGATACTATTGTGTTCTTCAAGAAGGGCAAATTCTACGAGCTGTACGAGAAGGACGCTACTATCGGGCATCAGCTCTTTGATCTCAAGCTCACAGACCGCGTCAACATGCGTATGGTTGGTGTGCCAGAAGCCAGTCTAGATCACTGGGCAAATCAGTTTGTAGCAAAAGGATACAAAATCGCACGCGTGGACCAGATGGAGACCGCCTTGGGCAAAGACATGCGCGAGCGAGGCGACGCGAAGGGAAAGAAAGAGGAGAAAGTCATTCGCAGAGAGCTGTCCACAGTACTCACTTCTGGCACATTGGTCGATGGCGGAATGTTGCAGGACGACATGGCAACTTATTGTGCAGCCATCAAAGAAACAGAAAAAGACGGCAAGCCGTGTTTCGGTATCGCGTTCGTGGACACTGCAACGGCTCAATTCCACCTCACAGATTTTGTTGACGACGCCGACATGACCAAGTTTGAGACATTCGTGGCGCAGACGAGGCCCGGCGAGATTTTGCTAGAGAAGAGTTGTGTGTCGGCAAAGGCACTTCGCATTTTGAAAAACAACACTCCCCCAACGACTCTCTGGAATTACCTTAAGCCTGACAAGGAGTTCTTGACAGCTGACAGAACCCGGATGACCATTGATGGCGAAGGCTACTTTGACAAGTCTGTCGAGGATAGCATCGACTCGTGGCCGGCTGTCTTGCGCGAAGCAAAAGACAAGGAGGGTGTGTTCTCTGCGTTAGGAGCTCTGATCTGGTATCTGAAGACACTGATGATCGAACGCGATCTGATCACCCTCGGCAACTTCAACTGGTACGATCCCATCAGAAAGGCGTCAAGCCTGGTACTTGATGGACAGAGCTTGATCAATCTCGAAATCTTCGCAAACACCTTTGATGGCAGCACTGACGGCACTCTGTTCACTATGCTCAATCGCTGTATCAGTCCATTCGGCAAGCGTATGCTTCGCCAATGGGTTTGCCACCCGCTCGCCGATCCGAAGAAGATCAACCAGCGATTTGACGCAATCGATGCCTTGAATGCAGACGGCACGATCATGGACCGTTTCACGGCATCACTAGCACGTTTGCCGGATCTGGAGCGTCTCATCTCTCGTGTACATGCTGGCCGATGTAAGCCGCAGGACTTTGTCAAGATCCTCGAGGGCTTTGAGCAAATTGAGTATACCATGTCCATGCTTGGGTCTTTTGGCTCTGGCGATGGTGTCTTGGGACAACTGATCTCCGCAATGCCAGATTTGGCAGGAGCCCTGCACCATTGGGCGGACGCTTTCGACAGAACTAAGGCCAAGGAGGAAGGTCTCTTCATACCGCAACCTGGTGTGGAAGAGGACTTCGACGAAAGTCAAGAACGTATCGACAACATCCTGAAGTCTATGGACAAGCTCCTCAACCAGTATCGCAAAGAGCTTGGTTCCTCCGCGATCAAATACACCGACAACGGAAAAGAAATCTACCAGCTCGAGGTACCGATCAAGGTGAAGGGCACCATCCCCAAGAATTGGAAGCAAGTCTCGGCTACCAAACAGTGCAAGCGCTGGTACTCGCCCGAGCTCGAGGGGCTGGTTCAGGACCTCAAAGAGGCACATGAGATGCATGCGCAGACTGTGAAGCAACTCTCGGGTCGCTTTTTCGCACGCTTTGACACCGATTATGCTGTGTGGCTGGCCGCCGTGAAAATTATCGCTCAACTCGACTGCCTGATCTCGCTAGCCAAGGCGTCTACAGCACTTGGTGTGCCATCCTGCAGGCCAGAATTCGTCGAGGACGAGGATGCCCGCAGCGTGCTAGAATTCACGGAGCTTCGCCATCCCTGTATCGAGACTACTACGACTTTCATCCCGAACAACATTATGCTCGGAGGTGAGTCGCCTTCCATGGACCTGCTTACGGGTGCCAATGCCGCCGGTAAAAGTACCATCTTGCGCATGACTTGCGTCGCGGTCATTCTTGCGCAAGTTGGCTGCTACGTGCCTTGCGAAGCGGCACGGATGACTCCAGTCGATCGCATCATGTCACGTCTCGGTGCTCATGACAATATTTTTGCTGGCCAAAGTACTTTCATGGTTGAGCTGTCTGAGACCAAGAAGATTCTCTCCGAGGCCACGCCACGCTCACTTGTGATCCTTGACGAGCTGGGTCGTGGCACAAGCAGTTACGATGGTGTTGCAGTCGCGCAAGCAGTTCTACATCACGTCGCCACGCATATTGGCGCACTGGGCTACTTCGCCACACACTATCACTCCCTCGCGACCGAGTTCATGCACCATCCAGAGGTCGCCACAAAACGCATGGCCGTGCGTGTCGAACCTGACGTCCGAGAAGTTACCTTCTTGTACAAGCTGGAGCCCGGTGTCGCCGAAGGAAGCTACGGAATGCATTGTGCTGCCATGTGTGGCATCCCGGACAAGGTCATCGCTCGGGCTGAGGAGGCCGCGAAGAGCTGGGAGCACACCGGCCGCATCAATGAGAGCTTGGAACGTGCGAAGGAGAGCACTTGGCTGCCGCTTGGTATGCTGAGTGATATCAGCTGGCTATTGAAGAGCCGCGATGCTAGCGATGACGACGATGGGTCAAAGATCTCCGAGAACAGCTTGGAAGTTCTGAGGAAGGGCATTGCGGCGTTGTAGACGTGTTCAGCCTACTGTTCTGATAAATTTAGCTTTGTTAGCGAGCGAGTGATGGAGTTGATAATGGATTTTATGAATATACTATCAGTATGATATACAATTCTGTTTCTTAATTGGAACCTTGTACATTGTGTCATGTCATACCACCATGGTCGAACTCAGAGGTCGTTCTCGGCATTGACATGGGCAAGGGCAATGCGTAAACATTTCGGCAGTAGTCAAGGCGAGCACCACTCGAACAACACAGAAGAAGACACTAATTGAGCAAAATTGTACGAGTGGCCAACGAAATTGAAACAAAAGCGGACTCTATCTACATGCCCGAATCAATACCCGTCAAAAGCGACTTTTGCGTCTTCGTAAACGAATTCCAACCACGACACGTCTGCGCCATGGGCCCGCCGGCCGTCAGTCCCATGACTTTGGAAATCACACTCGGTGTCTCCAGCACGTTGATGGCAAGACCGAGTGATGAGTGCCAAGCAAAGTGGCAATGTAAAGGCCTTCGGAAGCGTTGGTATTGCTCGCGCTGGCGATTGTAAATGTGAAGCCGAAGATGATGATACGTACCAAGCTCCTGGGTTATCCGCATCCCATTGTATGACAAGCCAGCTTGGCGTGTCTTCAGAACCCGGGGGCATGATCATCACATCGCGCCTCTGGGGGTTCTCGGGACGGATGATAGTGTTTGCGACGGCTGGGCCGAAGCCCTGTTGAGGAGCAGCATGTTGTGGCCGCGGAGATGGATCTAGAGAATCATCAGCTCGGGTCCAAGGCGTCTCTTTCGCATATGAATTTGCCACTTTAGGGTCGTTTGAATGTAGCAGTAGCACCGCAAAGTCATGTGCCGTATTCCAGTTGCCAAGATGTCCGGCAAAGTAGCACTTACCGGGTGCGGCGCATTGTCGTAATCGAAAACAACTGCTCTCATCGTCTTTGCAGGGCCGACATTCCAGACGTTTCGAGTCTTCTCGTAATTACTGTTCATTCCGACGAGCGCGCGTTGGAGGATGGGATCGTTGAAGTCAGCACGGAAAGAGTTATCGCCGAAGTTCAGAAGCATGTGGGTTCCGTTGTCCTTCATCCTAATGTCGAGGTTCTTCGTGAGCCCCGGAGTGCTGGCCTTCAACTGGAAAGCAGGCACAGTCTGCGTGAGCGGATCGTTGTCACAGAATCGAGGACTGGTTTGTGCAGTTGGACCTTGGTTGGGCGCGGCAGTCGGTAGGGACTTCATGTCGGCGTCTTGATAGTAGATTGCTCCCAAAGCTTCTGTGAGCAGACCGTCGTTGACAGAGCATCCAACAATGTCTGATCGCATTCAGACTTTGTCGCTTGATTTTCCACAGCCGTAGACGATGACATCCGCTCTCTGCGCAACGCCCAATGCGATCGTACTCATATTGTACGCCACCACGGGCTTGAAATCGTTGGCTATCACTTGCATCGTGTGTCCGTCGATGGCGAACTTCTGCACGGCATTGGAGCAAGTGCTTATCAGTCGTAGAAGATGGTTCTTGCCCGACGTGAATTTGAAAACACTGTAGTCTGCGGTCGTTCATGGTAGTGTTGTCTTTTCGCACGGGAAGCGCATCTTGCCGTTGATGAGGTTGCTGTTGGTCAGCGTGTTGATCGGTCCACCATCCGAAACTGGTCTCATCAGGCCTCGAATGTTGGTCATGTAGTCATTGCGGTACCAATCGCTCAGCATCACGGGCCCGAGGTCGATATCGTAAGCTTTGTTGGTAGGCCCATAGATCAATATGGAGCCGACTGCACCTCCCGCAAATTGAGCGGAGTATTGAGTGTGGTACCTAAGCACCTAATCAAGATAAAGAAACTCTGTTAAGAAACATTATGAGCCTATCATGCGCTTCCATGAAGCTCAGCTCTGAACTCGTATGTCATGGTATCGTTCGGAGCAATCGGACATTGTGTAACGCCAGGAACGCCGTACATCTGATTCATACCCGTTTGAAGGAAGCCATGCCAGTGCATAGATGTCCCTTCGTCGTGAAGTTTATTGGTGACTTTGACCCGGATTATATCTCCATAGTTGGCTTCGTTGAGTGTCCCTGGAAACTGCCCATCGACGCAGATCGCCTTATTTGTCTCGACACCGTCAGGCCGGATGTTGCACTCGGCGATGGCGAAGTCGTATGACCTAGTAGCTCCCGTCAAAGGGCATGACTTTTACGGATTGGCGTTGGTCGTCGTGATGCCGCCCCTAGGAGTCTGACTCCCACCACCGTAGTACTGTGACAGAGTCTGCATACCGGCAGTACCATATTTTGAGAGACCATTTTGCTGCTCAGGGTCAGGCCACCGGAGTTGGAACGGGATCCAGAACTTGTGGGAGTAGTCGGGCTTTTGCCTGTCCATTTGTTGATCACATTGCCAATGAAGCCACTTGTCCAGATATCTGCGCGGCGGCCAAGCTTTATGTCAGAGGGTCGAGTTTTCGAGGGCGGCAAAATGACATCGAAGTGATTGAGCGTTGTGTTGCGAGCACTGGTTGCTGCGTCGTCTGCCGCGGTCTTAGGGGGCGGCGAGATCGTCACGAAGCCATCTTTGCGGGCATGGACCGTCGGGAGTTTTAAGCCGTTCGACGATGCGATTTTGGGCGGCAGTAAGAATCGACTCACCGAGAACTCTCCATCATCATCTGAGCACGGCGGCAGCACCTTTTGTGGTGGTCATATAGAATCAGACCCGCGCTCGAGATTACGACTCATGAAGAATTCGGCATCACGATCTGAGCGAGTCGAGACGACCTTCGGCGGAGAGGAAACCAGGTTGACCTCCTCATGAGGAGCGTGCAATGCGTTCCTGGAGTCTTCGAGCACCTGAGGAAGGTGATTTTCTGGGCCATGCTGGTTGTTTCAATCAGGTGAAGCTGAAGCGCCAACGACGGCGGAAGCCAAGGCAGCACTGAAGTTGGTCAATAGTTACATGACAGGCGAATCCTTGCTGTTACACAAGATGAGCACGTTGAGCAAACCAGGGACGACTGACAGGGTGACAGTTGTGTTGTCAACACTGCTGATCAAAAGCCCACGTTTGCAGTGGTGCTGAGCCACGGATGCGATGGACGTGACGTCTGGTCTTTTTTGGATTGCTTGGACGTGTTGGCCAAGATGGTTGACGGGATGTAACAAAGACGCCGTAACGAATTTGGTGTGAAATTGCCGGAAATGTCCTTTAGGAGAAGCATGCGAACCCACCAGGATCGTTAAGCAACACCGTCCAACGATATCTTATCACGGGAGTGAATCGTTCCAGGATTGCGAGACAAAACTACAGCAAGTCTTTAACAGTCTCCGCATGACTTCCCATTGGTAAAGAGCACCACGAAGCGTCCATGCATGAAGGTCTCGGTCTGAATACAGCTGGTAAGTCTGCTCCCATTCATCAGTGTCTCGGCGGCATATGTCGCCTTCCGACACTCATATGTGATGGTAAATCCCAAGAAGCTGTAGAAAATGGCGTGGACTTGCAAGTAAGAATTGTATACATACATCTAATTCGTTTCGTAATCATAATAACGCCGCGCTAATTGTCAGACCGCCATGTATCACTCCAATGACATGTTGTGAGAAACCTAATCGTGCCAGATGTCTGAATTTCGTCAATTCGACTTATTTCGCTGCCTTGCCCTTGGCTTCATTCTCAGAAAGTTCCCGCACAACCACCTTGACCATAGATTGGTCGGTCTCGCTCTCTTCGCTACCATCCTCAAATCCAGGGCTGACACCAATGGCCAGATACTTGCCATCGGCAGAGAAGTCTAGAGCCGCGACCGAAGATGCCAGCTGTTGGTACTGCCTGACACGCCTCTTGGTCTGCGCGTCCCAGAAAGCGACGACGCCGTCGCCTCCACCAGTCGCAAAAGTACCATGTATCTTGTTGAACGCCAGCGCATTGACTGGGTAGATAATATCAGTCTCAACTTCCTGGCCATCTTCTCCAGGCCGCATAGCTGTTTGTCTGTGGCATTTGAAGGCGTAGGTGGCCGCTGCTTTGTCTGCTTCAAACCATTCCACCGCGACACGACCCTCGATACTGCTTGTTGCAAATCCTGTTCCATCTGGCATAACAGCAACTGCTCTTGTCATGAATTTGAGATTGCTTTCGCGGGTCTGCCATGGCGTCACTTCGTGTACTTCGACCTCCGATGTCTGCTCTGTAACCGTCTTCAACTCCAGCAGATCGTAAACTGACATCTTCCTTTCGGCCATGGCTACTATTGCGCGGTCTTCTGTCAAGGACATGGCGAACGGCTTCGAGGCCAGGCGCACGCGTACGAATGAACTTCCTTCAGCGCTTGCGGTGTTGTGTACGTGGAGAGTGTCGTCCCAGCCGGTGCTCAGCAAAAGACCATGTTTCCGGTTGAATTCCACTTTGTTGCTCGGTTTCTCGTGTGTGCTGAGCACTGTCTGCTCGTTCTGGTCGTTACTAAGATCCACTCGTCGCACGTCGTGATTCAGGCCAACGAAGTATGCGACCGATTCATCGGCACCCCAGCAGACATCCAGTACAGGCGCGCGACATTGTACCCTCCTCCCCAGTACGAAAGGCGCCGAGCCGTCCTCACTGCGCTGGTAGACTGATAGTGTCCGGTCCCATGATCCGACAAGTAACTTGGTGCCTTGTGGGGAAAATTGGAGGCTCGAAATCGCGTCGGAGGGCGGAGCGTCCAGTTCGTGTTGCGCGGTCATATTTGTGATCGGTCCCGTGTGATATAACTAACGGTTTGGCTCGTTGTTCATTGTTCGCATTGATTGTTGTGAAGGTGTGAGCATTGGAAGGCCAAGTCGTGGGACGGTCTGGATGACAAAAGTCGCGGAAGCAATTGCTGCCTCAGGACGGGGGTTGAAGGCTCGCTAAAGAAGGTCACAGAAATCAAATGAAGGCGAACAACGAAATCATAACACATCAAATCTGCTTACAGTCAGACCGAACATACAGTCGGAGTGACTAGCACGGATTCTCTCATCAAGGGTTGCGTAAAACAATATTTCTACTTTGCGACGTGACTCGACAACTATCACGAAGTCTTCACTTCAAACAGGATGCGTGTAATTCTCATGCCTGTGGGCCCACCAGGCAGTGGAAAGAGCACATTGTGTAACGGTCTAAAACAGGTATGCATGGCTCAGTATAGATTAGAGGCGTATTCGCTGACTCATCTGTCAGTTCATGAATGCGATCAACAGACCATGCAGCGTGGCGAACCTTGACCCTGCAAACGACAATGTGCCATACCAAGATGAGGCCGCATTCGATGTCAGAGAATTAGTGGACGTCGACGAAGTCATGGAGCGCGAGCAGCTCGGGCCCAACGGTGGTGTCTTGTGGGCTATGGAAGAAATCGAGACAAACTTCGACTGGCTAGAACAACAGCTTGAGCAATGCGGTAGGCTCATCCGAATTCGGAAGAAAACTACGACTTCCCGCTAACTCGAGATAGAGGACACGATCGTACTCGATCCTCCAGGTCAGCCAGAGCTTACTACACATCACATGGCACTGCCTCGCATCCTGCAACGGCTTGAGAAACTTGGGTACCGGGTAAGTGAACTGCTTGACTTTTTACTTTGATGTTTACTGACAGCTTCAGTAGATCACCATCATTCAATGTCTGGATTCAGTAGTCGTAACTCGGCCATCACTGTACTTGAGCAGTCTAATTCTCTGTGTCAGAGGAATGCTACATTTGCCATACCCCATAAGTATGACATCCTTACTATACAGCTCCAGTTCTGATCGGCTAACAATAATCCAGTCAACGTATTGACCAAGATCGACAACCTCAAAGCAGTGGGTGGCGACGACCTGCCCTTCAACCTAGACTTCTACACCGAAGTTCAAGATCTGAACTACCTCATACCAGCACTTGCAATGGAACAAGGCCCCAGCGCAAACGCCAAATTCGACAAGCTAAATGACGCCTTAATCCAGCTGGTCGAAGATTTCGGTCTTGTCGGGTTTGAGACGCTCGCAGTAGAAGACCGTGCCAGTATGGCTAGCTTCGTTCGCGCCATCGACAGAGCCAATGGTTGGGTTCTTGCAGGCGCCCGTGGCACAGACGAGACTGGTCGCACTCTCGACGATGAGGCCAGTGTGTGGGCGCAAGCGATGAGTGATCACTGGGCCGGAAAGATGGAAGTCCGAGATGTGCAGGAGCGCTGGATCGATCGAAGAGAGGAGTATGACGAGCTCGAGAAGAAGGCTTGGGAAGAAGAGGCGAAGCTGGCTACCGAAACGCCCAGCAGTGCTGCTGTGGAACGCGCGGCGGAGAAAGCCACTGCTACTGGCGGCGTTTCAACTGGAGATGTCGAGGATGACGAGGAGCTGGCCGAGCAGAGGAAGTGGCAAGAAAAGCAGCAGGCGGGCGGCGTCTCAGGCACAACAGTAGAACGAAAGGGGTAAGCACGCCGTACCGTCATCCAAAATGCTTCATCAAGTACGCTCGCATTTTGTTGTTCACCACAGCACCCAAGCCGTACGCTGGGATAACCCTACACATACGAGCTGCCGAGGAAAACGGCCATAGTCGAGCCACAGTTTGTACTCGATCCGCAGCGGGTAGACGGGCACGACGGGCGTGCAAATCTAGTGCCAGAAGATGCAGAGACGTGGCGACCCATTGACTCAACGCAGGCGCTGTCAGCTGCGCCAGGGTAGTCCGACTCATGTATCGATCCCATGCTTGGGGTAGCGAAGGCGCCAATTTCGACGGAACGTAGAACGACGCCGACAGCGTGACACAGTCTCGGATGATGAAAGGGATATAGCTCATGAGCGGGATCGCGAGCGCAGAAGGAGGTCCAAAGTTCTTCGCGAACTGGGCATCTTTGTACAGTGACAAGCCCAGGTTGACCACCGTGACGGCGCAAAGTTTTGTCACATTGCTTTCTGTGTGCTGCGCTGGAAGGTCTTCTGCGACTGAGTGGAATGTGTCTGAAGCATTTGCGGCGAGATAGGTTCCACCGTACAACGACAGCATCGGTCGAAACGCGGGGTTGGCGAAGAACCGATGTGGACGCCCCATAATGGACAAAAAGGATGATCGCATTGCTCTGATTAGAGGTTCCTGCCTTGTGGCACTCTCCACAACAGCTCTTGTGATGTCGGTGTCAGCACGAAGGCATTCTGTGGCAGTTGTTGCTATCGACTTACTTGTCGACCGCTGCTACGGTTGGGGACACGGTCACAGCAGCAGTCATAGCTGTCGCGGCATCGATTCCTACTCTTGTCACAACGTTCTTCCATCTTGCTTTTGGCAAGTTACTGTCTGTGGTGATTGAGCTTGACATCGACGAAAGAGCGCTCATGATTCTGGCGAGGGAACAAGCAATTTAGTGCGGATGCTGTGTTGAGAACTAGATCAGCATCTTCGAAGCCATGAAACACATAATGCAGACCTTTCGGGAGTCGCAAATAATCATGTGCTTCCAAGCATTTCGATGGTCGACTCAAGGCCATTCCATACGCCCACTCGGGTATGTCAGCCAGCTTGTCGGATGACATCGGATGCGGTTCCGGGCGGTAAATGCATGCTGATATTTCTGCACGACATTGTCTGTCACCGGGTCAAGATCCGACTTCTGCTGGGGTTTCTGAGCATCCTTACATGCTTACATCTACACGTTATCTCTGGTCGGCAGACCTCACCTCCCTCGACCAGTGTGGAGCCTTCTAAAGAGATCGAGGGATAGTGCAGCAGCACAGGGGTTGTGGCGCGCAGATCCATATATGTGCATAAAGTCATCGAATGGAAAGGAAAGACGGGGCATGAAGCCTTTGTTCGGCCCTTTTCTAGGTGTGACCCAAACTCCTATGTCGGTATGTTGATTGCAGGCATGCGGTGCGATTCGTGTGAGAAATGGAATCGAGATGGCTTGCAGCATTTCAGAGGAGACTCCATCCTCCGATTGTCTAGCTACTATGCCGCACGCAACGACGAAACTCTGTCTCGCGAACCCCAGGCGGGGTCAAACTCTCTGCATCGAAGTCGTGCAAATGTCCTTATCCGCTTCAGGGCGCGCTTGATTAAGTTCCTGTTGTCTCTTCTGCATCGCGTGAAATTATGCGTGAGGAAGGCGTCGACGACGTATCACTCTGTGCATGCAAGTCTGTATTGCAGCTTGGCATACGTGGGTACGGAAGAACAATGATGACGCCAGCTTTGTATCTATCGCGCTAATCTCTGAGTAGGAGGAATTCGCGTGGCAGTGACTCAGTCTTGAGCCGTGGGTTACGATAGAAAGAGCCTAATTGATAGCCATTAACAGAACATCTTCGGTAGCAAGGTTTTTCACACCAATGAGCTTGTCTACACGACCCTACTAGAGATTCTACGTCTAGTGCAGCTCTTCATCAAACGCCAACTTCTCCAACCCCAAGCATCTCTAGCCAGCAGACACCGAGTTCGAGTTGTCCGCGCACGACCATGCCGCTGAACCTCCCGATTTCTTGTACGCTGACATGATCTCCACAACGGAGCCATATGTCCCACCGATCATTAGGAATGTGCCAATGACAATGACGAAGATACTCCAAGCCGTCATCAGCTGCCACTTGATGCCTTTCTCAGGGCAGCTCCAGTTGTCGTACAGCCACATGAAACCCATTGGCTGGAAGGACATGAGAGTTCCCAAGAGCGCTCCAATAAGGGAGACAAGACCTCCAAAGACAGGAATTGCGCTAGCAATAACGTAAGAAGTCAGGATGCATCCACCGGTGCAGCTGAGCCAGATAGCCCAGTGCGTGAAAGAGTTGTTTGTCAAATGCTGAGAGCCTCGTAGAAGTCGGATGAAGATATACTTTGCTGGGAGCTACGGAGGGTCAGTCCCGATCGTTCGTCGTGTACGCACTAAGCACTCACATGTGAGACGATGGTCACGGTGACTAAAAGTCCAGGTAGTGCTAGACCATAGCAGATCTTCTTCATGGTCACACCAGCAGATCCCAGAGCCGGTGAAGCTACGAATGAGCCGCAGAAGTAGTAGACCACAATTCCAATCACAATATAGGTAATCGTGACGGTGGATTGGCAGACGATCAGGGACCGAGTATACTTTTTGGGATCACGCATCTCCGACACAATTGAAAAGAACTATCGGTGGTCAGCGCTGCGTCAGCAATTGCAAAGATATAAGCTTACCGCGGGAGTTCCAGCGAATGCAAACACCAGCGAAGAGCATGCCGAGATCGATGCCGAGAAACCAGAGTTATTGACGATATGGTAGTTGCTCACGAATGGACCATCTCTCGGGGCTGAAGCAGGGCGGTCCTGGACACCAACCGCAATCGTGAGGGTGAATATTGCAGAGAGAATGCCTACGAGTCCGACCCATGCGAGCCAGCTAATCTTACCAAGCGTCTGGATACTGGCGAGAGCAAAGCCTGCAATAGCAGCGACCGCGACAAAGACAGCGGTGCATGTACCGTGGGTTGAGAGGGAGTTTAGAGCGATCGAGATACCCAGCATACCGGCTCCGGCTACAAAGATCCAGTAGAGAACGAACGCGGTTCCGCTGTGAAGATATCAGAACGCGTCCACACCATTGAGATCAAGCAAGAGACTCACAAAATGATCTGTCCAGGCTTGCCGAAGATCATCTTTCCAACATCATCGATACCGTATACTTCCGGGTGATTGAGCTTGAACACGCCAACGATGTAGTCGGACTTTTTGAATTAGCATTGGTATGATCAGAAAATGGAAAATATTCGCTTGTTTTCACGTACCCAGGTTGTGATGCCAGCAATTGCCAGAAGAATGATAATACCTGGTATCATTCCTAAAGTGTCAAAGACCAACGGGATCGAAAGCACACCAAGTCCGATTTGTGTTTTCATCATGAGAATCGAGGTTCCCATCCAGCCAACCTACGTCAGGTATAAGGATTGGTGCTCAATGGGTAACAGGGATTGTGACTTGCATCTCGGTACTGCCAGGAAGGGAAAGAAACTTGTCAGCATGCCGTCTGAACTACTACTTAAAGCCTTGCTAGGTAGCTCACATTGGGCCCGCCTTCTTGAATATCACCGAAGACGGCATCAGTGATACTAATGCGTCTGCCACTTGCGCTGAAGCGGCGCTCTATAATTTCGCCCTCTTGTTGTGTGTGCGTCTGATCAAGGTGGTCCAGCCATTTATCGTCTTTATACTCCGCCATTGCAAAAAAATCGATCGAGAGCTTCAAGATGTGGGCAGACACAATGTATAGCAGCTATCGAACGAACGAGTTCAAGCTATGTAATGGAGACGACTCCGACGAGGCAGCCGTGCGATCCTTTATATGGGAGCAATCGGCGTTTTGCACTTCGGCCTTCACAACACGTGCCTCACCTTCAATCTGCATACATACGTAACGATCAACCTTTGCTGCAGCGAAGGAGTGTGTAAGTTCAGAGCCGTTGACACACGCCCCATCATACCCCGGAGGACTGCCCGCCTTTTCGGTGTCTTGAGGTACGCGCTAAGGTGTCGATCTGGACCTTAGCCTGCTTGAGGATGAAACCTTGACCATTGTGCTTGGTGCGGGACAAGGGTGCGTGAATGGAGAGATAAAGAGGCGATGGCCTTCCGAGCGTGCATTCACCGTTTGTCCTTCCGATGCTGATAAGCGATGGGACTGTCATCCGAGGTTTCGGGCCCTGTTGTGTAGACAGCACGAACAGAGGCTAAGTTGTGTGACATTGCGTAGCCATCAGCAATCCCACACTGATAATCGACAGCGTTGCGAAAAATTTGTCAACGAAAACGGACGATCCCTGACAGAAGTGTGTCGCAGGTAAAAGCGCAAAGACGATGTACAACATACAGTAATAGTAGGAGATCATCGGCTCAAATGCCACGAGATAGTGCAAAGCTTAAGTGGAATTCAAAGGACATTGTTCTTGATTGGGACGACCGATATTGATGAGCATACCCAATGGTACGTCAAGATAGTGGAAGCCATTCTTTGCGGCGCGGCGGCTGTATGATCTGCTAAGTAACGCCATCATTCGCTGGTCTTGGATTGAGCGAAGATGAACGTGCCTTCGAGGCTGAGTGACAGCCTTCAGAAATGAGCAGAAAACCTCCCGCATTCACATTCGGATACCCTCGTTACGGCGTTCAAAGTAAACCAATCGAGTGTTCATGACGTCCTGCATCTCAGAAATGAAGCCGTCAAGTGCGTTCGCCGTCAAAGCCATAGGAATAGTCAAGGGCTTGTGGCCAAAGAATATGGCCAGACCATCCAAGCAAAACAAACAAATATACGACCAATGTTCTTTCCAAGCCTTGAGATGGGCTCCGAAACCTAGGTGAATCATTGCGGATCCCAACGAGTCGATACGTGCTTGCGACAGGACACTGACCACTCCAGATATCTGGCATTCTAAGTGTCAACACATGTCGAACACTGACTGGCCTCGTTCGCCGAAAGAAGGTCTCATGCGTGATCAAGAGTGTGAAAGTCGAGAGACCCATTTGAATATATCCCTCTCCCAACGTCGGTTCACCCGCGGACCAAGAATCCTCACTGCGAGACCAGCAGACTCACGAGAATGTCGCACGACCGGAACTCGCGGCGTTTCGAGCAGACTGCTCCAGCAAACCAGCTCGATACCCAAATCACTCAACCAATCGCACAACAAGCCTTCTCGACTCACGATACAGAGTGAAAAGAATAGGGAGCAGACCGAAATAGACAATGTCGTGATTTTCCAGGGCTTCGTGATCCAGGTACGTCGTCAGCTGAAACACCGCAAATTCCCAGCACAGAAAGAAGAAGAGCGACACAATGTCAAAGCCGTATTGATGAAACAGCCAGCAGAGCATCATACTCATCCAGTACATATGGATGAGGCTGTTGAGGCGGATGTAGACTGCGAATGTGCGGAAGGGCTCGGCTACATTGGCCACGGGAGGTAGAGTATGATGACGGCGTGCTTGGTGTCCATCGATTGCGTGTAGTATGCCGTGATCGCGATGAAGAGGAGCGTGAGAGAGAGGTTATACATGGCCGAGGAATCTGGGAGAGTGGTCGGTTCGTGTCTCCTAGTGATGTGCGACTTGTGGTTTATTTGCGGTTCCGTCTGATCATGAATAAGTTGTTGTGCAAGTAGAGGTTCACAAGGACGATTCGAGCGCTTGGAAATTCGAGATAGATTGTGGCAAGAGCACTTCTCAGTGGCCTGTTGTCTGCCTGCTTCTTTCCTAGTAGCAGCTCCAGCGCAACTGCTCCCAAGCCGGCAATAGCTTTGTGCGCTGATGATTCAAAAAGGTGCCGTCTCATCATGCTTTGTTCGAAAAGAGGAAAGTGTATACACAAAAATGTTGTTAAGTACAATTGGGGTGAAGTGTTACAGGACAAGCGTCTTTCTTTTGCGATGTACCCTTCGAAAAGTGTGTGAACTCCCCTGCCTGCCGACTGCGCGCCTGAGATTACGCCTGGTATAACATCGCGTTCTTTTGATATCGTACAAATTCTTTTTCCGCCATCTTACTCGTTGATCTTGGCCAGGAGCCTGCGCGAAAGTTAGTCTTCCGATCTGGACCAATGGTTGTAGATGGCTATGCGCAACATACTCGTGGTCCCTGAACAGTGTGTACTCCTCCTCGCCGACCTTGATGGGGCTGCCGCCGAACTGGGGAATCAGGACCTTGTCGCCGGCCTGGACGCCGAGAGGAATGCGCTTGCCATCCTTGTCGTGGAGGCCGGGGCCGACGGCGAGGACCTTGGCCTCGTTGAGCTCCTTGACGGCGCTATCGGGGAGGAAGATGCCAGAGGAGGTCTTGGTCTCGGCCTTCACGCGCTGCACGAGGACGCGGTCGAGGAGAGGTGCGAGGGACTTGATGTTCTTGAGGAGGGACTGGTGGAAAGCATTGTTGTTAGCCTAGCGGTCGGTGGTCGATGCGGGTTCGTGATGGCGTACCATGATTGTGGATGTGTTGGGGGTTTGTTAATGGAGAATTGGGGGATTGTTATTGGATTGGTATAGGCGAGATGGAGATGTATCGAATGATGGGACTCCTTAAGTTAACCCGCGGAATTTCTTACAGCAAGTCTCGAAGCCCGCAATGCCGCTAGACCAGCTTGAGCTTCCGAGGCTGGAGATTGGAAGTGCAGCTTTCTTCTACCATCTTCTAGACAAGCTAACTTATTAGCCGAAACTACCTCACTTCACCTAACATTACATCTTGCTGCTCGCCGTCGCCAGTACGCTCTGGTCATGACTGAAGACCTGATTCCCTCTCCGTCAGATCAGTACGAGTCGGCAGGCAGCGGCGGGCCACCGGAATTGACACCTTTGTGCATAGGCAGCACTGGGTCGTCATTCTCTGATGGCTCAGTAGATCACAATCCGCCACACGAAGACAAAAACTGCAAGTATACGAACAATTTCTTCAAAGAGGCGCAGTTCAGTGCAGATGGAACGACCATTGTGACCCACAACAGTGATGGCTGTCTTCGCACATTTGTACTTCCTCAAGATCTACTGGATGAGAGCAAGCAGCCCCATCACCTTGCTCCTTACTCAGTACTTACATCGCCCACTAATGTGCAGAGCTATGCATTGTATCCAGGCTTCAGCCTACAAGACCTCTCAACAACACTAGTGCTCTCTGCGCCTGTTGACCAGCCACTTCGCTTGACCAACGCTATGGACTCGTCTTTCACAAACGCAACGTATCCATACATCCATACGAAAACAGAGGCATACATCTCTCCCAACAGTCTCGTATTTCATCCGGATGGAAGCCACTTCGTCGCGGGCTCTCACGGTGCTGTCTCCATATTCGACACATCACGCATAAGCGAAGGCCCTATCGCTAAGCACATCACGAAACCCAAAGATCCAAAGATGGCAGCTACCAGCATGCGTGACGGCGGCCTGATCATGTCTCTCGATATTTCCAGCGACGGGCTACTTGCAGCAGGCAGCGCGAATCGCACAGTCGGTGTCTTCTCATCAGCAGGACACGGCCCTTGCCAGACTGGTTTCTCGGTGGCGCCTACGTATGACGACCCCGAAGCTTCGACATACAGCGGCACTGGCATCACCTCTCTCAAATGGACACCCGGAGGTACCTACCTTCTAGTTGGCGAGAGACAAAGCGATGGCATTCATGTATACGATGTTCGGAACAGACTAAAACGCCTTGCCTGGCTAGCTGGTCGCAAAGCACTCACAACACAACGACTCGGCATCTCAACCGTGCCAACACAGTCGGGCCTGGAGGTTTGGGCTGGAGGTATGGACGGCGTGGTGCGGATGTGGCAAAACCCTGGACTGTTTGAGGGTGTGCAACAGCCAAACGGTGAGCTGGAGGGAATGCATGGCGATTCGGTCTCGAGCGCTGTATGGCACCCTGGCGGTGCTGTCATGGCTACTTGCTCTGGCCAAAGACGCTTTGATGACGATGAGGACGACGACATGACACGTCCCGACAACAGCTTGAAGGTCTGGACGGTCTGATTCTGCCGCCATTGTATCGCATGTCGAGAGCTGAAGAATCCGCCACTCTCTTCATTGATGTATGTCACGACCATCGAATATAATTCTGAGAAAGGGTGCCCGCTTGATAAACATGGGCATGCCGCCGCATGTGCTTCATGTACATAGAGTACGAGTTCAATCCTCGAGTTCAATCCTCGAGTGAATATTTGGGTGATGCCAATCGGAAATAACATATTTTCTCTCCTGCGGGCCGGTATACTATGCACGGCATTGACGGTCTTGTTTCACATAAATCAAGCAGCGGGCTGCTGATATGGCGTTCACGCCTTCTTAATTCTCAGGAGTTCGTAATATTTCAAGCACGTGCTCGAACCTTGAACGCCTGAGAAACGTGACAAGACGGTCTCCCATGCAGGACGCAAACCTTGCTTATGCTATCGCGGCGCGGCGATTTACGAATGTTGCTCACGTAAGGCACGATTGAAGCATGGCTGAGTTCTGGGGATAACCTGTTTTATTGTGCTGGACAGCGAGACGGGTGAAGGGTTGCAAATCTGAGATAAAGTGATAGACAAGAAGACTAGGCAAGCAGGGGATAAGTTAGCACGTGAAGCGGTCTGGGTCGAGACTTGATGGACCTTGGAGTTACCTTCTACCGTTACTTGGTGCGGGCGCGCGTAAGTGGGGACCGTCCATACTAGACCAGCACGAGCAGCTGCCGGCACACGGCCTCAGCAAGCGAGCAGAAGCCCTCGCCCATCAATTACCAACCACCTGCCCGATCGTTTCCCTCGCGCCTTTGTATCTTCTCGTCGTCCTCCATCTCCCATCACCGCCCTCGCCACCGCCAACAACATCTTCTCCGCCCTCGCCACCGCTGCACCACCCGCCCAGTCTACGCTGCTGCTTCTTCGCCCGCGGGAAGTGTGTTTGGTAGCGATGACATCGGTGCTTTGAGCGGCCAGGCCAACCCCAAACTTGCCTGCAATCGCTCAGCCATAGCCCGCGGCTCTGATCACTGAGCACCGCCCACATCGCCGCCCGCTGCCAGGAAGATCGTCCACGACTGTCTCTACGTCGCTTTCGGGCATTACTCAGCAATAGTACGCTATACTATACCTACTGAACTCGCCCAACGCTGCCCATGACGGGCCTCGCGACAACCCACGAGGCAAACATGCCGCACTCTAGCGAGAAGCAGCGCAACTTCTCTGGCCAGACATTGAGTCCCAACACCAAGGCCAACAACACCGCCGGCCAGAAGATCAAGAACTTTTTCCGCATCAATAGCCTGTCAAGAGACACCAGCACTGCCAATTCCGAAACCGCCAGCATCGAGCGAGGCCACGATGGCACTAGCACCCCGCAGTCGCAGCACAACAAGAGCAGCTTGCGGCACAGTAGGTTTATCCCACACCTCACTCGCGGCAGGAGTACCACTGTCGCCTCGGAGGGCAACCCACTGGATGATAGCATGAGCCCGACTGCACAAGCGAACCCCTATTTCCAACACCAAGGCCCGCCAGCATTGCGGCATCACAACGACAGCAGCGTCCCGCCTTCGCCGCCCGATACGCCCAACAACCCACACAAGACAGGAGACTCCAATCTGGGAGCCCCAGCCGCTGTCACTGGAAAAGAAGAATTGGCTAGAAAGTTGCGAAGAGTTGCAAGTGCACCGAACGCACAAGGACTTTTCAGCAGCAAATCCAAGAAGAAGAGTGGTGGAAGCGATGAGAGCCGGCCACCTACTGCAGACTTCGAGAAGCCAAAGATGAATGGCCTTGGTGTACATGGCAACAGCAGTGCGCTTTCCATGGTAGAAACAATGCCTGGTGATCTGGTGCCCATTCCCGGAGTCGATGGCGTACCCAGCCCTGGCAAGATCCGTGAGAATGTCGCATTCCGCCGCACGTACAGCAGTAACAGCATCAAGGTGCGGAGTGTGGAAGTTGGACCATCCAGTTTCGACAAGATAAAACTCATTGGAAAGGGCGATGTTGGAAAGGTGTATTTGGTGCGAGAGAAGAAGAGCAGCAGGCTGTATGCCATGAAAGGTAAGGTTCATTGGAAAATCAGCCAACACGATCTCCACTGACATAATTCCAGTTCTCTCCAAGAAAGAAATGATCAAGCGCAACAAGATCAAGAGAGCTCTCGCTGAACAGGAAATTCTCGCCACGAGCAACCACCCCTTCATCGTCACTCTATACCATTCGTTCCAGTCGGATGATTCGTTATATCTGTGCATGGAGTACTGCAGCGGTGGCGAGTTCTTCCGCGCCCTGCAGACTAGACCAAACAAATGCGTGGATGAAGATGCGGCACGCTTTTATGCCGCCGAAGTAACAGCCGCTTTGGAATATCTGCATTTGATGGGCTTCATCTACCGCGACTTGAAGCCAGAGAGTATGTTTACGCTGCAGCGCACCTCTGAGCGAAGTCCTCACTAACGATTTCGCACAGACATTCTCCTTCACCAGTCCGGTCATATCATGCTTTCTGACTTCGATTTGTCAAAGCAATCCGATCCCGGCGGAGCGCCGACAATGATGTACGCAAACTCTCGATCATCCGGCGGTATCAGCTCGAACCCGAACAACAACAACTTGCCCACGATCGACACCAAGTCTTGCATCAACAACTTCCGCACAAATTCGTTCGTTGGAACTGAAGAATACATTGCACCGGAAGTGATCAAGGGTTGCGGACACACAAGTGCAGTGGATTGGTGGACATTAGGTATCTTGATCTACGAGATGCTTTTCGGAACCACGCCTTTTAAGGGCAAGAACAGGAACGCGACATTTGCGAACATCTTGAGGGACGAGGTGCCCTTCCCAGAAGGAAACGGATCACCAAACATTTCCAAGTAAGGATTCTCACATTCCTTCCACTACGCATGCCCGGCGCTAACAGATAGACCTCTAGCCTTTGTAAGTCTCTCATCCGTAAACTCCTGATCAAGGATGAGCTACGCCGTCTCGGATCACGCGCTGGAGCTTCAGATGTCAAGAGCCACCCCTTCTTCCGCAGCACCTCCTGGGCCCTCCTGCGCCACTCCAAACCGCCAATCATCCCCAACCAGGGCCGTGGCATCGACACTCTCAATTTCCGCAATGTTAAAGAGTCACATAGTGTCGACATTGGTGGCAACAGCAGTGGCGCAAACAAGGGCTTCGGTATCAACGCGAGCAAGATGAAGGGTGTGCCACTGGATTCTGGACTTGCCACGCCTGGTGGAGAGATTGCAGATCCGTTCGAAGAGTTCAACAGCGTGACGCTGCACCACGACGGCGACGAAGTGCACCACCAGCAACAAGGCGACGTAGGAGAAGCCAGGTGATAAGAAGCAAAGTCTACTGGGGGAACTAGCGTGAGCGCGTAACTACTTGCACGCCCGCCATTTTGGTGGGCTATGGATGAGGGGCTAGCAGTGGAGATTTGTACAAGCTGCGCTAGCCCTCCTCGAATCCTGGCGTTGATTTGTCTTTTTCTTGAAATTGCGACTGCGATGCATTCTGGCGAATTTTGGGGAGGTTATACGACTGAACGACACAATCCTTTCATTGAGCAGGGGAAGCAGCAGTAGCGGTGTGATTGGCAGTGGGCCGTCCGTAGTGGATGTTGATGGACGGGCGCAGAGACGAGCCTGAACAAAAGTGTATATACGTCTCTCGAACGAGAGCTTAGTAGTCTTTGGGGTTTTGAAGAATGCAGGGTATCATTGCGAAACGCGAAAAGGCATTAGATCATCGTACTGTGCTACCGTAATCTCGGTCATTCTCTGCAGCTCACTGTCGGTAAAGCGTGATTCGTACCTGGAAATCACTGCCATTTTCGCAATGATGCTCAACGGAGACTACGACGCAATTAAATGCTCGTGCTGCTTCAAGAAGTCGCGCACGGCATCTACGAACTTGGCTAGGTCGACATCTGTCAAGGCGAGACTTAGCGCAATGAAGCCACGCCTCGCAATGTAAAAGCCTCGCTCCAGCAGGTATAGATGCAGCAAATCTCCGAGCTCAGTCAGCGGTTTGCCAAAGTCTTCGGGACTTCTGATAGCATCGACTGGTGTGGAAGTGAATGTGACGTTCAGGATGGACCCGAGTCCAGTCCACTTCATCAAGGACCCTTCACTGACAGCTTGGAGGTCTTTTCGTAGCTTCTCGCCTCTCTCGTGCAGTTGCTGCGCACGCTCAGGAGTAAATACCTCCTCCATTCCCACGCGTCCAGCCGCCATGGTGAGGACATTGTTGTTGAACGTGCCGGCGTGAGCAAGGAAGCCCTTCTTTCGTGGATCAAACAGCTCCATGATCTCCTTCCTTCCACCAAAAGCACCAAACGACATGCCGCCGCCAATCCACTTCCCCAGCGTCGTGAGATCAGGTCTGTACTTCTCTGCCATCTGCGACTGGACTCCGCTGCCGCCGTAAAGTCGAGAAGTCATCACTTCGTCGTAGATCAATACGGCATCACGTTCGTTAGCAATATCCCTCAGTCCCTCCAAGAACTCGTGATCCCCAGGAACAGCACCTCCAGACCCAATCATCGGCTCAACAATAATAGCAGCCAAATCCTCGCGATTCTCAGCACGTCCCACCAACTCCCGCACCGATTCCAGCGAGTTATATCTCGCGATCAAATATTCGTGCGGTGCATTCACAGGGCTACTCTCGCCACCCTTGAAACTAAAAGCACCACCATGATACCCACCACTAAAAACCAAGACCTTTTCCCGCCCAGTAAACACCTTCGCAGCCGACAGCGCCATGAGCGTAGCTTCCGTGCCCGAATTCGTGAAGCGTAAGAGATCGATAGCAGGAAAGCGGGCTTTGACTGCTTCGGCCAGGCGGACTTCGTCTTCATGCTGGGAGCCGAAACTGAGGCCTTTGTCAACGGCCGCTTTGATGGCGGCGGTGATCAGGGGTTCTGAGTGGCCATAGAGGCCGGCTGTATACTCGCCTAGCAGGTCGATGTAGGCATGGTTGTCGGCGTCGTGGAGGTGAGCGCCGTGGGCGTGGGTGATGGAGAGGGGGAAGGGGGCGTAGTAGAGGACTGTGCGGGTGTTGCCGCCTGGCAGGCAGGCGGTGGCGGAGTTGTAGATTGCGAGGGAGGATGGGTTGCGGGAGGTGTAGGCTTGTTCTGCTGTGGCGTATGCCTGGGTGATGGAGTCGATGGAGCCCATTGCGGATGGTGTTGGGGAGATCTGATGCTTGTCTTTCTAGGGGATAAGTATTGATAGATGCTGTCCAGCGTCCACGAGGAAGATGGCGAAAGTAGGTTATATCGAGCCAACGAAGGAACACCAGAGTCACTACGCCAATCGGAACAAGGTGATTCGACGACGTTGTGTTGCTTTACTGTCGTAGGGCGTATGTAGGGCAACGTCGCAACTGGGGTACAATGGAACCCCCGCAATCTTCCCACGATTGGTATGTGTTAAGATATCGTGGCTACACTCTACTAATGAGTTGTTCTTAAAATTACATGTATTCATACAAAATCCAGACATACGAGAATCTGCAGAATACTCCTGCAGCATACCAAGGAGAGAGATAGCGAAATTTGCCCAGTTGGTGCCCTTCATATGGCCCCTGTCAACATCCATTCCCGCTCTAGATCCTTTGAATCGTACATCCTCTGCGATACATGTACTGTGGTTCATATATCGTCTTAATCTTTGAGCAATGATAGCGTTACAGAGGAGGCGCATGGGAGCATTTATAGATTCGGGATCAGGCAGTTGCAGTAACTAGTAGCAATCATTTACTGCACGCCCTGTCATTTTCGTCGTTGTTTCAATGCATCATGTGTAACATTGAGAGTCGTTGCTCGGTGGCCGAATCTGCGTTGGCGACGAACATGTTGATGTACGGGTGACGTGAGCCGCCGTGTCACACCTTTCCCCAAGGTGACTTGGAGCTGAAGTGGTCACTGTACCACGCGCGGAGATCTTTCCATCGCCATGAGTTGGGCATGAGCTGGCCTGCTGAAACACGAGGCATGATTGCAGATGAGGTTGATAGCCGATGGTGGTGTCGTATGATGTGGTCAAGGCTGAGATGTTCGGTAAAGCTCTGGGTTGGTCGTCAGTACAATGTCACAATGATCCAAGAGTAGTGCAAATGTGCGTGCTTACAAGACTAATCTTGGCCCAGATGTGGTACTGAAGGCTCGGATACGGCAGTGAGAGGGTACTAGCAAGATACACTGCACAGACGAGCGGAAGAGTCGCGACCATATACAAGCCAGAACCTACCTTATCTGTGATCCACAGCAGCCTCCCAGAGCCAAGCGATGAAGAAACATACACCGTCGGACTCCATCCCGTCGCTCCAAGACACAGACTCAGGGTAATCTTCAGCTCACTCCCGGACGTTTCAGCATCTGACATGAAGTCATCTGCCGATAGGATATTGAATCTGGGATAACATGAATGACAGAGATCGCCAGTAAAAGTAGCATGCTGTGCATATCTCTGCTTTGGGCGAAACGGGGACTTTGTCAGCGGTCGTGAGGAAAGTGGGCAAGCCGAAGTCCGAAAGATGTGATGCGTTCATCGACTCAAGTCTCTGTGCGACCCAACTCTGCAAGGAAGCAGATCCATGCAGGGAATAGACGGCAGTCTGCAGCTGCAAGGACACCTCAGAACTGTGAGCACTGAGCGGATGACGCTTGGAATAGATTGATTGCACAATGTTGGTAGAAGTCAGATGCGGGTTTGCAGAAGTTTGGTTCGCCCAGGAATTCACAACGTCGGTGTTCTGCGTTGTCTTCGAAAGGCCTATCGGAGCGTACCACATTTATGATGAAGCGTTATAGCAACGCCGGAGGAACGGCAGACATGCATGAGTATCTCCAAACGTCAAGATAGATCTCATCTGATTTCTGTCGTGCATTTCGAGCCCAATGTCTGAGATGCTTGCCGAACGAAGTGCTATGCTGTTCTCAAGCTTGCCAGCCTCCGAAGCTTCGTGAAAAGGAGTCTTTCAGGTGCTCAAATCCTAGGGGAAGGTGTCCACGTCTTGTGGAGGTGGCACCAATGCGAAACGAGTGCCTGGGTCTTTGTGCGCTGTGACCATGATCGGCCTGCCGGCATTCTGAGACATCGCTCGGGATCTCCTGCAGAGGCTGGCAATGTGGCAGGCGAGACACGCAGGCTGGCAACGATAAAACGATAACAATGAATCTTATAGTATTGCTCCTTTCAAGTAGGCAATCTTCCAGCTGTAAATTCGTATACTCTTGGTGAGCATGTGAGATGTCCTGACTTGCCGTATAGACGACAGCACGCCTTGAACGCACACTCGAAACGCCGTTCACCGACACGGGCGAGATCCTTCATGGTTGTTGTTATGGTGAATCCTCGTCATTGACTCTGCCGCGCCGTGCGACGATCTCCTGCCTTACGCCCAGAGCATGCCGTTCTGAGTTTAGTGGGCGATGCTTGTGGACAATTCGCAGCGGCTCCCCAACGGCGAGCTGGAGCTGACTTTGGGTATACTCCACTGCTGCTATACCAACCGTGAACCATTGCGCCACCACACACCTTCCACGCCTGTGTGCTTGCAGGAATCGTGCTAGCTCGTAATGGACCATGCGAGCCATGCTGTATTGTGTCCGCGGTGGTCGTGCGTCCTAAACCAAGTCGCACCACGGACATCCCTACCACCGATGTCTTCTTACCTGTCGTGCGTGTGAGACTGCGCCTTCTTCGCTCATTTGTGACATCGTCTTGCCTTACATACTCGTGACGGCTGCTCTGTTTTGCTTGGCCTACTGCATCACCTTCTTCCCGTCTGTTGCTCGACCTGCATCAAACTCGGCGTGTGTTGCCTACCCGTCAAGCCATCTAACCTCACAGGCCTTGCACCATGTCTTCTATACCAGCTGGAGAGGTATGTCACGAACCTGTGCACAATGGCAATACTACAGTAGCTGACATGACCTCTGTGATATAGCAAGGACCACCACCACAGGAAGCCCCGCCCTACCGACCGACCTCACAAGCTCTGGGCCAGGTGCCATCGATCATTCCAGATGTCCCCGTCAACGCCATCTTCCTCTTGCTCTTCCTCTTGGGTGGTGCTGGACATATGTTCCTTCTAAAATACAACGGTCGTCATGGCAAAAAGTTTGGAATCAACGGCATGATATTCGGTATGGTGGTACAATTCCTGCTTATCGAAGTTATACAGTACTGACATCAATCAGGTTTTTGCGTGACCCGCGTGCTTGCGACATCTCTACGAATGGCGTGGGCTGCTCACCCTCACAACATTCGTGTTGGCATGGCTGCGATGATCTTCGTATACGCCGGTGTTATCCTTTTGTTCATCGCCAACTTGTTCTTCACACAACGTCTCGTCCGCGCGCAGCACCCTCACTTCGGATGGTCGAAACCTTTCAGCATGGCACTACCTGTCTTATTGGGTATAATGGTCGCAACAGTTCTTGCCTTGATTTCCGGCGTTATCATGGAGTTCTACTCGCTAGACCACACTATTGGAGTGGCAGTGCGCGACATCCAGATCTACGGTGCAACCTTCTATGCAATCATCGCATTCCTGCCTATCCCAGTAGTCATTAGCTCGACGCTGGCTCGCCAACACCCTAAGGTCAAGATGACTCAGACTCTTGACAAGTTTGGCGAAGGCTCCATCACGGCTAAGATCATTATCATCCTCTTCTCGGCATGCATCTTGACCACCGGTGCCGCCTACCGCGCGGGTACGACATGGCTTCCACCTGTCCCGAACATGCTCAACGGTGCCCCTGTTGACGGTCCTTGGTACTTTTCCCGCGGATCTTTCTACGCCTTCAACTTCAGCCTCGAGTTGTTCATGGTCTGGTTCTGGCTAGCAGTACGCATCGACAAACGATTCATCATCCCCAACGGCGCCAAAGGTCCATATTCCTACGGCAGCGGCTTCGTCTTCGCTGGCGAGGCCGGAAACGAGAAGCCCCAGCTCGGCAACCGCGACTCCACACGCCATCTCACTGGCTCACAAACCTCAGGCTTCAACTCGCAGCGCGGTTCACGCGTCTCGTGGGCAACCGGTGGCAACAGCCGACGCAGCAGCATGGGAGCCGCCAGCCGCGTATCATGGGGTGGCATCTCACGCGAGGACGTCACAGCTGGTCTCGGCGAAGACGGCATCGAAGTCATGCCCTACTACCAAGACGAAGAGATGGGCAACACTGCCGCCGACGTCGGAGTCGCTGGTGTCGATCAAGAAATGGGCTGGGATCCAAAGAGCGGCAAATGGGCTCTTCGCCCTGTGTCGCTCACTCAGCCGTCTCCGGCTCTGATGTCTCCAGCAACAATGTCTCCCTCCTCTGGCACGACAAGACCAAACAGCAACAGCACGCCAAGGAAGGCCTCATAATCCAGGTGTGGCACCTTTGCTTTTTCTTCGCCCGAAGCAAGCAACAGCCCGGGGCAAATATAGATTTTTTTTCCTTTTC
This sequence comes from Melanodothis sp. VS III C KN 2, assembly GCA_019775565.1. Taxonomy (NCBI): domain Eukaryota; kingdom Fungi; phylum Ascomycota; class Dothideomycetes; order Cladosporiales; family Cladosporiaceae; genus Melanodothis; species Melanodothis sp. VS III C KN 2. The sequence goes on from JACWFM010000013.1 coordinate 733,511, forward strand.
TGTCATTGTTTGGCGTGGAGTTCAGGTCTTATTGGGGAAACATATGCCTGCTCGCACGAATTTCCTTTCTACCATTCACAGACATGTATAGAGCTGCGTCTGGTGCAGTCTACTCGTTGGCAATGTATCAAAATATACAAATTCATCCAACAAACATCGTTCGAAGAGGGAATGCTGTACATCACATTGTCTTATTCAAAGCATCCGAGAAACGGCTGCATTCATTTAGAATGACCTTGGTTGAGCTCCTGCTTATGAGCCCTCCTTCTCCTTCTTCTTCAAGTGTAGCTTTGTGGCCCACTTGTTCTTACTCTTGATCGCAGCACGCTTAGTGCGGCCCCACGGATAATTGATTGGTGATTCTGCGGATCAATATTAGCAACATTCTTGCACCAAGAGCTTCACCTGACTCGGTACTTACCACCACCAGTAAATATCGCAAAGTCGTAGATTCCTGCTCCCACAAACGCACCGCATAGAGACGCGGCAAACGGCCCATAAAACCAATAAGGGTCTGTGAACAACTGGCCACCGTATCCAAGACAGAGAAGTGCTAAACGAGGGCCAAAGTCCCGGACTGGGTTCAGAGCCATGCCGGTGTTGAAAGAAAAGGCGAACGTCAAAGCAGTGATGACCAGACCGACGATGAAGGAGTTCATACCGGCACCTGGAGGTGCGTTTTGGTCGTCACCCAGGGCCATGATTGTGATGACGAGGAACACAGTACCAACAAACTCGTTGAAGAAAGCTGTGGCCGTTCCGACGTAATCTTGCCCTGGGTTGGTGACGAAGCTGCCAATAATACCAGCCTCACCGTTGGCCGCAATGTAGTTCTGAATCGCAGCGTAGTAGACACCGTATGCGATGAAAGGAGCAATAAAAGCACCGAGAAACTGCCCGGCCCAGAATTCTGGCATCTTGCGTTTGGGGAAGCCACGATAGAACCATAGTGTTACGGTGAGCGTTGGGTTGAGATGAGCACCAGAAATACCACCGGACACGTAGATGGCAATCATTGTTGCAAAGCCCCAGGCCCAGTTCAGAGTATTCGGATTGCCATTACCCGCAGCCAGAACTGACAGGTTGGCGGAGCATCCGAGAGTAAGCTGAACAATGACACCGAGCAGCTCAGCTAGGCCTTCGCGGTACTCGGTGCGCCATACGGACCAAGATGTGTGGTTGTTGAACACCTCATCTTCCATCAACTCCTCCAGCAGGGGCTCCACTTCTTCAGGGAACTTCTCATCTGCCTCGAACTCGCCTTCTCCGGGGTCGACCGTAGTGATAGACGCGTGATCGTGATGGCTAGATTCTCCAGGAGTAGCACTGTACTGGGGTAACCCGTTACTCGGGCGGTTCCTGTTGTGCCGACGATCATCATCGTCGTCCTCCTCCTCAGATTCAGGTTCCTCTTCTTCGTACGTTGTTGGCAAGTGTGCCGGTGCTTGTGTTTGTGCCTGCGATTGCCTTCGTTCCTCGCGGACTTGCTCTGCCCACCTCTCTCTGCGCGAAGAGGACCTTGATAGCCTCGAAGATGTCCTTGCGACTTTCGATGCAACAGTCTTGGTTCTGACGCCCGTCTTGACATAATTGAGGAAGTTGTTCTCTCGCTGTTTCCTCGAGTCCTTGACTTGGGCTGCGATCTTCGTGGGGTCCAAGCTCACATCCATCCTGCCGGCTTCGAGCTCGTTGGGATCAACATCCGCTCCGACCTTTTGGCTGTTCTCCGCTGGGAGTTCAGGATTGAGGGCTGCCTCGATGACCTCGTCACGAGTTGGTATCATGCCGGGTCTCACGATACGAGGCATCGCTTTGGCCAATCCCCAGACCGGCTTCGCATGATGTGGTTGGTCATATTCCGGGTTAAGATCTGCGTATCCGGGCGAGACATAAGGCTCGTGTGCTGTCCTGATCTGAGGAGTATCTCCCGGGCCAGCTAGAGTGAATTTGGTCTGGCGTGCTGTACTGCGGCCAGCTGTGCGGCCATCGCTGAGGTGGCTTCTGCGAGACCTTATGGTGTGTTGCGTGCTCCTACGTCTTATATTGGCCACTGGCGCTTCAGATCCAGTGTCTACGACGATTTGAGGAGGAGGCGCATCTTCACGGGCTGCTGACCCGTGGGCATGTTGATCTGGAGTGGGAAGTCCTTCGGCTCTGGCTTCTTCCTACCAGGATGTCAATCGCTTGCTCGGTATCTTGTCTGTGACTTCGGCATACCGTGGCTTGTGGTCGAGTTGCGTTTGGTCCTTCCATGGCCGCGGTCTCTCAGTAGTCGACCCTAGGAATGATAGATGAAAGAGTACAACACGAACAGATGGACAAGAAAGCAAAGGGCATTATGATCTCAGAAATCGACACCAGGGGCTAAGACGAACCTCGGACAGCCAACACACCGAGGATGCGCCATGCCATGTCCACGCAACGACATCTTAGCAAAGGGTTTTAGATCCACGTTACGGTCGTATCCGTTCACGCTATGTGCACACCAGCGGAGAGGCTCAGCGGAGGCCATGAGCATCCGGTGTCTTGATTCCACTCATGTCACCTCAAGCAGTTAGCCAGCAGCTGTAGAGACGGCACAGGTTGGTATTTTGGGCCTGGGAGACCCATTACTTCTCGCGTAGACAGGAAACGGTCGGTTTGAGGAGACTGGATCCACGTTGGGAGTCGCATCCCTACATCACGATCTTCAGGCACAAGCCTCTCGATTGCTGAGTAAACTATGCCAATGGGAGCACCGGCAGACGACCAGTACGTCAAGTCACTCCACTCTTGGACGGCACGGCAAAAATCGTCCGAATGTGATGTCAGAGATGGCGAAAATCCTTGTGGTTATTCCACACCGTGGGCCAGGATGTGTGAGGTCAATGAAGTCGAGGGATTTCTTTGACATGATAGATGAGAGGCGAAAGACGTCGTGTGAAGATTACTGTGGTGCCAATGCCAAAAAAGTAGCATCCAAGATGTCGTTGACTTTACCATGAGGCTCTGTGTGTCCGCGCAGATCACGATCCGAGGCCGGGAGCACGGAAGACGAATGAGCGACGATTTATGCAGGGATCGAGATCAGGCACAGCGCTTTGGCCACCCCTTATTTTCCACCCTCTTCTAGTCAGCTTGTGATAACATTCAATTTGTTATGATTCGTGTCGAGAGTAGGCGTAGGGCTTACTTTTTCGAGCCTATAGCCAGGATTCCGCCTTGCAGCAGAGTGCTCAGGCGGCGTGCAGGACAGCAGTACCACCAGACCTTTGGCAAAGGCCGCTTGCAGCGCACACAATCTCTCTGATGGCTAACCATGAGACTGATTGCAGAAAACCAAGGCAGTACTGCAGAGCGTATAAAGGCATTTTCCTGCATGTTTCACTCGATGGCAGGCGGCGAGTGTGCCATTTTGTATCCTCGAAAATTACAAGGAGTGTGTCTGGCGGACCAGCGCAACGCGCAGCTACAGTATACAAGGCGTCCAAAAGATCTCCACAAGCCACGGATGACTGGCTAAAAGGGCAGCACATAATGCCTCATTCCTTGCGGCCGAGTATTCGAGTATTTTTCGGATCTCCCAACAATTAAGTATCCCCTAGGGGAAAGCGACCGGACCCTGGACAAATGGCTATTTTAACCTACTGGACAATCGTTCAGCAATGGACAGACGATGAAGATACCGGTGGCGGGACGTCTCAGGATTTGAACACTCCTGTGATGACTCGCATCGCTCTCGGTGATACCTCTTCTTCTGTGTTACAGGGCCTGGAGCTGGTGCTACGACTTCACATGAGAAGATCGACAACGTGGTCTGTCTCCATGTCTCCATGTCTCCACGTCTCAACCCACACGGCACATCTCGGATCCGTCTTTATGGTTTTGAGCCCATACTTGATCAGCACAGAGCTGCATCGAAGGTGTCTCATCCGACTACGGTCGCGACATCGATGTGCATGGAGCCGCCTCACGCGGCATCTAAGGCACACCAACCTCACACGTGTGTTGGTTGGTCCGAGAGACGAACGACCCGGAGATGCACCAACTTCCTGGAGCTCACCGTTATTCATGTTACGTGTTGAACAGAGATCGACCATTGCCCATTGCTCCGTGCCAAACCATTTCGCTCCAATCATGATGTACTTATGCGAATCATGTTGCTTCTTGAAACATCACGACAGATTAGTACATGTGTACGATGTACGCGTAACACCGCTCAACGAGATTGTAACACTTTCGTCGCCGCCTGAGCGGTCTGGCTATCAGCTCTAAGATGTCCCACGACGCGGTTGAGTGGGAACCTTAAAGGTACTATATGACCACAGCATACATCAGCGACACTGAAGATCGACAGACCTTTTGGCTTCAAGTACATTGTGTTTTCTTTCGTTCTGAAAGCGCTCTACACTCGTTTTCTTATGCAAAGATTCTACAGTTTTTGGTCTTTTTATAGCCTGTTTTGCTTTTTTGGTCAGTCGCAATCATGTTCGAGGCTCCACAAAAGGAAGTCAGCACTCTCACTCTCCATAAATCAGAAGGAGACTGTAGCACCACCTCTTTGCAAAGCGAGACACCCATGAATCTCATCGAAACCTACAGTCGCGATGCGATACCCGACTCGGTGTTCAATTTCCTAGCCAATGAACACCTCACAATCAACGACAACGGCCTGGTCACCTTCGTACTTTCCAGTCCTGCCCATCCACGCGAATGGCCACAGCGACGAAAGCTCTACGACAGCGCCATCATATCTCTGCTTGAGTTTGTAACGACAGTCATCAGCAATGTCGGCTCCAACGTCGCTAAGCCAGCCGCTGCCCATATGGGCGTCTCCCTGGATGTCTCGATGTTCTGTTTGGCAACACTCTACATGCTCGGACAAGCACTTGGCGGATTGATCTTCCCTCCTACGACCGAAGTGTTCGGAAGCAAATCGATATACGTCTCTTCAACGGCACTGTATGCGGTCTTATGCTTGGTGATTGGCTTCGCTCCTCACCTTAGCACCATTATCGTTGGCCGGTTTCTCTGTGGAATGCTGTCTGCAATGCCGACATGCGTTGCTATTGGCAGTCTTGAGAACATATGGGACTCCCGAGCCCGTATCTGGGCGATTTCCGTATGGGCGGCTGCTGGCATCTTCGCCATGGCAGTTGGACCGATGTTTGCTGTGTTTGTGAGCGAGTCTAGTCTTGGTTGGTATGCGCTGCCCAAACCGCTTGTGAAAAACCAAAGCAAGCATGTGCTAACAGCAACAATAGGAGATGGGTCTTCATAATAGCAGGTATCGCGTGTGGCGTACTGTCCCTTTTGTGCCTCACTATGCGTGAGTCTAGGCCTTCGCAGGTGCTCCGCCAAAAAGTAAAGAAGATCGAAAAACAAACAGGCTACACCAGTCTCCGCATCGAAGCACCCTTGCTCCCGACCGTAAAAGAGTTCACGCAAACTTCCCTCAGGCTACCAGTCCGCCTCCTGGTCACGGAACCTATTGTCGCTGCTGCCTCGGTCCTTGGAGCGGTAGTAGTCAGTCTCATCTACCTCTTCGCCGAAGCCATCCCAATCGTCTACAGCGAAGAGTTCCACCTCAGCCGCAACACGTCCGCGCTCGTCTTCCTGATCATCGGCGCCGGAGTCTTATTCTCCTTCCTCCCGCGCCTTTGGGATATTCATAGGTCCAACCAGCGCGAGCTCCGCAAGCAGATCGCAGAACCTGAAGATAAGCTCTTTGGCTTCCTCGTCGCAGCACCTCTGCTGGCCATAGGTCTCTGGTGGTTCGGCGGTACGATCCCACCCACCACCACCGATGTTCCGCCCTACGTCTCCATGCCGCCTGTCATGTTCGTAGGATTTGCCTCTGTCGAGTTTGACACTGTTCTCTCCGGCTACCTCACGGATGTGTACGGCTCGCATGCAGCCTCAGCAAACGCGCCGATGTGTTTCCTGCGTGCTCTGGTATCGGGCGTCTTCCCCATTGTCGGACGTCGAATGTTCACAAAGCTTGGCTCGAGTCATGCGAGTTTCCTGCTTGCCAGCATTGCGACAGTCTTTGTGGCAGTGGCAGTGGTGTTTCGGAAGTTTGGCCGGGCTATCAGAAAGAGAAGCCGTTTCGCTCAGAGCACAACCGTGGCCGTGGAGAAGGTCGCAGATGCCGGAGAGGCTTAGAAGAAGGGTCGGTCATGATCCTATGTATTCTCTCTTCAAGCGTTGGGTTAACCGTAGACTACTACATACCTAGAAGATTTATAAGGATCAGCGCGACTTTCAATGATACGTTTTCTCTACATGTAGGTCGCGGTTTCTTCGACTTCCGTAGCCATCATTTCTTGAATCGAGTGTCCGAAGTACATATGCACATATGTAGGGTCAGGGTTGGGGTGCGAAGCATATTCTGTTCACGCGATTTCGACCTCACGAATCAGGCACTATTGGCTTTTGTACTTGCGCTGAGTGTGCGTATACTGCTCGTGGGTGTGAATATTACCTACCTCGACCACTTACCTGCGCGGTGTGTGGGTAAAGGTGGAATGCCCAGAATGCGGTGCTTCGTGACTTGGAGCTCGCTCCGTTCAAGCAAGACAAATGTAGACATTCGCCCGTGGTCATATCAAACATCAAACAATCATGAACAACGGCACGCCCTTCCATTCCATAAGACCTATCTTCAAGATACGCCGCGTGAATAACAGGATTGGCATATCAGAATCAGCAAGGTCATACATGTACGTTCCTCAAGCCCTGGATTTCCTACGTACAAGACTGCATCTTCCATCGATCGCCTCGCTGACTCTACGCAGTATTCCCTCTTTCCGCCAGTGTAGAATGGCCAACAATGAATCCATAGGATGTGTCGACCAACGGAATTTGCGTGGTAATCGATTGAGTCGGTGTGAACACGAAAAGCCACAACCCGACCGTAAACATGATCCGGGCTCAGCAAACCGCTGGTTGCTTGCGGCTCCACATCGTGCGGACATGGTCAGTCAAGACAACAGCATGCTTCAGAACCTCGACATCTCGATCAGCCAGTCTGCACAGACTTGCAGAAGACGCCGAGTCCTTTATTGCGATCGTACAGATTCAAATTCTTCCACCCAAGTAAAGCCCACAATCCAAAAGCCATGCAGCCAAAGACCGGCAACGCAAAAACACATGACCAGCCTCCCATAAATAATAACGGCAACACGGACCACTTTCACATGTCAAAATCTCCCCCCTGGTCCTCCCTTCCCTTAATTTATCCACACTTCAGCCAAACCCAGTAATTTGCCTATCAAAAGTCGCGAGATCGTGCTCTGTCGGTCGAGCGGAAGTTTTGAAGCCCAGTAGCCGGATGCATCGCGGGTGGAACTGCAACATGTGTGGTACTACCCTGCGAGAGATCCATGCTTTTCTGCATGGCAGTATTTCCCCGGAGGCAACCCAGGGTTCATATATAAACGAAAGCGCCCCAGCCAGTCTTCAATTTTTGTTTTGTTTCGGAAGTCTGGGTCACGGTGGTGGATATTTGAGATTGAGGCACTTCTGGATCTCTGGAGAGGAATGACGGAGAGCACTTTTGCGAGAAAAGACACGAGAACTGGAAATACCCGGACAACACCAAAACGACGACACAACTTTCATTTCTTATTGGCTATTTGTACGCCTTCTGGAGTATTGGGAACTTAAGGCTGGACCTCATCGTGGACGGACGAAGGATGTTACCAAGAATACTTGTTTCTGGACCGAACTCTGGTCTCGTGAACCTCGGAGATTTGGACTGTCCAACCGGAAATGTGGAGATTGAGGTTCGGAACCGTGTGGACAGGAAAACAAAATGAACATGGAGAAAAATTATAACATTTCGTATCTGGGCAGGACTCACGTTCAACGCGAAGTGTTTCGTTATCGACGCATTTGCCACGCGAGCGCGAAGAAAGCGCACCGTCGCCCCTTCGTACAACGATCAACATTGGACCGCAACTTTATCTATAAAATCATCATTCGAGAATGAACATATGCACTTCCTGGAAATTCCGGAGTTTTCCCCAAACGCCATTGCGATGACATTAGAGACAACCTGGAATGAACACCGACGAAACCATCTCAGCAACTCTGGCGAAAAATCTATTTGACAGAGTTGGCAGAGACCTCGACACGAGAAGCCTGGCCGGGTGCGGTGCCCTGGCTGAGCTCGGGGAGGAGGTAGGTGATGTCGTCCCAGGGGTGACGGTAGAGACCAGTGCGGAGTCTCTTCTGGTCGAGGAAGTGGGCAATCAGACCAATGGAGCGACCAAGGACGAAAAGACCGTTGAGCACACCCATCTTGAGGTAGTCCTCAGCCTCCTCGGGGGAGAAGGCACCGCAGTTGCGCATGAGGTCAACGAAGCAGACGGCGACGGCACCGTCGACGTTGAGAATGAGGTTGTCCTTCTTGCTGGTGGTGACGGTCTCGACCGCGATGGCGTAGTCGAGGAGCTTGGTGGAGGGGAAGTTGGCCTGGCAGAACTCCTTGACGAGAGAGACACGGAGATCAGGGTTGTTGCGGGACTTGACACGGTGACCAATACCGGGGACTGAAATTGAGGTTAGCGGGAGCACGGTTGGAGAAGGCAGGAAGACACTTACTGAGCTTGTTCTCCTTCCTCATGGTGTCAACGAAGTCACGGGGAGAAAGACCCTTGTCGTAGGCACGGGTGAACTCCTCGGCGGCGCCGTCAAGGGCACCACCGAAGCGGGAGCCGATGGTCAGGAGACCAGAGACGAGAGCAGAGATCAAGTCCTTGCCGGCACGGGTGGTAATGATGGTGTTCATGGCACCAGACACGGCGGGACCGTGGTCGGCAGTAAGCATGAGAACCATCTCGAGGAACTTGGCAGCGTAGTCGGGCAGACGGCGACGGAACCAGAGGAGAGACATGACACCACCGATGCCAATGTTGTCCTTGAAGACGTCGGAAATGGGCATGCCGGCATAGAGAAGCTCCTGTCCACGGTCGTCGGAGATGGTGGAGATGAATGCAGCAGGCTTACGGATAAGACCAAGCTCCTGGGCCCAGGAGTAGTCAATGGGGATCTTGGGCACAGCGGGCTCGGGCTGGGGCTTGATGCTGCCCTGGGAAACGAGGTCCTTGTAGACCTTGGAGAGGACGGCTGGGAGGTCCTCGAAGGTCTCGGGAACGTAGAAACCGGCTTCACGCATGGTCTGGTTCTTGACAGCGGCGGTCTCGAGCTGAGAGTTGGCGAAAGAACCGGCGTGTCCGAACTGGACCTCAGTGGTGAGCATACCAGCGACAGTGCCGATAGCCCAGGCAACAATAGGCTTGGTGATGGTACCGGCCTTGACGGCCTCAATCACACGGTATTCCTCAACACCACCGACCTCACCGAGGAGGACGAGGACCTTGCACTCAGGGTCGGCCTGGTAGCGGAGCATGTGGTCAATGAAAGTGGTACCGGGGTACCTGTCGCCACCAATGGCGACACCCTCGTACACACCGTCGGTGGTCTGGGCAATGATGTTGTTGAGCTCGTTGGACATACCACCAGACTTGGAGACGTAACCGACGGAACCCTTGCGGTAAAGCTTGGAGGCAACGATGTTGTCCATCATGCCACCAGTGTTACCGATCTTGTAAGCACCGGGCTTGATGCCACCGACAGTGGCAGGACCAATGATGGTGACACCCTTCTTCTGGGCGACGTGGAGGATTTCACGTGCGCGCCTCTCAGGGACACCCTCCGCAATGATGGCAATCGACTTGATCTGGGGGAACTCCATGAGCTCCATGGTGGACTGGTAAACGGAACGGGAAGAAGCGAAGTTGACAACGGTGTCGACGTCGGGGTGCTTGGCCATGGCGTTGGCAGTAGACTGGTAAACCGGGAGGAGGGTCTCGGTGGTGCCCCAGTACCTGGATGATTGTCAGTTGGCTGCTGGATTGCACTGTTTGTTTTGGAGGCGTTTTGCTTACATCTTGCTGACGAACTGACCGCCGAAAGTGTAGATGATACCGGCGACGGAAGGCTGCTTGCGCTTGCAGATGAAGTCGAAGTCAAGCATACCCTGGACGGCCTTGGTCTGCATTCCGCTATGAGGCTGTTAGGCTTGTCCTTGTTGAGTGTCTCACGAGACGAAGCTGGAGCTTTGCATGTTTCCAGCTTCGCCCGAGGGAAACTTACTAGACGAAACATCTTGTCTTGGGGTGGAAGAGCTTGTGGTCGGGCTGGGGAGTGAAAGCTCTGCTGGGAGGAGCGAAGCGTGTGATGTTGTCGTTGGCAGAGGAGGCCTCGCCGTTGGGCACAGCAGAGGGAGCCATTGTTGCTGTGTCTATGAAGAGTGGGTTTACAGTCGGTAGGTGGGAGTGTTTCTGGAGGAAGAAGATCGCGGTCAGTGGTTGCGGTGGAGAAAGATGCTTTGAGCCGTTGCAGATGCCTTCAACAGGGTCGCGGAGAAGAATTGAGGAATCGCAAGTGCTGACGAGAAGGCTAATTTTGGAGCTTCCTCGAGCTTCCTCGAGTGAGAGGGAGCTCTCTCAGCGCGCCAGAATTTCTTGCGGCGAGGGGCAGGGCTGCGGCGGGCAAGAGGCGGGGACGGACTTACAGAGACGGCTGAGTGAGTGGTGGGAGGATGAGGATGAAAGAGGAGGAGGAGAGGAGGATGTCTGTGTGTATGGAGGAGAGTGAAGATGGGAAAGAAGATGGAGGAGTGTGAGAGAGGGAGAGAGGGAGGGAGAGAGAGAGAGACTTGAGAGTCAGTGTGTCGGTCTGGCGGTGCGCGAGAATGGACGTGACAATTCCAATGTTCGGCCCTCTCTGCCAGCTGGACCTGCGTCTTACGATCCCTGGCCACGACACGACGCCGGCGCGACTGGTTGACCTGCGGGCTTGCTCCCCAATAACGCACTCCCGGCGCTAGCGAGTGCCCGCCGAACACCTTGACATGCACCACATTTGCTGTGAGGAGACCCGCGATGAGACCCGACCCGCCGCAGCTTCCCTGTGCAACGGAGCACCAACGACAGCCAGCCCATGCTGCTGGGCCCTCATCGCTATGCTGCTGCGTGTGTTGACGATAATGGTGTCTGTCAACGCTGCGAGTGGTATCCTGTGCCGCCTGTCGCGTGCTTGGCCATACGTGTAGGCACACTCACGCCCGAAAGTGCTGGGACGCTTTCGCAGGCATGGAGGGGTGAATTCGACCTTACCCCACACTAGCAGCCATTGGCCTCGACGGGTGTTTGGGTGTTTGGGTGTTTGGGTGTTTGGGCGCTTTTGCGGTGTGCACCGGCGTCTGTCTTTTGCAGCAGAGCACATCACTACTGTTTACCGCACTCGCCGACTCGAGTCCCTGCTAGCCTGCGTGCCTGTCACTCTACGCAGAGCATCACATAATCACCGAGTCCGCATTGGTGCGGATGTCTCGTCCCGGTCGTGCTGCTAAACAATAGTCGAATGTGGATGCTGATGCTGATGCTGATGCGCTGATCCTGCGCTTCGGATCTCCGTTGTCGCGTGGCCGTCAAACACACTCGCACAGCAAAAGGCATGTCTTGCTATGTACATATCGCGAGACATTATTATTAGACTGTCGGCCAATTGTTTCGCCCGCGAGTCGTCCTTCCCGGCGCAGGCAGATCAATCCACCCGAAATCGCCGACTCCCAACACGGGTCACCCGCAGAAGCTAAGGTACCAGGGGAGGCTTGTCCAGAAGCGCTGGGGAACGAGCTCAAACACCAACGAACGACCACGCAACCCGCCAGCACCATTGCACCTCCAACATCCATTCCTCCTCCTTCTCGTCTTCTTTCGACACACACATACACACACTCACTCACTATACAAATCGCACCACCAACAATAACAACAAGCCATCCTCGACGTAAGTTCTGTTTCTTCAGCCCCATCACCACCAGCACTCGATTTATTCTCCGCGCGCCGCCTAAGCCGCATCCTACCCACACCCACACACGCTTGCCTTGCCCTGCCAAAAAGTTGCCGCACCCGCCCAGGCACGCCAACGCCAGCAGCACCGGCCTCGGACTTTGACACTCGAGAACACGTCTGTATCGACCCACGCGATCAATTTGCGTGGCCCCTGCTTGCCTCCAACGTGCCACCAGCGCAGGGCAAAATAGTACGATTCTTGACAAAGTCCGCGAAAAAGCGCTGCTCCCCCAATAATTCCCGCCGCACCACCTCCCTGAGTCTCAGGCACACACCTACGGACTTGCGAGCTGTCAGCAATCCAGCCTCAGCTAGCTTTCTCACCGCCCGCCAGCTGCTTCTCCTGCTCCCCTCCTTCGACCACCACTTTCTTCTCACCACCAACCTCCATCTGTACATCTCGCCTTTTTTTTTGCAGTTCACTCTCTCTGCCATTGCAACTGCTTACAGTCCTCTCCTTTGCAGTCCTCTAAACCCCCACCTCCACATCACACACAATGTCCGCCAAGTCAATCCTCGAGGCCGACGGCAAGGCCATCCTCAACTACCACCTCACCCGCGCGCCTGTGATCAAGCCCACTCCTCTTCCCGCACAAGCAACCCACAACCCTCCCGCGAAGCTCGCTTCCATCACCTTCAAGGATGGTGACAACATCCAGGGCGTCCTTGACGCCGCCGAGGCCACATTCCCCTTCCTTCTCGCTCCCGGTGCCAAGTTCGTCGCAAAGCCCGATCAGCTCATCAAGAGGAGAGGCAAGTCTGGTCTGCTCAAGCTGAACGCTACCTGGCCCGAGGCCAAGGCGTGGGTTGCAGAGCGCGCAAACAAGCTTCAGAAGGTTGAGCACGTTGAGGGTTACCTGAGGACTTTCCTCGTTGAGCCTTTCGTGCCCCACCCCCAGGAGACTGAGTACTACATCAACATCAACTCCGTCCGTGAGGTGAGTTTCAATGGAAGAGTCATGAGAGGAATTTTGAAATTCTCATGGCCATTCGCCAAATAGCATCTCCGAATGAGGCTAATTATGAATTCAGGGCGACTGGATTCTCTTCTACCACGAGGGTGGTGTCGAGGTCGGTGATGTTGACGCAAAGGCTGAGAAGCTCTTGATCCCCGTCGACCTCAAGGAGTACCCCAGCAACGAGCAGATCGCCAAGGGCCTCCTTAGCAAGGTGCCCGCCGGCGTCCACAACGTCCTTGTTGACTTCATTTCCCGTCTTTACGCCGTCTACGTCGACTGCCAGTTCACTTACCTCGAGATCAACCCTCTCGTTGTTATTCCCAACAAGGAGGTCACCTCCGCCGACGTTTACTTCCTCGATCTTGCCGCCAAGATTGACCAGACCGCCGAGTTCGAGTGCGGTGTCAAGTGGGCCATTGCCCGCTCTCCTGCTGCTCTCGGCATCCCCGCTGGCAGTGCTTCCAAGGACGGCAAGGTCAACGTTGACGCTGGCCCTCCCATGGAGTTCCCCGCGCCTTTCGGCCGTGAGATGAGCAAGGAGGAGGCATACATTGCTGAGATGGACGCAAAGACTGGTGCTTCTCTCAAGCTCACCATTCTCAACAGCACTGGTCGCGTCTGGACTCTCGTTGCTGGTGGTGGTGCTTCCGTCGTCTACGCCGACGCCATCGCCTCCGCTGGTTTCGCCTCTGAGCTTGCCAACTACGGCGAGTACTCTGGTGCTCCCACCGAGACTCAGACCTTCCACTACGCCCGCACCGTCCTCGACCTCATGCTCCGCGCACCCATGCACAAGGAGGGCAAGGTTCTCTTCATTGGTGGCGGCATCGCCAACTTCACCAACGTAAGTTCTTACTAGTGGATTCTGCATAATCAATAGCTAACAATCTATGCAGGTCGCATCCACTTTCAAGGGTGTCATCCGCGCTCTTCGCGAGGTCGCTCCTCTCCTCATCGAGCACAACGTCCAGATCTGGGTCCGTCGCGCCGGTCCCAACTACCAGGAAGGTCTCAAGAACATCAAGGCCGTCAGCGTCGAGCTCGGCCTCAACATGCACGTTTTCGGTCCCGAGATGCACGTCTCCGGTATTGTCCCTCTCGCGCTTGTCCCTGGCAAGTACCACGAGGGTATCAAGGAGTTCGAGGGCTAGAGGAAGAGGATGTTTTCACGTTGCACTATAAAGAAGCACTGCATTTGACATGCAGTGGCTGATGAAGAATGTCGGAGTCTCCGGCGCTCATGGCTTTCATTTCCAGCATTACGCATGGCGCGGAGAATACGCCACGGGAGAATGATCGCGTGCCCCATTGCGCTCTTCTTCTATTTTCTGTTATTAGAAAGCTCGGCACAAGAATTATGTTAATTATGTCCAAGAAATAGAAACGTTTGTTGAGGTTCTATCATGATCTTGACACTGTTTCCAGTTGATCCGCTTCCCTCAATTTGTGTAGAACTTCCGCTGCCGAACAAGATCTCTTGAGGAGCTTGATGCGGCGGTCGCTAAGCCCCGTGACAAGCCTCACAATACTACATGTGTACATCTCGGCTGTGCGGCACCATGTCTACTGAACGCTTTGTAGCGGTGTGGCTATTGAACGATATTTCAATGCCTGATATAACCTTGTCATTCGCCGAGATAGTGAAATGCGTGTGATGCCTCAGGCTCCACGCTAGCGAAGTCGCGCGAGGGAGCAGCAAGCAGCAGCAGCAGCCGTAGATTGAAGCGCATAGCATTCGACGGCTACAACACACAACTTGCGCAACATACCAGCTACATACAACACCGCCCGTTCTTCCACAAACAGCAAAACCTACACCAGCGCTTGCGCATACACCAACCCGCAAAAACACAACCATGAGCGTACGCCTTTTCCCCAAACCCTTCCAACCACCTCACAAGGAGACCCTCCCAAACTAACACTTCTTTCTTCTCGCAACAACAGTTCGTCCCCATGAACCCGCGGCCCATGCTGCAATCCCTCGTCGACAACGACGTGCGCATCCGTCTCAAGTGGGGCCAGACCGAGTACACGGGCCGCCTCGTCAGCGTCGACTCCTACATGAACATCCAGCTTAGCGGCGCCGTCGAGTACATCGAGGGCAAGAACCAGGGCCAGCTGGGGCAGGTGCTGATTAGGTGCAATAATGTGCTGTGGATTTCGGCGAACAGGGAGGGGAGCAATGGGGATGCTGAGATGGCTGGTTGAAGGGATTGATTGATGGATATTTTGCAAGGACATGAGATGCGCGCACGAGGTCGAAGGGCGTTCTCGAGGTGCAGAGAGTTGCCTAAGCACGGCGGTGCCACACGATGTACTGGATACGTGGCAGACGATTTCGAGGCGCATGGACAACGGACAGTGAGGAGCGATTTTTCTATGCTGCGCCTTCTCACCAGTTTACCCTCAACATGCGGCGATGGCTGCAAAAAGAGCGTGGCGTTTCTGGCGCCGGGTGCTATAAAACCATGGGAAGAGCGTATTTGCGGCCATAGGTCAGTAGCTCTTGTTACGAAGGAATCAAAAGGATAAATCGAAAGTCTTGCTAAACGAAGACGTTGAGCTCATTTTCAATCGCATGAGGGCTGGGTCATCACTCGATGTACGGGGTGGGAATAGTGGACAGCAGTTCGCAGTTCTGCGCTATGGTCGATGTGGTGCGAACGGCCTAAAGCAGATGTGTGATCTGAAGCTGCGACGGTCGCGCCTGCCGTTTGATACCTGAGTGGGAAAATTGAGCTTATTGCGACCTCATCCCATTTTTCTTCGAGTTCGGCACGCATTGCCCAGCTGATATCAAGGCGTAGGAGCGTCGACGTTCATGATTTGGTGCGGAATCGGACCCTCAGACAGCTCGCTGCACAATATGGACTGGACCACACAACCGACCCCTTTCAGTGAGGGAGATTCGACGCGTACTGACCTATCACAACAGGCTGTCGCCTTGAGAGACCTGGATCTCGCGCGTTGGAGGCTGGCGACGAGCAACGAGACATTTACATCACACGAGGCGATGCACGAAGATCTCATCGGCACGTCGCTCGAAGACTCAGGCATGGCAATTCCGGGATCTTTCTCCAGAGACGATGAGTTTGGTTCTGCCACTAGCTCAGTCAACGAAGATGACGGGCCTGGCCTGGACACACCGCTAGAGTACGCGCGTTTCCATGGGTTGTGTCGTGACTACGAGATGGACCATCCACTTTTCAGCGCGTGGATCCCACCAGCGCAGGAAGACCCCTCTCATGTCGCAGAGGAACATGAAAACACGCTTTCCCCTGAAGCACTCGTGGCCGAGGTGAATGAAAGTCTCAACGAGCGCCTGGACGTCGACAAGGAGGCTGCGAGTTTCCTCATGTCCATACTGAAGACTTGCAGGCGAGACGAATGCGATCATATCGCGATAGATCCTGCGATCCTCAACCCCAAGCGAATGAAGCTGGAGCTTCCTGTTCTCGCGGGTGACCACGAAGTTGACATGATTGCTTTGCGACGCCGGCATGAGGTCAAGCTGACGAGCGATGGCATTGAATCTTTTCAGCTTGACACTGAGAAAGGCGAAGGTCTTGTTTTCGCACCGACTGAAATCAACGACAAGCAACTGCTGGATCGTGAGCTGCAGAACGAGAAACTGGATGTTGGCAAAGAGACAGTTGAGCTTTTCCGTCAGCTTAGGGATCTCACAAGCAGCGGAGAGGTAGACTATGTCAACGAAGCGTCTATCTCGTATAAGGTGAGTGTCAAGCTTCGAGGGTGGGTGCCGTTGCTCACCCGGTCCAGAGGAGAAAAGCGATCCGTCTATCACCTCCTCTACTGCCTGTGACGCCTCCATGCAGCCCACCAGCGCCTGCATCAGAAATTATGCAAATCGACCTGACTTCCACGCCGGATGATCTCATTGCAAAGGATGCTGCTACCATTGAGATGGAGCTACTGGACCACGCTGAGTCCGTCGCCTTACCGACTGACAAGCCTTCATTCGACACCCGGGAGGTAGCTGCCGCGATTGAAGAATACACTGCCGTACCTTCACCCAGCTCTCCACTCGCTCGGAAGCGGCTTCGCAATCTTCGTGTGGAAGCGCCTCTTACGCCTCAATACCATGCGAACTCAACATCGGAGGACGAGCCAACTTCTAAAAAGGCAAAGAAGGTGCAGTTCGATCTAAATGTGACATCTCTACTTCCAGAACTGCAGCTTGATAGCTCAGACACTCCATCCGGGCTTGATCAGCAACAAATGGATGATTTTCAAGATATCGTGAAGCGTGGCGCCGAGTCGGTCCAGCAGGAGTTGCACAACGAGGAACTCATCGAGATCGACACGACAATGAGAGTCAGAGTACCAAATCTCGAGGTAGTACAGATACCACCGCTGTGGGATTTGTGTACGAGTTCATACAGTGATGAGACTCGCATGCAGTCCTGGCAAACGATGCTACTCGATATCAGCAAGGGAATTCTCCAAGACGTACGCAAGTGGGGTGGTGTTGCAAAGATCGAACGTTCACTTCCGTGGGCTCCTTTCGCTGCATACTTGGCTAAAGTCGATTTGGAGGAACAATTCGACGATGGCTCACTGGAGCGATATATGACCGACATGTGCCTCGCTGATCGCGAAGGCGACATCGATGTGCATGCGATGATTGCGAAGAGTCCTGGGTCGAGTTTGCTTCCCGTTCACGAGAGTGACGATGAGGAGATTGAGCCAATCATTACAGAAGAGGAAGAAGAGGTTCTTGAACCACCAGGTGTGAGTAAGCCAACACAGGAGTATCCGACTGATGCGCCGCCAAGCGTCAAACCCAGCCTCCTGGACGTATTGCAAGCGAAGCATCGTGATCTTGCGAGGCTTTCGAACCCTCGTCCTCAAAGAGCTGTAGTTGAGCCATCAGCCGCCTCCGGGTCTGACCTGGGTGAAACTGATATTCTGATGCAAAACAGTGGCATCGCACAGTTCATGCAGCTACGAGGAAAGACAAAAGGCGTACAAGGCGTCAACGTGAAAGAGAGCAAAATGGCGAACAGCAATACGGCTCAGCCAGCTGCCCAGAACCAGGCACCAGCAGCAGTCATGGTTCCAGAAGCAGAGGCTCCGCGAAGCCAGGCAAGGCCGCCCATGACAATCCCAGTTCTCGGGACACTGGTTAAAAGCAACGCCGCCATCTCCATCATAGTCTCCCCGAAAACGATGGCCAATCGTCGCCTTCTTCGCCGCATTCACACCGCGCTGCCAAATATTAATATCTACGAGCGAGATTCCGTGGTAGCTGCAACCATGCAGTACGGCAGAGGACCTTGTACAGAAGCAGACTTCACCATTTCCACTTCAACAGGCGTTGTGACCACGACTCTGCAAAAGCTAAAGCAGAAGCCCTTACCAGGTCAAAGGTCGACCTCAGGCATACGAGACACCATCGCATCAACAGCCATCCGTTACGAGCGTCTCCTCGTCCTCGTGAGCGAGGGCAACATCATACCAGTAGAAGAAGGCGCGGTACCGAGAACTCTCGATCAGCTCGACTGTGAAGCTCTAGTCGACATCACCACCTGGGCGCACACCCTGGACTCAGATGTGCAAATCTCCTACGTCCCAGGCGGCGAGCAAGAATTGGCCAGCTGGCTCGCAGCAGCATTCACTCAATACGGCAGCACCGACGGCAACATGCGCTTGCTCCATGACGAAACGATGTGGGAGCGCTGGCTGCGGGTCGCGGGATTGAACGCTTATGCTGCGCAGACAGTGCTGGTTCGGCTGAAAATACCAGACGTTGACTCGCGTGGGATCAGTGCAATGGAGATGCCAAAATGCTTCGGGGTCGCGGCTTTTGTTTCGATGACAGCCGAGGAGCGCGTGGAACGATTTGGTGCCGTGCTGGGTGGGGAGAGAGTGTTGCGCAGGGTTAGTGAGGCGATCGATGGAGGTTGGAGCGCTAAGCACTCGCAATTACTGCAGGTTTGAGAATTCTCGGTCGTCTTTTGTCTTTCCAACGCGAAGGCGCTTCGAAGGCTAGCTAGACCGTATGAAAAGTAGGTGTCCTTTCAACATCTGAGGCTGGCAATTGCACTTGTTGGTCGAACTACAAATTTCCTTCGAAAAGCTCCAGATTATGAAGACGGTAACATGTGCTGAAAGCAACGTGCATTAATTTAACCTTTACACATGCGTACTAATATTCATGATCATATGCATCGTAGTAACTAGCATCCTAGCACTCAAAGCTCCTTCGGCCTAACCGGATCAGCAAACGGATCAATGGCCCTCCTATAATCCTCATCGCCATCTTCTTCAAAACTAAACCTCATCCTGTCACCACCAGGCGGCATTCGACTCGGAGGCTCCTTCATCTCCCAGCTGCCAACCCTCTCGTGGCCGCCTACAACCGAACCTCCCACTTCTTGCTCAGGGGGAGCTTCGCGCCCAACGACCACAGCGCCAGTCTTGCCTCCACCGCTGACCTCGACGTCGCGATCCGGAGTCATCTTCGCCGCGCCACGGAAACCTCCAGCCTGGAGGGTCTTCTTCCTGTGCAGCCGCACACCACCTACTAGCATTGCGAGCGCAAAGATCAGTGCCGCTGCGATCAGTGCGATGACTGCACCGAGGACGCCGCTGACGCCTGGACTGATAGGGTTCTTCCGCGAAGACGAAGCAGCTGCGTTGGAATTGTCATCAGCGGCAGCGAACAGCGTAGCGTTGAAAGCCGGGCAGAAAACGCTCGTAGCAACGCATGCCTCGCACCAGTCGCCTATACTCGACATTGCAGCCGCCGAAGCTTCTGCCTGGAAATCGCGCCAGGGCATGTCAGTTCCGCTGGGTCCATTAGAGAAGATCGGATAGGCCTGGAGGTCTAGTTGATCGGCCTGCTCTTCGGTGCCGTTGCGGAAGTAGAAGCGGACCCAGAGGTCGTCTGTTGACAACGGGAAGTAGGGCTGGGTAGAGTGTGTGAACAGCTCGAAGACGGCCGTGGAGGCAAAGTCGGGGATGCTACGAAATTTGTTGCCGTTTAGGTCGGTTAGACCGGTGACAGCGAAGAGTGAGAGCAGAGGCTGGAAGTCTCCGGAGAGAAGAGACAATTTATAATAGCGGCCGTTGGTTTCGATCGAGAGTTGCAGTTGCGCCAGGATCTTCGCGAGCAGGGTGTTACCGGCAATCGTGGATATGGATCCTGCGGCGCCGTCTGAGAGACCTGGCAGACCTATGGAAGGTGCGCTGATGTTGTTGCGCGCGGTCAAGTTACCGAGGAATGCGTATTGCTGCGCATCGGCAAGGAATCGAAGTCGGTCGAGGTCCGTGATGTTGCTCCCTCGGTCTCTGGGATTATCGAGATTTGCAGCGACACTTGCATTGTGGGTCGCCTGGTAGTTCAGATGCTCGTAGATTGGATAGGCGTTCAGATAGTCTTTGCTGTCTTCCGGGATCAAATCGTCAAGTGAACCTTCATTCAAGGACTCGTAGAAAGACTTGCTGCTAGCCTGGAGTTCGCTGAATTGAGGTGAAGTGGTGTATTCGAGCGCAGCATCTCTGTAGGCTGGACAACCATAAGAACCAGCCAGGAAAATGTACTCCGGGTCCAGTTCGTCAGCCGTTCGAACCTGCGCATACTGGTATCCGCCAAGAGGGCTCTTGATCTGTGCTCTCGTCAGCTGCTGTTCGAAATCAAGCATGCGGGATAGATAGTCATTACATAAGATTCATTAGCAAGAACGCTCGAAGGATCTACCACTGCTGCCATGCTATCATTGAGAACATAAGGCGGATAGAATCCCTGCATGAAAGCCTGCGCCGTCGCAGCAGTCGCGTGTGTATCCTGAGCCAAGATGTATATCTGCCTCGGATCATACGAGTTGGCACTCAATCGTTGTATCGGTGCTTTGTTATCGTTCGATGCCGGTGTCGCTGTAGAGACATAGCGGTCGCGGAAGAAGGTTCCGGCGGAGTAGGCCTGCTGTGCTCCCAGCGAGGTGAGGACTGATGGGGTGAATCCCAAGTTCGTGGGAGTACGTTCGCCGGATCGGATGAAGACGACGGAAGAGAGGACGGTGTAGGTACCATCCTGACCGTAGGAAAAGGCCGCGAACAGTATGGCCGCCAGCAAGGCGATGCTGGATGCGGACATGGCTGTGGTCGCGTGGACTTGAGAGGGCTCGCTCACAATCGCTGTGGGGACAAGACTGTCTTGCGACAGAACAAGAGAGTATCGCTGCAGCCAACAACGGCGCGTGAAGCACAAGAAGGAAAGAGATGAGAAGGAAGCGATAGCAGCACGAACGGAGCTCGCCCGCCACCTACATGTAGTGTACATATATGCAGCTAGGCGATGAAAACCTTGGAGCTCTCGCCATCACGTCTCCCAACTCAATTGCTCAGCCGCGTGAGATGCACGCGGGTCTGGAAGAGAGAAGGATGCATGTCGCCTTGCTCTGGACCAGTGGAAGAGCTGCATCCAAGCATCTCAGCATGCCTGTGATTGGTGAGAGATGCAGAGATGCAGAGATGCGCGGGGCAGCTGGCGAAGGTTGATCGGGTGGCTTGGGTCCAGTCCTTGGAATGGGTAAGTACGCTTACTCTGCACGGTATATGATCTTCACGTGGCCTTGAGAAAACAGCCTTGTAGAAAACCTGCATAAGGTATGGAAGATCAGAGTCGAGATGTCGTACGAAGTATGAGTGAAGTTGTGAAGTTGTGGCATTGCACTTCTACTCTGACGGAAGCTGCACTCTCCGAGGAAAGCTCAAAGTGCACAAGCCTCGGCACATTGGCGCAAGGGCGACATCATAGCGCGCAAGCCATCGAGAGCCAATTCGTAGGAGCTCGAAGTTGACAAGAAACATTCATCCTCCCCGTGGAGAACTGCAGTCCCCTTTCGACATCAGAACATTGCATCGACAACAAGAACACCCCTCCACAACCCAAATCCGCTCTCTTCGACCCCATAGCCTCAAGACTACCGCCATCATGCCCATCAACTTCCCCCTCCTCTCCATCCCAATTTACTATGCCCTCGCGATGTGGCCTCACGCGCGCGCCATCTCCATCGCCACCAAAGGCGACCTGAGCAAACATGACAACCGCAACCCCAAATCCACCACCCTGATCGAAAAGACCAAGCAGCGCCTCAGCCCAGAGGACTTCGCCGCTTATGAGCGCGGCGAGTCCTGCCACCGCAACGCCCTCGAGAACATGCCGCTGTTCATAGCCGCCATTTTCGCAGGCCTGCTCGCAGAAAGAGACGCCGGTCATGACCTCGGAACAAGCTTCTTCGCCGCGAGCTGGCTTATCGTGCGCACGCTGTACTCCATCAACTATGTCAACACGACCTCCATGAAGTGGAGCTATGCTCGCAGCGGATTGTGGTTTGTCGGCACGCTCTTGTGCTTTGGAATGATTGGACGCGCAGCGCTGCAGCTGGCATAAGGTGTAGACAAGCGGATCTGTGCATAGTCAGTGAACTCTTCGGATAGGCGTAGGGACAAGGGACGACTTATAAAAAAGTAATCGGCCGCCCTCTTCACTCCCACGAGCTTGGAGGACGGCTGCGCGACCACGCGCGCTCTGCAGCCCCGTTTCCACTGTCCACGACTTCCCACATCCCAAAAGCTACCTTGATCCATAGAAGACTAGTTTCGGTGCGCGTGGGCTCAAACTCGCGCAATTCCGTCCTCGTCTCCATCTCAAGCAGCACTCAGACCGAACGAACATAACAGGGAGCTTCCACAAAGCAGCCTAAACGACGGCGAACGGCAGAGCAGACAAGCCAAAGCTTTGAGCCTCACACGAGAGAGGTCCCGCACCGCAGCGAACGTTAACCCAGTCAATTAGGTGTGCCCCATGTCGCACCTAGATCGTCCGATCGGCACTCTGAGCTTTGCCAGGTGGGATAGAAGACTCGAGAAATGCACGTCCGCAGCTCGTATTGCACATTTTCACCAGAAGTGGAGGACTCGTGTCAGCCTTGAGTGTGTAGAGAGTCACTTTCAGCTTCCATAGAACCGTCATAGGTCAAAAGACCACATTGTTCCATCGCACTTGCCGAGTAGCCCCAATCAACATCCCTGACGAATTAATTGCATCTCACTGTAGTCGACCACAGCAAGTCGCAAGACTCTTTGTCCACACCAGCATCCAGGCATCCGACTCCAATCTGTGTGTAGAAAGCACTCTCCTCTGAGACAAGTCTTTGATTCCATCTCTCCACTCTGCGTGAGCCGCATCGCTTCGAGACGCATGTTTTGTGGTAAATATTGAAACGGCCAAAGTACATCAGCAAAAACCGCTTCTCATCCCGCTTGTAGTCGCGAGGCGGCTCTGCGTATCCGGTCATTGCGGGCGCAGGCCTTTTGGTTGTGTGTTCGGCGCTCATCAATCGACATCCACTCCGATCGACTGCTTGTTGAAGCGGAAGATCCATGTGGACGGAGATGATTAACGCGGCTGGTCAGATAAGAGGATCGGTCAGTCCCAACCGAATCTGTGTTAATACTGTGGTTCGGGCTTTGAGAAGGGGCGAACGGCGAGGCGAGGTGGACAATGGCTGGCTTCTGTCGATAGACAGCGTAGCGGGTGTGAGAGATGCTCTGGACGTCTTCGCTACCTGGATCACGTGGAGTTGATGGTAAGGCGATCACGAGGGCCCTGATGCGTAACGAATCCCAATGATGTAGACGAGATGAGAAGGCTCGCAGTGACATCGACACCTGGTCCAACCGCTGGCTTTGGCGGCAGAGCTGAGTCTGGCACAAATACAAGGTTCAGGAGCGTATGATATGCCAATAATTATATGACGGCGCCGAACAGTCTGCTTCTGTGTGTGAGCCCCGCCATCTCGCGAGATGCACAGCACCCTTCAGACGAGTACGACCGGAGGGCTATTGATGAAGAAGACTGCCCGGAGCCGTCTGTGTGTAGGCTTGACGTTGACCGAGTACCATGCTCTTCTTGCATCTGCTTCAGACCGGTCGTTCGCCGCAGCCAGTTCCATTGTCCCAGACACTACTTAAAGTGCTGATGTCGCTGCCAAAGCGGCCCTCTCAAGTCACACTGGGTATACGGCGTAGCAGGCTTCAAGCATTTCACCAGACCTCCCGCGTTCTCCAGGCAGTGTCGAAGATCCAAATGGCAGACTCCAACATGGTAGTCGCCCGGCATCGCTCGTCCATTGTCTCTCGCTCTTCCCATTGCCCGACATCCTCTTAAGCTATCCATAATAGACCAGAGCTAGTGTCCAGCCAGCAAGCCTCGACGCGCGCCTCTAAGAGGTCTTACCAAGCCGACGCATGAAGCTGCTGATTGACTGCCGTCGATCGGCACCGGACAGAATCCAGCAAGCCTTTCACTCCATTTCTGAGAACAACCGTCCGAAGCATCCTTGCGGACAAGCAACGTCCAGTAGACAGAATCCGAGAGCTAGTCAGAAAGCCAGCAGCCTGCCATTTCCTTTGGTACAAAGAAAGAGGACACCGCGATACTTGTTGTGGGACCGAGAAAATTGCTTAGGGTTAAGTTCCGGACCTGCATCCCTCGCGCACACCGAGTGCTGCCCATGGGTGATCGCGTATGCTTGTTGAGACCGTGCTATGAGGCTCGCAGAGTGATTCCATGTCGCACGCAGACGGCTTGTGATGTGCTCGAGGCAGCGTAAAGCTGGATCCAGCGGAGGCCAGACGATCGGTAACCGGATGACTATGGGAAGGATATGTGCTTTTGGTGTGTGCGTGATTGGAGCGGATTGCCGAGATGCAAGCGTGTTCGAAGGCCCGACTCGGTGTTGCTCAAAAGTCGATTGCGTGGTGTCAATTGAGATTCGTAGGTCAGATGAGAATCGAGACGTTCAGCGTGGTGTGTTGAGTGTAAGGTAGCCGTAGCGTGCGTTCATCGGTATCGATGTTGATGTTTCCCCATATTTCGTTCGCGTCGCGTGAGCACGTGCCTAGGCCCGTTTGTATTGGCCAACAACTCTGGCGTAGAGGCCATACCAGTATCACATGAACGCAGCAACTTGTCTGCCAGACCGCAGGCCAGGCCAGACCAGACCATCTTCAAGGCCACAACACGCTTTACAGGTAATGGCTTGATAATATCATGGCTCTGACGTCGGTATGTTATACTCATTATCGCTTGACGACACAGGCTAACTCTCACAGTGGAAAGCTTTTCGCTTCTTCGATGTCTCTCAAGTCCGGCTGCCCGGTGGAGAGGGCTCAGTGGCGCTCGATGTTCGTACTAAACATATGATCTTCTGCTGAGAGACGTGCTAAGAGGAACAGCAAGGAAGCGTTAGCTGCATAGCTGCTGGGACCGACAACATTTACACTGGTACACCGGACGGTATCATTCACAGCCTTGACAAATCATTCAAGTCGGCCAGATCGTGGAAAGCACACAATGCCAACGTCTCGCACATCAAACATATCGAGGACACCCCATATCTACTCTCAATTGCCGAGGACCTGGTTCACGAGCCAGAGCTCAAAGTCTGGACGCTCGATCAAACTGAAAAGAGGACAGGACACCCAAAGTGTCTATGTACGGTAACTGTCCAAAACGGCCGCAAGAATTTCCCCGTATCTGCCCTCGCTGTCACAAGCGACCTCGCCCAGCTTGCCGTAGGCTTTGCGAATGGAGCTGTGACGGTCGTCCGTGGTGATCTCATCCATGATCGCGGTACGAAGCAGAGGATCGTCTTCGAATCAGAAGAGCCCATTACAGGACTTGAGTTCCGTGAGGCAAATACGACTGCGCTGTATATTGCAACAACTTCTAGAATTTCAGTTCTCTCTGTATCAGGCAAGGGCCAGGGAACACCTGCACGCACCCTTGATGAGCATGGTTGCGCCGTCGGCTGTATGACGCTGGATGTTCAGACGAACGAGATCATTATTGCCCGAGATGACGCGATCTACACATACGGACCTCGAGGGAAAGCGGCCTCATACGCTTACGAAGGCACCAAAAAGTTCGTTGGTGTAAGCAAAGATTACGTCCTCGTAGTTTCACCCCCAAATACAGGCCGCTCGGTGTCACTGAGAGCGTTCGGTGGCACCCAAGCCAACGAGATCTTGAACCAGACTTCGTTCACAATTCTCGACACGGATCTGAAGTTTATCGCCCACTCAGAATCGCTGTCCAACCAAGTCAGCAGCATCTTCAATGTCTGGGGCGACATCTTCCTTCTTACTGTTGATGGAAAGCTATATCGCTACCACGAAAAGACTTTCCAACAAAAGCTAGAAATTCTTTATTCTCGCGACTTGTACTTCCTTGCAATCAGCATGGCGCAGAAGTACAAGACCGCTGAGGTCCAGCAGAACGTGATCTTCCGGAAGTTTGGCGATCATCTTTATCAAAAAGGAGACTATGATACTGCGATGCAGCAGTACCTTCGCGCGATCGACAACACGGAGCCTTCACAGATAATCCGCAAGTTCCTTGACAACCAACGGATTAAGAATCTGATAGATTACCTTGAGGAATTACATGAGCATCACAAAGCAACATCCGATCACACGACTTTGCTGCTAAACTGCTACGCCAAATTGAAAGATGTTGAGAAGCTTGAAAATTTCATCAAACAGCCCGGTGAATTGCGCTTCGATCTGGACACTGCCATCGTCATGTGCAGACAAGCCGGCTATTTTGATCAGGCTGCTGTGTTGGCAAGGCGACATAATGAGCACGGCCTGGTCGTGGATATCCTCATCGAGGACTTGAAGAAGTACGCCGAGGCTGTTGCTTACATTCAGCGGTTGGAGCCCATCGACGCGTACAGCAACTTCATGAAATACGGCACTGTCCTACTAGAGCACTGTCCCCATGAGATGACACAGCTCTTCATTGACTATTTCAACGGCAACTTCAGACCCAAGCAAGACGCCGTCATCGTTCAGGAAACACCGGTAGAGCAAGAGGGAGGCCGATTGGGCACAATGGCAACAAGCGCAGTACAAAATCTTGCTGCCCTGCTTCCGTTGCCATATATGAACGCCAGCGCTGTGCAGACACCTTCTTCGGGATCCGAGGGACAGATTGCGACACGCAGTCAGTCCCAGGTTGTGGAAACTCTCACAGAAGGCGATTATATCGAGTACGAAGCGCCCAAGCCTCGCGTCGCGTTCTCGACGTTCATCGACCACCCCGAACAATTCATAACCTTCCTCGAAGCATGCATAGCCAACGAAGACGTGACGCCTGCAAACAAGACTGACCTCAACACCACCCTGTTCGAGATTTACTTGCACAAAGCATCGACCTCGGGCGCAGGCGACAGAGATGAGTACGAGAAGAAAGCAAAGGCTCTGATCGAGGCCAAAGACACGCACATCGACACTAGTAATGTCCTTCTGTTATCAGACCTTGAGAAATTCCGCGATGGTACCATCCTCGTGAGCGAGAAGCAAGGCCTTCGCTTCGATGTGTTCCGCTCTTACACCACCGCTCGCGACACACGTGGCGCCATTAAAGCTCTGCGCAAGTACGGCCCAGAGGAACCCGGCTTGTACCCAGCCGCCCTTGCCTACTTTACTTCTTCGCCCGAGATCCTCGTAGAAGCCGGCGACGAGGTCGCCGCAGTCCTGCACAAGATCGACACCGACAACCTAATGGCGCCTCTCCAGGTCGTGCAAACCCTCTCGCAAAATGCCGTCGCCACCATGGGCCTAGTGAAGCAATACCTGTCCGCAACTGTCGAGCGTGAGCGTGCGGAAATCGCTTCCAACCAGCGTCTGATCAGCTCGTACCGCAAAGACACAACGCAGAAACAGGCTGAGATTACGGCTTTGAACTCTCAGCCTGTGTCTTTCAGCGCGACTAGATGCTCCAGCTGTAGCATGCCGCTTGATCTGCCGACTGTGCATTTCATGTGCAAGCACTCTTTCCATCAGCGTTGCCTGAACGTCAGTCCTGGCGAGGAGGAAGAGGTCGAGTGTCCTATGTGCGCGCAGCAGAACCAGACAGTGAGGGCTATCAAGCGAGCACAGGAGGAAAGTGCGACAAGGAATGACCTGTTCGCAGATGCGCTCGGCAGAAGCGGCGAGAGGTTTGGGA
This sequence comes from Melanodothis sp. VS III C KN 2, assembly GCA_019775565.1. NCBI lineage: Eukaryota > Fungi > Ascomycota > Dothideomycetes > Cladosporiales > Cladosporiaceae > Melanodothis > Melanodothis sp. VS III C KN 2. Next base: position 761,419 of record JACWFM010000013.1, read on the forward strand.
CTATCAGCGAGTGGTTCGGGAGGGGTGTAATGGACGTGAAGCCTCAGTCTGCGAGTTGAAAGATGCAGTCCTTGGGTGCCACGTGAGATTAGCGCAGTAATCAGTTTCGCATAACACAAATATGTAAAGTTCTATTAACAAATGGTCCTTTGGGTATAATGCATTCACAACCCGCATATAAAGCGATAATGATGTCGCGTCGTCATGAATCCTTGCCTCCACGCTTGCGTCCACTCTGCTCAAACAGCTCAAGCACGAGCAACCTTGCTCTTCACAGCTCTCATTCCAACCAACGTGCCCTTTTTACCAGGCACCCTTCCAGTCTCAACGACAATGAATCGCACAAAGTCTCTCAAAGTCCAGTAGCTACTGTGTGCGCCAAGCATGGTGAGGTATTGAATTTCCAAGGGCCCTCCACCATACTTGACGAAAAAGTCGATTTGTGCGTTGTCGTTCAGCAGCAGCATTCTCTTCTCCGCCACCTCTTCGCGCGTGAAATTGTGCGTCTCCAGCTCGACATTCGAAGGCATTCGGACAACCGGCGGTGCTTGCGCGGCACGACCTGTGTCCGAAGCGGCGCTTCCACCAAACATCGAGAACCAGCCCGTGTTGGCAGAAGGAATTGTGACCTTCTTGAGCGAAGCAGCGTATGATGCATCGACGGTGGCGTTCAGACGGTAGGCTACTGGATCGTAGCCATTTATCACGTTGTAAATGTTCTCGACGGCGATGCATCCATATTCGCCTTGGCGGCCGCAGATGGTGTCTGTCAAAGCTGTGGGATCTTCCTGGGCTACGGCAGACTCAGAGTCGATACGTGGTAGGAGCTGAGCTTTGCGAAGTAGTAAGAAGAATCCTGCTGGAGAGCCACACAGGGTCAGATTGTGGGTATTGAACAGAAGATGGTCCAGGTTTGCGACATCAAGGTCGACCTTTGTAGGGTCAGACAGATGGCCTGGAATGCGAGTTGGTTGTTTGGAGAGTATGTCGACAGCCATGACTGATCCCAGGGAATGCGCTATGATGTGCACCCGGCCTTCTTGTGAGAATCCAGGGTTGTTTGAGCACCACAACTTGTACACACGATTAGCTTCCCGAATGACCGCGGCGATCATCCTAGGCTGGTGGTGAGACATGTAATATGGAATGTCAAGCATGACGTCTGACACGATTCCTCGTACACTGGGCAGTGTATCAGGGGTGATATCCAGCAAGTTGAACTCATTGTGCGCAGGATCTTCTTCAGTCTCCCGGTAGCCGCCATCCTCAAAAGATAGGGCGTGTCTCCAGTTTATTGGTAGAACCATGATGCCACCCATTGCGTCACGCAGCTTCGACTTGCAGTCTTTACTGCCTATCTCAACATTGACTTCACGTCTGAATGCGTTGATCGCATGTGTGAAGTGGAAGGACTCCATTCTTTGGCTGAGCTTTTGGCCGATGCCATGTATAACGAACACTAGGTCCGTGACTTTTGCTCTTTCAGAGTTGCCCAAGGTAGGGTCTGTTTTGCGACCAGGATTCGACGGAGCCCCTGATCCTGAAGCGGATGTACCTTGTTCGGCAGCTTGAAGTGGCTGACCAGTTATTTTGGGCGGGTGCAACTTGTCCCAAATCGACTGATCGAAACCTCTTACAACATGAACGCCAAGTTTGTGACCTTTGCGAATGTAGTTCTGTAAAGGTCTACGCCCATAGTACGTTGACGGCAGCAAAGTGGACTTCAATATCCTGGCTTCATGTGCGTTGGCGTATATGACTCCATGGCCATCGAAAGATCGAGCGGCCCCGAGATTTCCCCATGTATTGACACCGGAGGCTTTATTGTCAGCACCAGCAGGTCCGGATGAGATGTCAATGATATCACAGGCCGCGTCCACAGCTTTAGTCCTCTGCTGTTCAAGCGTCTCGGGCTCCTGTTCCGCCAAATTGGACGCAACAATCCGTGAGAGGTTTTCGCCACGCACAGAACCAGGTCTGCTGGTACTATCTCTCCTTAACGAAGACGATCTTGGTCGACCAACAAGTTTATCCGGCCAAAGTTTGTGCACGATTTTCATTTCCCCAGCCGCACCGACCTCCATGGCAGATTCTAGCTCGTCCTTCCAGGTCTCGGTCCAGCACTGCAAGTCAATATAGCCGGCCTCTAGCATGTTCGCCACTGGTGTTTCCACAGGAAGCATGGTATCCTTGTAGAACCACGTACCTCTGACTGCGTCAGAAATGTCGCCAACCGGCGCCCAATAAATGGGCTCCATTTTCAGGTCCGGCATCGCAACCTGATGCAGGCGTGAAGCTCCTACCGCCACTCTATCAATTGGGCCTGTTTCCTCCTTCCGCTCAGTGGGTGGAGCAGGACTACGTTCCAGCAAATGCGTAGGGTCATCCCACTGATATGTATCATGCTGACGTATCCTTGGCCGTCCCGGATGATCAACTTTCGTAGGACTTCCGTCGTGCACCGCTATATCATGCAATTTCTTCCTCGAAGGTGCTCTGATGAACGGCGTTCCTGTCGTTGTGTTCTCGGCCAACTGGGCAACTTCTGGCACAGAAGAGGGTCCGTCGAAGGCATCCGAGTCGGTATCCGCGTCCGGAGGTGTATCCACCTGGCTCAGGCTTGTCCTTGGGAATCTCGCACGCGGTGTGGCAGGTTTGCCCACAGAAGGCCTCTTACCTTCTCTTGAATCCTGGCTGCTTTTCCTTGCCCGATCTTCAGCTTTATGCGCGCTCTTCTCACCCCGCTGCTCTTGGTACTTCAAAATCTTCTTCCGCAGTTCCAGCCATGCTTTCTCCAGAGCTGCATTGTCATGCTGAGAGAAAGGTTTCGGCGGTAGCTTGACGGCCACATGTGTCGCGTTTGCTGGTGGAGGCAGCGGAGATAGAGGATCGTCTATGGGAATAGGGCTTGTGTAGAAGAACCTCGCATTTACAGGAGGTGGTGGCTCGGTGTGGTGCAGGACCTGGCAGGTGTACTGGTTGACAGCCTGTTGAGAAGCCATGGCGACCCAGCACGATGCTTGTTGAACGTGCCTACTTCGCAGTCACGAGATGGATGGTGATAGTGCTGAGATTGGGTTTCAAGGCATTGCGGTTGGCCAGTGGCTTGGTCGTGTCTCAGATGTTGAGTGCGATGCGCTGGCGGGCAAAGCGGATGGCTACTGCAAGGTTGACGTGGCGCGGAGGCAAACAGGATGCGCGGAGCGATGCCAGTGTCTGCTTTACAGAACTGCAGAGGATCTGGTATTGACAACTTTTGGACTTGCAGGGTATAACATCGTCGCGTCCATTATCAGAGAGGTGGTATACAACAAATATGTGGCTGAACAGCCGGAAGCAGAAGGACGGCAATACGCACATGGGAGGATGACGTTCTGCAATCTTCATGTGACAGTCGGTCGGAGCGCCAGGCCCCACAGCGTTATCTCGCATAATGACACTTTGATGTCTCCATTATCTGCTTACAATATACCTTTAAAAAACATTCTTACCATCACCATCCATCGGCAGGCGGAAAACACAAAAATATTGAGCATTGTGCTACCTGCTGTCTGCTCTACGTCGCTTACGGAGAAGACTGGACGACACTCTAGGCACCGATTTTCAGAAATCAGTCCCATCTATCAAACGCCCACCACTGCGACAAGGAAGCAATCATGGCTGTCAACGGCGTGCGAATGTTCCGCTATGCTCTTATCGCGGAGGCGACTGTCAACCTCGCATCTGTCTTCCCAATGCTTGTCGATCCGGGCTACATTCTCAGCTGGCTCGTCGAATCGCCCGAACACATCACACCTGCCGCCTGCTCTTTAGTCCAATGGGTCGCATGCATTGTCGCTGGCCTCACTGTGCCTCTGATCCTGGCCGTACCACACACTCCTGAAGCTCCGGTGATTCGAAAAGTCACGTACCAGATGTACGCAGCCGCCGAGCTGGCGCTCGGCACGGCCATAGGATTGCAGTATCTCAGAGGAGATAGCGGCTTGAAGACGGAGGCGCTTTGGTCTTCGATGACCACAATGGCGGCGTTGGTAGCAGTGCGGGTGTATTTCCTTGCCATCAACCCTGGCTACATGGAGGGCCAGGCGAATGCGAAGAAAGTGCAGTAATGCACACGCGTGGTTACTGCGCTTCGTGGATCTGGTAGGGTTTGTTGCCGCAGAGATCGCCAGGTCTCACGCTGGCATATTTCTGCTTGCGAGGATGGCATCTTCGCCGCCAATTGTACAATAATATGTCGTGGTATGTAGGATTTTGACATATAATGCTAGTGGCCAGTAAGTCTGGCTTCTGGATTCACTGTTGGCGCTCAGCGTGAGTTGTGTAAGCTCATTCCCCATTGTCGCATGGAATTACGAGACAGGTGCGATGTCGAGCTTCTCGTTGGCTTCCAAGCTTCCAATTCCTGGCCATCAAGGTCCAGCACCATCCTACCACATTTATTCTCAAGGATTTCACCAAAATACTGTCCCCATCCAAGCTCTTCATCTGATTCCACTCCACAATAACTTCCTGTTCTTTACCAACGAGAGTGTCTTGACGCTCCCACCTCGAGTTGTCACCTTTCTGGGCATCCCGGAGGACATATCGGACGCTTTCAAATACACCACGCACACGACTCCCAAGAACAGGTCGTTCTCGCTTGCTCGCTTTCGCAGTCGATTCACAAACAGACTGTGGAGAAACTGAATCGTGCCGATGTTCATCGAGACATCCAGACGACCGAAGGATCCTCAACCAATGCAAATCGCAATCAACTAGGAATGCTGCTCGAAGCTGCAGGATGACAAACAGACGAAAGCCTTCCGCTCGTCCCAAAAAGATGCGTGCCAATGGAGCACCTCAAGGTCGCATACCGCGCAATAAGCACAGTTGTAAGACGCAGAGTTCAGGCGTCCGCAGATGTTCCTTTCGACCGTAAGAACGGCACCATGTCGGCGTACTACAACCCGGTATGGTATGCGGCGCTTCGCAGCCTGATGCGGTTGAGCAGCTGAGCTATGGACTCCTCACATCAACACGACGCGGAGTTCGCCTCTGCCTCTACCATAGCCACTGGCCACTTGGGATGCGCCAAATCCCCATGGAGATCAACAAACACGACAGTACAAGACTACGCAGGTCCAGGCGAAGGATTTACGATTCGCGGCACAGCTGCATGGCACTGAAATCAGCGCTCGACCGCAGCCAATGGCGCCTCAGCCTCCACACAGCCACTGGCGCTTGGGGTCCGGATGATCTGTCCCGAACAATTATTTGAAGTGCACAGATATGAGAGACGAGCTTGAGGAGCTCAGCAGCTGTAAACGGAGGGCCACGATGCGTCGGGCTGGCCGCGTGTAAGAACAGAGCTCTCCAGGCTTGTCAGCTGTTCAGCTACTTGCCCAAAAGATGGAGAAAGTGGAGCTTTGAATGCAAAACGGCGCGGGGAAATCAAGAGTCAAGGTTCGGTTCCGATCCGAGCAACACTTCAGAGCCTATAACTCTGTTTTGGCTTCTATTGACAGTACACTTTTAACAGCTTGCGGAGTCCGGCGAAGTATATGCACCTGGAAGAGCTCACGGAGCACACTCCGTCGAAAGAGAGCTCTGATGTGTGCCCAACCCGTGGACCCGAGCACAAAGACGATGTGATCTCTCAATGGCAACGGTATAGAGTGGTCAGTCGAGCATGGTGCATACAAACGCGTCGTGTACTCCAGCTTTCTGCACGACGACAGCACACCTGCAGGATCCGATTCTTGCCGCATCTACCGGGATGCTGGAGCTCCTGCATTAAATCTGAAGCTTGCATCAGTCAAACATGGTAAGGCGGTTCCTTAGAGCCGGACGATTGCATTGCAAGGCTCTGTGAGTTGTGGTTGCCAGGCGAGACCAGAGGAGCCATTGGTCGATTCACAGACATTCCCCTCCTTTCAAACGAGGGACAATGTGGGGTCGTATTGGGCCTGAGATCAAAGTATCCAGGGTATCAAAACATTATAAAGTCAACATAGGATCATTTGGAAAGTCATCTTTGTATCAGACATCAACTCTTGCAACTCCATCGTCGAAGAAATTCAGCACAAACCAACCACCCACCGCCAACCAGTAACCCACCACTCAACATGGCTCCTTCCATTCCCGAGAAGCAGATGGCCATGGTCATCGAGAAGACCGGCGGCCCAGTCGAATACAAGGAAATCCCAGTCCAGAAGCCAGGTCCCGACGAGGTACTCATCAACATCAAGTTCTCCGGTGTCTGCCACACTGACCTGCACGCCGTAAACGGAGACTGGCCCCTACCAACCAAGCTCCCTCTTGTGGGAGGTCACGAGGGCGCTGGTGTTGTTGTGGCAAAGGGTGACCAGGTCACTGACATCGAGATTGGCGACCATGCCGGTGTGAAATGGATCAACGGCAGCTGTCTTGCTTGCGATTTCTGCCAGCAGTCTGGTAAGTTGTCATATCACCCTGCTTCCTTTCCATTGCCAACCACAGAGACGAACTAACCAGTAATGCAGACGAGCCTCTCTGCGGCAAGGCCCTTCTCTCTGGCTACACCGTAGACGGCACCTTCCAGCAATACTGTATCGCCAAAGCAGCCCACGTTGCCCGCCTCCACAAAGACATTGCCCTCGACGCAGTCGCACCCGTCCTCTGCGCCGGCATCACAGTCTACAAGGGTCTGAAGGAGTCGGGGGCTAAGCCTGGCCAAACCGTCGCCATCGTTGGTGCCGGTGGCGGTCTCGGATCCCTCGCTCAACAGTACGCCAAAGCCATGGGCCTGCACGTGATCGCCATCGACAGTGGCGACGAGAAGAAGAAGATGTGCTTGGAGCAATTGGGTGCGACAGCTTTCGTCGATTTCGCCACTAGCAAGAACGTTATCAAGGAGGTGCAGCAGGCAACCGAGGACGGACAAGGTCCTCACGCTGTCATCTTGGTCGCCGTGAACGAGAAGCCATTCCAGCAGGCTGCAGAGGTAAGACTGCCAACCAACTCACGTCCACCTCATAGATACATTCAATACTGACAATCGAAACAGTACGTTCGCCCCCGCGGCACAGTCGTGTGCATCGGTCTCCCCGCCGGCGCCTACCTCAAGGCCCCCGTCTTCGAGTCCGTCATCAAGATGATCACCATCAAGGGCAGCTACGTCGGCAACCGCAAGGACACCGCCGAAGCGCTCGACTTCTACCGCCGCGGCCTGATCAAGTGCCCGTACAAGACCGTCGGCCTCTCCGAGCTTCAGAAGGTCTACGACCTGATGCACGAGGGCAAGATCGCTGGCCGCTACGTTGTCGACACCTCGAGGTAGTAGAGACGTGGTGTGAGCGCTCGCCGTCTGAGGGACTTGCCGGTGTAGGGTCTGCGTCTGTGTAATTAAAACTGGATAGTTCCGATTAATGACCGTATGATGAGTTTTTGTCTACTACTCTCATCTCACACTTGCCTTGAGATAATGATGTCTTCCTCTCACACAATGATCGGAGTGCCGGTAGAGTGAGATGAATCGTCTTTACTACCACCAGGGTGGATCGTCGACTGATTGTGGGGACTACTATAATCCAGGAGGAATTCATGCATCTCCTAAGCTTTTGGCTAACCAAAGCTTCAGCAACGTCAGAGATGCCATGTCCTACGAAGACAGCAAATACATCTACAATGTACAAGGCACAACAAGGCTCACTTTGGAGACTTATGCATTTATGAGGATCTTCATACGAAAAGCTTCATTTCATTGATCGCCCACCATGTGAGAATCTACGCTGGTCTGCTGCGACCGCGAGTTAAGAGCGAAGAGCTAGCTACAACGCAACTGAAAGAGGTTTCATCATCATCCCTTCAGCATCAGTAGACCACTTATGCCTTTCCTAGCTGCATCTAGTTCTTCTGGGCAAGGCCGAAAGTGAGGTCTCCGAAGTTGAATACAGCAAAGTACTGCTTGAGCAGAACGGCGCCGTAGATCTGAAGACCCTGGCCACCGTTGCCCTGGATCCCTCCGAAGCAGGTGTTGCCACCGACTCTGGCATACTCAATGTCGGAGCCGTTGATGTGAGCCATGTAGTTGTCTCCGATGGCCACGCCGAATGATGGGACGTCAGCGTCACAGGGGTAGACGTAGCCACCGGCCTCGGAGTTCATCTCGGCGCCTTGGATCTGGCTGTAGAAAGCCTCGGCGACTTCATCGTCGACCATGACGAGGGAAGTGCCGGTGTCAGCGATGGCAGGGCTGCCGGTGGAGCTCTGCACGTCCTTGCCGCCGATGCTGTAGGATTTGGATGGGAACTCCCAGAAGCCACGGCTGTTGTCGATAGGGGTGGTGTGTAGCTCGCCCTGGTACTTGGTCTTGTCAAGCTTGCCGAATTCGTAGGTTCCAGAGGCATCTTCGTCGAGATCTGCGGTGAAGAGCTTCTCTTCGAGCTGGTCGGCGATGTTCTCAAAGAAACACTTTTGCTTGGTCGGTGTGATGGTGTTGATCTTGCCGAAGGCGAGTCCGAGCAGGCCATCGTTATTCTCATCAGCGACGAAAGCCTTCGAAACGACGGTGGCGAGTTCGACTGCTTGGCTGGTAGCGGTAGCTCCACCAACGTCGACAGTATCGTAGCCGACAGTACCAGAAGCGCCACTGCCATCACCGTAGGAGATGTCCCACGAGGCTCCTGACAACTCCTTCCAGGTGCTGCTCTTGCTGGGATCGAAAGCAGAGTGCTGACCAAGTTGGCTAGATGAGAGGGAAGTACTGAAGACCCATCTGGCAAAAAGAATTAGTCTTTGTAAGCACTTCAGTTGGACATTGGTAACTCACAGATCAGCAGAGCCTGTGTCGAAGTTCAAGTTGAGCTTCTGGCCGCCAATGGTGACAGGCGAAAGGTACTCGGATTCGTTCTCCTCGGGGGTGGCGGTGACCTCGCCAGTACCATCATCATCACTTGAAGCAGATGCGGAGGTGGAAGATGCAGTCGCAGCATATGTGCTGGTCGGCACGACAGCTGCATAGCTCTCGGTGGCGTAAGCGTCAGGAGCCGCAGCGCTAGCTGTCACGAACGCGGTCGAAAAGGTTTGGGCTGGCTCGGGGACATCGGTAGGGGAGGTGTCAATTGAACCATCGGGAGAGCCGTAGGATGAACCGTCAGGTGAGGCGCTGCCGCTCGAGGAGCTGTATGAACCATCGGATGAACCGTCAGATGATGAGCTGCCGCTAGAGCCGAATGAGCCAGCCGATGAACCGTCAGATGAGCCAGTGGAAGGGAAGCCGTAGCTCTGGTCAGCGCCACCTGCCGAACCCTGAGGGAGGTTGAAGTCAAGGAGCATGCCCGACCATGGCAGCTCGATGCTCCAGTGGAACTTGCTGTAGACACGGGAGATCTCAGTGTGTGGGTCTCTGTTGCCACGGTGTCCGCGAGTCGAGGACTTGAAGCTGTGTTTAGCGGTAGAGCCACCGCCGAAGCTGAAACCGAAGTTCCAGCGCTTTGAGGCCTGCTGAGATGTCGGAGTCGGCGCGGCCAGGGCGACGACGGCCAGAGTGGCGGCGAGCAGGATGAGCGTGCGAAGCATTGTGGTGGTTGATGTTTTGGGTTGTCGCTAGAAGAGAAGAGAAGAGTAAAAGAAGCCGGTGGGTGAAGTGAAGAGTGAAAGGCAGCCAGTGCTTTTCAAGTAGTAGTGAGCGTGAGGGTTGAGGGAGTGTGAGGGAAGAGGAGCATGTGACCGGCCTGTCAAAGGCGGCTGCTACGAAGAAGACGACACACGCGAAAGAGTGAGTTTGCTGGATGGGTGGACGGCAGCTACACGAGCGAAGGGCTGGTCGCGAGCTTAATGAAGGCGACTGAGGGAATGGATAAAGAGAGTAGCAGGGCGGAGATGGGTTGAGGAAACGATCTGAAACGTGAAGTCTGCCCGGTTCGTCGCCGCAGCACAGGCCAGAGAGACAAGGCGCGGCTGGGCACTATACACACTCTTCTTGAGCGCAGCTAGTAGGGGACGTATGCGGGTGAAGCATAGGGCGAGAGAAGATTGGCTTTGCGCCTCTTGCTAACAAGCAATCATTCTCGACTACGCCATCTCTCTATACTCCTCCAGATCTTGTTCTCGAACCTAAAATTGGCTCTGCGGTATGTGAATCTGGACTGCAGTCAGTCGACACAGGTTGTACCACTCTCATACCAGACAGTGAGCACCAATCACGCCCCATTCGCCCACACTAACCCCCAGCCAGCCAGATCCTCTTTGTAAATTGGCAATCATCGTCAAGCGTATCACCATAGCATCAACGCGTGGCCCACCTGTCAATCTGCCGTGCTACAGTGGCACCTGGTCGCAGGGAGCCTCCGAGCAAAGCGTGAAACGTCCATCCGCATTCGTGCCCGTTGGACAAACTACCACAAGGCTGCACAGCATGGGCAAAACGGCTACCCAACGGCGCCATCGACTATGCAGCAAACGCTGGAAGAATGAGCGTGCGGATACTTTTCCAAAGCAGAGCGTCTACTGGCCACGGGCTATACAGCGAAGTGCGAGGTTCGAGACGCGCGTGTGCGGCCCGCTGCAGGAGCCGACGAATCACCAGCGCCTAGACTGTTTCATCATGCGCTAGCGATCACACATGGCCTGGAGCCGAATAGCGGACCACGGACGCCAGCGAGTGTTCTGGACTGGAAACATGTAGCCTTATGATCGTGGTCGGGCCAGGTCCTAAGTCATTTCCAGGTTCTGGGATATTCGTTCGACTTTCAAACACGATGAACCAGATCCAGCCATTGCGCTTAAAGGCGGACGTTTACTCCCTGCCATACCACCATATACCAGCGAAGGAGGTCATTGCCTCTTTTGGTACTTCCACGCTAAACAGCAATCAAAATTAATAAAACCTGAAGCCGCCAGGCCAGCTTCGGCAAGACAACAACGTCTCCTCTCGGCGAGATGATCACTCCTTACACGATTGATGACGCACGCTTGCAAACGTCGCTTACACTACAACCTTAAGATTCGTGTCTGCTCTTGCCGTTGATCGTCTCTGTAACCTAATGCCGCAGGGATAGGAGGTAAAGCAGCTCCAACTGCCGTCGAGCTGCCGTGAGCAGACGGAAAGTGGGTCATAGACCTCCGAAATGGCGCAACAGGTCGATTCCAGATTGTTTCAACGGTGTCTGGGGCCTGATACACGATGTGCTGGACTCACGCATGGTCGAGCCTACGAGCTGTGACCGAGTGATTGCCAGGCTCGTACAAACAGTTGTATCGACAGAACAAATCCGGTATGCACGTGGTACTTTATTCACATGCGACGTATGATTGCATGGTTGTATCGAGGTATCATTGCTTCGTTCTACTCGTCTCTATAGTAACTTTTTTCTCCCAACATGGGTTCTCGAAAACACATTCGTGCGATTACGCGTCTTGCGCGTAGTTCTCAGTCTTGATATCCTTGAGGCCCAGGTCCTCCATCTCCTCCTCAGTCCTCTCATACTCCTCTACGTGGATTTGAGGATCGGGCTCGGGTGCGGTGAAACTTTGCACGTAGCTGGCAGCAAGCGGGTCCTCAAGGACCAGAGTGAAAGGCCTCTTGCCAGCAATCGCCTCTTCCACGCTAGCGAAGAACTGCTCCCATGTTTGCTGTGACTCTGTGGTCATGCTGTCACCACCCTTGTCTCCCGCCACAGGCTGGTCGTTGTCGTCCAGACCGAACACTTGCGAGCGCAGGTCACGCTTGATGTTCTCGAGGATGCCTTCGACGGTTGTGAAACGGCCGCCCATGGTGCCAGGCTCAACACGGAGTTGCAGTTCGGGGCACGAGAGAGCTGCGGACTCACTCTTGAGCACATCACGAGAGAGATCCTCGGATGTCTTCACATCTAGGGTGATGCGGGAGCCCTTCTCGGGAACAGCACCTCCAGTCTTGACCTCGTTCGATCGGTAGCCGCAGTCATCGCAGACAGTACTCATGACAATGACTTGCTTGAAGTAAGGAATGTTGACCATCTTCATGTTGGTGGCGCAAGGGCGTGTGCAACCAGGGCACGACGCAGGGAAGGTGTAGACCTGGTTCTCGACAATATCCTCTTCATCAACGTTGTTGCCCTGCTTCTCGCCACCATTTGGTAATGACTCGCCGCCAATAAGGCCTTCGGCGTGGTATTCGGGTCTGATCTCGGTCTCGGGTGCGGTAACGCCGTCCTGCTGATGCCCAGGCGCAGGAACCTCGTCTCCCAAGCCGAGGGCGGCATTCTGTGCTGGCGTGCGGTTGTATTCGGCCTTGGCCCACTTGCCGGGCGCATCACCAGGCCTAGGCTCGAACCACGAGTTGCCTGAAGGGTCATCCACAGAGATCATGAACGGGAACCTGTTTCCTAGCACCATGTCCGTGACGCCTCGAATGACCTCGGCCACCTTTGCGGCTACCTCGGGCATCTGCTTCATGCGCTCATCTTGATGTTGCGCCAAATCGTCTCTTATGCTGGAGAGCAGGCCCTCTACGTTGGTGTAACGGCCCTTTCCAGGCGGGATCTCGAGGTCCAGTTCTTCGATCTTGAAAGAGCACAAGTCGGTCTTGACGACCTGACGCTGGAGATCGGCCTCGTTCTCAACCTTGAATGCGTACTTGGCCGCCTTTTGCTGAATCTCGCCGGCAGATTGGATCTCGTTGTTTTGCAGTCCACAGTGCTCGCAAGCAAAGGACATGATGACAATCTCCTTGAAGAAGGGAATCTTGGTGAGGAGCAGTCTTGTGATGCCGTTTTCGTGGCAGTTCATGCACAGCGACTCGACCTCGTCGGTGACCTTCGAGTCGTTGTCCTCCTCTCCTTCAGCTCCTGTGTTCATGCTGGCGACTTGTGCGCCCATGTCTTTGAAGAGGTCCTTCGCGAGTGAGTTACCCGCAAGGCGGGTGTTCTGTTGTGGTGCCGCCATGATTTTGTGATTTTGTATTGATTGTCCAGAACAAATGGTGTAAATTCGCGGCCGATCCAGGTATATGTATATTATGCTCGAGCAATATGCCTTAGTAATGACTCGAAATCTTCACATGAAATCTGCCGTCTTCTAAATCTTTCTGGCGCCCGCCCGCTCTTGACGTACGTGGGGTAGGAAATGAGGAAGGCGAAAGATTATCGTGATCTTATCTTCTTCACGATCTTATCGACTAGCTCGAGGAGCGGACCGCTTCGACTAGGGTCCACTTCCCGCGCGTGCATACGAAGTGAAGGCAGCGCGACAAACGGAAAGCAAGTCGCGAGACTCTTGCAGCAGACGACAGAGAGTTGTTGGTCGCATCAAATACCGCGCGGCCACCTCAACATCATGGACGACTTCGAAGAGCTTGAGCGGCTATCGCTGGTGAGCAAGGTCTCATCGGAGCTGCAAAATTATCTGGGAGTGGCAGACTCGACCATTGCCGAGTTCGTGATTGCCGAGCATGAGAAGCATCGCGATGCGCCGCAGGCATTTAAGAAGTCGCTGGAGGAATACGACTTTCCAGAAAGTCTGACGACATCTATCGATCGCCTGGTCAGGACACTGCACCCGAAATACAAGAACGAAGCGAACAACTCCAACGGCGGCGCGAATGGTCATGACAAGGATGAGAAAAGCAAGAAGTTCACAGGCCTGTCGATGCCTGACAAAGTGCCAACTTTCGAGGATGAAGAGGAACCTGATGCTGGTGGAGCCGAGCTGGACGATACATTTGCGCTGCTGGAGTCGATGGCTGGCGACAAGAAGCCAACAAACACTCGCAAACGCAGCGTAAGCCCAGTTGCGCAGGCTGAGACATATGACCGACATGACCGCAAACGCTCGCGACGATCCCGTTCGCGTTCGCCGAAACGAAACGACGACTATATTTTCCAGGACGAATTCGGACGTTCGAGGTCCTACCGACCAGGCGAGAGGGAACATCGCGATGAGCGTCGTGAGGAGCGCCGGAGTGGAAGAGATAGAGAACATCGCAGAGAACGCTCACGGCACCGGGAGAGGCGCAGTAGGAGAGATCGTACACCTGAGCCAGAGCTGGACGACGAGCCAATACAGTACAAAGTCTACGATGGCAGGGTGACCGGCGTCAAAGACTTCGGTGCTTTCGTGACCATACTGGGAGTGAAGGGTAGGGTAGATGGATTGGTACATGTTTCTGCGATTGCAGACTACAAGGTCAACCATCCATCTGATCTTCTTTCCCGGGATCAGCCTGTGAAGGTGAAAGTGATGAAGGTCCAAGACAAGCGCATCAGCTTGAGCATGGCAGAGGTGGATCAACAGACAGGTCAAGATTTGAACCCTGGCAGGAGAATTGCGGGCACGGGCGCGAACGCGGTCGGCTTGAATGGCGAAGGCACTTTCGACCCAATTGCCGGAGTGCCTGTCGTAGAAGGCCAAAATGTTGTGAGACGACCGAAGAAGCGCATGACAAGTCCTGAGCGGTGGGAGATCCGACAGCTCATCGCGTCTGGCGTTCTCAAGTCTGCGGACTATCCTGATCTGCAAGACGATGATTACAATGCTGCTCTCAACGGCGAGACGATCGAGGAAGAAGAAGATGTGGATATCGAGGTTCGTGAAGAAGAGCCACCCTTCTTGGCCGGCCAGACCAAGCAATCTTTGGAACTCAGTCCGATTCGAGTCATCAAAGCGCCTGATGGTAGTATGAACAGAGCAGCCATGCAGGGTGATGTACTAGCCAAAGAGCGCAGAGACATGCGTCAGCAAGAAGCACAAGACAAGGCTGCGAAAGAAGCAGCAAAGACAGATCTGGGTCAGGAATGGAACGATCCGATGGTCAATCCTAGTGAGCGAAGATTCGCTTCCGATCTTCGCCAACCGCAGGACGGGCAGCGTGCTGCGATTGATCTACCAGAGTGGAAGAAGATCGCCACCGGCAAAGGCGAGCTCGGCAAAAGGACTATGATGTCCATGAAGGAGCAGCGCGAGTCTTTGCCTGCTTTCAAGATGCGCAAGCAGTTCCTCGAGGCGGTACATCAATATCAGTTAATGGTCGTCGTTGGAGATACAGGCTCTGGCAAAACAACACAGCTCACGCAATATCTCGCCGAAGACGGCTTTGCCAACAACGGTATCATTGGCTGCACTCAGCCACGTCGTGTCGCCGCGATGAGCGTGGCTGCACGTGTGGCAGACGAAGTGGGCTGCCGTGTCGGAGAAGAAGTCGGTTACACCATCCGTTTCGAAGACAAAACAAGCAGCAGTACACGCATCAAATACATGACTGACGGTATCATGCAAAGAGAGATTCTCTTGGACCCCGAGCTCAGCCGATACAGTGTCATCATGCTTGACGAGGCCCACGAGCGTACGATCGCCACAGATGTTCTCTTCGGTCTACTCAAGAAGACGTTGAAGAAGAGACCAGACTTGAAGGTCATCATCACATCTGCAACACTAGACGCCGAGAAGTTCAGTTCCTACTTCCTCGAATGCCCGATCTTGTCCATCCCTGGTCGCACATTCCCTGTCGAGATCATGTACAGCAGAGAACCCGAATCCGATTACCTCGACGCTGCACTTACGACAATCATGCAAATTCATCTTACGGAACCAGCTGGAGACATTCTGCTGTTCTTGACAGGCAAAGAAGAGATCGATACCAGCTGCGAGATTCTCCACGAGCGCATGAAAGCACTTGGTCCAAGTGTGCCGGAGCTTATGATCCTGCCCATCTACGGTGCTTTGCCCAGCGAAATCGCTTCGCGTATTTTCGATCCAGCGCCAGATGGTACGCGCAAAGTCGTTATCGCCACCAACATTGCAGAAACTAGCATCACAATCGACGGTATTTTCTTCGTAGTTGATCCTGGCTTTGTCAAGCAGACTGCTTATGACGCGAAATTGGGCATGGACAGATTGCAAGTCACGCCTATCTCCCAGGCGCAAGCCAAGCAGCGTGCTGGCCGTGCTGGACGTACCGGACCAGGTAAATGCTTCAGGCTGTACACCGAAGCCGCTTTCCAAAGCGAAATGTTACCGACTACCATTCCTGAAATCCAGCGTCAGAATTTGGCAAACACAATTCTGATGCTCAAGGCGATGGGCGTCAACGATCTGATCAACTTCGACTTCATGGACCCACCACCAACGAACACTATGCTTACCGCGCTCGAGGAGCTCTACGCATTGTCAGCACTTGACGAAGAAGGCCTCCTCACACGACTCGGTCGCCGCATGGCTGACTTCCCTATGGAGCCTGCTCTTGCCAAATCCCTGATCATGTCTATCGATCTGGGTTGCTCAGATGAGATGCTGTCCATTGTCGCCATGATTTCTGCTGTGCAGACTGTCTTCCACAGACCCAAAGACAAGCAGCAACAAGCCGACCAGAAGAAAGCCAAATTCCACGACCCGGCCGGAGACCACCTAACACTGCTCAACGTCTACCAGGGCTGGAAAAGAGCAGGATCCACCGACCCGTGGTGCTTCGAGAACTTCATCCAGCCCAAATCCATGCGCCGAGCCGAAGACGTCCGCAAACAACTCGTGCAAATCCTCGACCGCCACAAACTCAAAGTGCTCTCCTGCGGCCGCGACACCACCCGTGTCCGCCAAGCGCTCTGCTCGGGCTTCTTCCGCAATTCCGCGCGCAAAGATCCCACCGAAGGCTACAAGACGCTCGTCGAGGGCACGCCTGTCTACCTGCACCCTTCATCTGCGCTGTTTGGCAAAGCGGCCGAGCACGTCATCTACCATAGTTTGGTCGAAACGACGCGCGAGTACATGCACAACGTCACGGCGATCGAGCCGAAGTGGCTTGTCGAGGCGGCGCCGACTTTCTTCAAGGTTGCCGGCAAGGAGGGTGGTTTGAGCAAGAGGAAGAAGGCGGAGAGGATCCAGCCTCTGCATAATAGATTTGCTGGCGAGGACGATTGGCGACTGAGCGCTCAGCGCAAGGGTGGAAGAGCGGGTGGTGGCACTTGGGGTTGATGTGGTTTAAATTGTAGAAAGTTCCATATAGAGCTTCGGCTGACGATCTGCAACATGTGTCCATATTCAGGAGTTCTGAGACTGCATAGGACTCCACAACTGTCAGTTCATTATTGCGCTTGAGCTGGTGTCCTGTCTCTAAGGAATCACAAGTGCCGTGTGAGTCGAAGACAAAATCTACCATTACGTTTTTAGTTCGATCGCGCGAAGCATCGTACACGAAATCAATTGCATTCAATACGAAATGCATGCAGGTTCTACGTTTTCGTACCAGCATTTACACCAACCCCAACCCTCTCGACGGCCATGCATTGGCAGCAATGCATGATAGAATGAACGATGTTAGCGTCCTATTCATGTGTAGTAGCACGAGAGCTGTGCGTTACAGATAAGATGCCTCATTGGAGGCTTTCGTTTACTGGCAGAGCAATATTCTGGCCATATTGAGCACATGAATCGATTCCACTTCAATCTCAACGAAACTGTTCGGAACTTGGAATTCATCTGGGTAGGACAACGACAGTAAGTGACATGCAAAACCGCAAGATCATCACTTCACGACTATGACTATCATCCAATCAAGTCACGATGTGTAAAACGGAATCCGAGGTGCATCTCAACTGGCAGCAAGTACACGGAACATGACCTGAAATTGACACGAGGAGCGCGATGAACACAACGACGTGTAGTGACGCTATGAAGAAGGCAAAAGTTCATCCGCTCTACGTTTTCCCAGCCTTGCTTGGAAAGAGTATCTGTGTTGCTCGCACGCTGGCTATATGCATCATTGCTCCGCCCAATCCAGGAGCCAAAGAAAAAACCACCAGGACCCCCAAAGAAAAAATGAAAAAGTGAAAGACGTGAGTGAAACCAAGCGCGACCCATCGTCCTGTTGCGCCGCCCCAGTCCCAACCAACCCAAACAACACACAAGGATGCAGACAGATCTCGGCTCTCATCGAATAACCTCCCACTCCTTGACAATCCCGCTCTTGCCCAAACCGCTGCCAATGTGACCTCCTTTGGCCTTTTGTGAGAAGACGTCCCAGAATCGTAGCGTCTCATCACCGGCGCCCGTGACGATTGCGCCGCCGTCGGGGCTCATGCTGAGATACAAGACACGGTAAGTGTGTCCTGTGAGCGAGACGACCTGCGACATGCTCGGGTATTTCCAGATGTTGATGGCATGCTGGGAGTAACCGTGGGTGCTCACAAGCTCAGAAGTGGTGGTGCTGAAGAGCAAGTTGCAGACTTGACTGCCGGTATCGTGAGAGCGGAGGAGATGTGGATTTAGAGGCGGGGTAAGGTTTGATGGCGAGGGAGTGTTGGAAGTGAGGAGGTTGGGAGTAGCGGAAAGGTCGAGATCGTGATTTAAGCCGGGCGTTGTGAGCGCAGCGTTGGCCGAGTTCTGCGCGGTGGAAACGGTGTTCCAGAATTTGATGCAGCGGTCTGCGGTTCCGCCACCACTTGCAAGGAGGCCGCGTTGGTGAGGACTCCAAGCGATGGCTTTGACAGCGGCTTTGTGTCCGCCCTCTTGTTCGCCCCAGCGGTGCTGCCACCGCTCATCCATCTTATCCCAGACGAAGATCTTATTGTCATTGCCTCCGGATGCTAATTGTTCTGTCTCCTGATTCCACTTCAAACCGCACACCTCCTGTTTGTGTCCAGTAAGGCGGCGAAGGTACTGGTTCGCTTGGCGAACATCGCGGTGCAGAATTGTGCGATCGCGAGAGCCAGTCGAAAGAATGTGAGCGTTCCATGCAAGAGAAGAAATTCGTGCTGTATGTCCGGTCATGGTTCGTAATTTTCGGTTCGTGACAGTGTCGTAAATCATTAGGAGTCCTTTTGAGGTGCCGATGGCAAGATGTGAGCCACGCTGTATCCAGCCAACACTTGTCACACTGTCGCCGTCGAGTTTGCAAAGCTGGTCAACTTGCCCTGATTCTCGACTCCAGAGGTAGACGCAATCGCCAAGACCCACTGCCAGAACATCGTTGGGACCCCAGTCGACCAAATTAAGGTAGAAATCGTCTGCCAGTTCAGGTGCGTCGAGTACCTTATAAGGAACCTTGCTCACCGCTCGGGGCGTCTTTCGTGGTGATAAGAGCATATTCTGCGAGGAGTGTTTCACTGGCGAGAGACTGTAAAGTTCTGACCTGGCATTGATGTTCGGCCCTCGATCACTTCGCGAGGTCGACCGTGGTGTGAGTGAACTCGGCGCATTGGGTCCGTAAGAGAAGAGGTTCTTATGTGGCGTTGAGGGGGTCAGATTCGGCCCAGCGAGCTTCGAGCCATTCGTAGGCGGTGTTTTGGCACGTGAGATCGACCCCTCGTGCAATTGAGATATGCTTTGTGGCACCTCATTGTCAAACATCTCAGACCTCAGGAGTGAGGAGTAAGTCCTGTTCGCATCCCTCTTCTGAAAGTGCAGCTCCGTCGACGCCGCCTTCTTGTGTGAGCGCGAGGGAGTTGCAGGTGACCCTTCATCGTCCAACAGACTGTAGCTCGCCTGGAGATCTTGTCCAGAGCGATTGGGGATGAATCGGTGGTCGCCAGCGAATGTCTTTTGGCGCTTCCGTTGGGGGCTTCCAGCCGGTGTGATATCCCTCCGTCTTCCCAAATCATCCACTTGCTTCAAGAGAGCTTTGTTGAGCGCAGTCGCATTCACCGGCGCGCTTCCACTCCGATGTATGGCATTTGTACTTGTGCTTTGGCCCCGGCTGTGTACTCGTTTGCCCGTGATCGTAGGCGGCGTCTTACTCCTGGGAGGCGAGAGCGGTGTGGGTGTGTGTACATCGGCTTCCTCAGCGAGGTTTTTCACAGGTCCTGATAAAGGTGCTGGTTCGGCATCGGGCGATCCCATTGTGTGTGTAGATCCGTGATCGTCGTCGGTCAACAAGCGAGTGTCGCAGTCCAGCTCATGCGTGAGAGGTCGGTCGCGATCGTTGAGAATAGCGAACGATTGTCTCTGGCGTCCGACTCCAAGGAAGTACTTGCGCGCGCTCCTGAGATGCCGTTGCTATGCCCAAGCGCTTCAGTTATCGCGCAACCCAACCACCGTTTATGGAGCTCCGGTAACGCCTGGCTTAGGGTGGGGACAATGGCGCAAAGCAGGCGACAATAACAATGGTGGGGCGGTAGTGGATGTCCTCGCAACGAATGTCGTCGACAGTATGATTGTTGATTGTGGTGATGGTGTTGGTCGTGGTGTTTGCGGCGGGAAGGGAGGGCGCAACCGGGCGGGCCTCGTCGATGAAGCGCGTGGCTGGAGCGCAGCAGGGACGAACTCTCGCTTGGCGACCCTGAGGTGTTGATGTGTTGATGTGTTGTCGTCGTGATTTTGCACGTGCTATGAGCTGTATACGATCAAAGAAATCCCACTCGGCAGTTCAGATAATTCCTCAACACACGTGAAGTCAAGATGGAATCGCAGTAACAACAACAACAACATCACCGCCCACTCTCGGCCTCACACGCGACCGGCAGCCGCCAGCAGCTCGCTGAACGCGTCTCGACGACTAGCGGCAAACGCAGCCGCGCCAAAACAGCAGATCAAGGGACCCTCATCTCATCACCTCCCTCCACACGACCTCACTGCCACTGCCACCACAGGACAGGCCAGATGACCAATACAAAGACAAGCCATCATCTCAATTGACTCAATCCGTTCCAACCCTCTCACTCGCACTGCATCCCTCTATACAATGTAAGGTATCCTCATACTATAGCCACAACACCATCCAACAACAAGCCACCCGCCCCTAAGCGATTGGCCCTGGACAGAAGCCGCTACACGCGTGGTAACGCAGGGACTCACTTTTTGGCACAAACGACAAAAGCCGGCGGCCCTCGGGAGCGGTCAAAGCAAGGGCACGGATTCGTTTCAGATGCACACAAGAGCACGCGCCGAGAACCATGGGCGTGCCTCGCTGACCTCACTTCTCTTACTGCGGGAGGAGTGAAGCACGACCACAGGACTCGAGATTAGACATGCATGTTTCACTTCATTCGGTGCCAAGTGAACTGTAGCGTTTCACTAGAAGCTTTAGAAATAATTATTGCGCTCATCGTTCATATCATCACAATTGTGGTCAGTGAAGTCACGAGTAGGCAAAAAATTGGGGGAAAAACAAAGCATCAAATGAACACCTAACAAAATCGTACACAAAACCCCAGCTCACTCTCGTGCCCCATTTCGCGCCCTATACGCATGCACACACAAGCCATCCCTTGCCCCAAGTCATGGAGGAGAAAGGGAAAGGGAAGGAAAACGTGGAAATGTGTGGAAAGACGGGCACCCTTGCATTTGGGGAAAAAGGGCTCCATCATAGAGTCGTTTATGGCAACGTCACCTCCTCTCTGCCCATTGCCCAGGTCGTATGTTTCTCCGCGCGCGCAAAAGGTTCGGTACAATTGTTCGCAAAGTTCGTGGTTGTTTCGGCTTTTCTCTTTTCATCGGCTCTCGTCATCATTACCCTCCCGTATCGATGTCGTATGAAGCGATGCTCTTTGGCTGGACCAGGGAAGCGCATGTGCCAACGTGTGGATGAAGGGTTTGTGCATGAGCCAATATTACACGCTTTGTGGAGCGCACAGTTGAATCGTTTAGCGACGTCCAAATCTGCTGCATACGTGTTAGTTTGGGCTGTCTTGCAGTAAGTTGGGATAGGTAGTGCAATAGAGACCTACTTCTGCTTCTTCTCCGCAGGCTTCAGGATCTGGAACGAGCACAGCAGGCTTTCGTCGACGCTCATCATCGCACCAGCGTTGTCAAACTCGCCGCAGTAGTTGGGCGCTGAAAACAGGGTGACGAGCTGGCGTTTGCTGAAGAATTCGTAGCCGTCTTCGACGACCTGGTGAGCACGACAGATGAGATCCATGTCGTGTTTTTGGAGGAAGCGGGAGACGACGTCCGGCCCGAAGGTGAACGAGACACCGCGGTCGTTCTCGCTCCAACCTGTGATGTCCTTGTCAGGGTCGGACCAGAGAAGATCGCAGAGGAGACCGCAGTCGGGGATCTACAAGATTGTTAGTCGGATGCATTTTGAACGATTTTGCAAGAGTAGAACATACATCGGTCGGGCGCATGACACGCCTGATCTGCTCCATGGAGTTGAGGTCGGGGCTCAGGCCACCGTGCATGGTGAAGATCTTCTCGTCAATGATGGCGGCGATGGGCAGGCAGTTGAAGCAGTCGGTAAATGTCTTCCACAGCTTGATGTTGTAGCGTCTCTTGCACTCATCGTAGAAACCGTAGATGCGGTTGATGGAGGCACACTCGTGGTTGCCGCGCAGGATGAAGAAGTTCTCGGGGTACTTGATCTTGTAGGCCAAAAGAAGGCAGATGGTCTCGAGGGACTGCTTGCCACGGTCGACGTAGTCACCGAGGAAGAGGTAGTTGGCCTCCGGAGGGAAGCCACCATATTCGAAGAGACGGAGGAGGTCGTAGTACTGGCCGTGGATGTCACCGCAGATCTAGAGTTTGGGTCAGTGAACTGTTAAATTTGGGTGTGATTTTATAATGCTTACCTTGATGGGCGCCTCGAGCTCGAGGAGGATAGGCTGTGAGATGAAAATCTCGCGACTCTTAGTGCACAGGTAGCGAATCTCAGTCTCGAGGAGCTGGACCTGCTTGCCGGGGCGGCTGCCGCGGACTTCGAGGAGTCGATCTATGATGGAGTCGAGATCGACATCGTTCTGGTCGGCCATGTTTGGCGGTAGTGTTGTGGGGTAGTAAGAGGTTGAAGCAAAGCTGTCGTTGATCTATGCGTCCGACAATTGATCCTCTAGGCAAGCCGTTAAAGAACTATTTCAGAGTCAGTGAGTATTGCTTACAACATAAATATTTGTCATCACTTAGCAGCTCGAGAACGGCGGAGTCTGTTGGTGCGGCGTTTTCGAAGCAGAGCGTGCTCTTTCCTCCAGATTACCTTGTACTCGACTCCACGCCCGGTCGCCAAAGCTGCTGCTGCTGCCGCCTGCTCACCCACTCCAAAAACTGCCCACTTCACCCGTGCCCAATCCCCAGATAGCTCGCGAGATGAAGCAAACGGAATTAAAGTCTGTACGTACCGAAAATGCAAAGAAACGAGCGCAAAGGCTCCTGAAGCACGGACTGCTCTTGTCGCAGTCGCTTGCTGTCCCCGACGAGCTGTAAAGCGTCTCGGTATACTCTCTCTGTTCGCCTTCGCGGTGGATGAGATCTCAGCGCGCTGAGTCTGTCTTGCCGAAGGTTGTTATATCCTCCGTTTGTCCCTGAGGGTGTCCAGGAGCTCTGGAGGGTGCGATGAGCTGGCTCGGGCGGCGGTGACGGCGCGACGAGTGAGGGTGCGAGGCGCGGGAAAGCGGTGCGATGGGGAGCTTGCGGTGCGGAAGGGTTGTCGCGAGGCTGTTGTTGATGTTTTCACCGCTCGAGGGCGATAGGGCGGGGCACGCGCGTTGAGGGCTTGTCAGCTTGACCGGTGCGGACAGTGAAGTGCGAGCGGGTTGACAATGTCAGACGAGTGGTGCTGTCTGAGACGGGGATACAGTATCGGCGTGTGGTGCGGACTGCGCTTGGACGATGGGTTGTGTGCGGTGGGTGGTGGTGTGGAGGGCTCGGATCTGAGGTGATGGTTGAAGTTGCAGTTTGTTTCCTTTCCGCGAGCGAGGAAGCAGCTGCGCTAACAACGGCAGACGGGTTCGGCGGCTAGCGTGGGCGTCGACCTCTCGGCTCTGCGATGCGCTCTTTTTATATCATGCTTCACTCGCGGATTGCTTAAACATTGAGAGAACCATATCCTGGATCGATACAAATAACACTTCTATCACTCTTACCAGTCACAAGAAATCAAACCACCACCAAAACAGCGTTCCATCACCATCTCTCACTCGCCTCGCATCCACCCAGTCCCACCGCACAGCAAGCCGTACGATCCCGCCCCTATGCGCTAGCCAACCACAGCCTCTCAGAAAAGAAGCAAAGATTCACATTCCATCCCCTGATTGCGTACCTGCCTCGAAACAAGTACTCTATTCTATTTTTCCACACGTGCCATTAAGAGAGGGGCACCCATGTGATCCGAGTTCACTTTGTGAGGGAACCGTTTAGATTCGAGGTCAATCTTGTCGTTCATGCCCAACCTTCCATCCACTCTCGCCCACATCGTCTCCATTCTCGCCGACCTCCAAGTGGAGACTCGCGTTGAGGGTGAAGGTGATTCGTCAGCACGGTTTTTGGCGGGCAGCGAGGTAGCAGCTTCACTCTTATATCAGTCAATGGCCACATGTTCAGCGAAGAATTGTAGATCGACAGCATTCTAGGCATCCCAATGCTGCGTCAGAATGTCTCACCAGCAAACCCTGTCTCCGCGCAGACATCGACGCCCGAGTGAAGCGGCGCGCTCAATGAACCGGCCAAATGATTAGGTTGCACACATAAGCATACATATGTCGTACACTGAAGAATATTCATCCAAGCAATGTATATATATCTCCAATCGAAAAGGAAGAATAGAAACGAGAAGGGATCTCCGATGAGAAATTGCCTCATTCCACAACAAAAATGCCTCCCTGATTGAAAAAAGCAAGACAAAAACACTGAAGACCCAAAAATCAAAAGTAAATACCATTTCGTAAACGCCTCGCTATAATCCCAAACATCAGAGCGCTCCAGAAAAAATGTATAGAAGCAACCTCGACAATAACACACACATGTCTCATCCAAACAACAAGCGATCTTTCTTCTACGTCGTTTCAAACTGACGAGCCCATGCTCCAAGTTTCCAGCGACCAACATTAGAAGAGAAAATAGAAGCCGCGATCTGAACAATAAATCCAAACCCACGGCCAGAGTGGAGGGGTGCGAGAGTGGTATCCGAAAAAGAAGAAAATGAAATCCGGCGAAAAACAAAAAACGCCCTCGCTATGCATGCAACGCAGCAAGCTCTCCTTAATAAAAATGAAATGGCTCCAGTCCACAGATTTTTGGGTGTGCGCACACATCAACAACAATGCCTTCCATGCGCCTTTTTTATCCCAGAGTTCGTCCGCCCACGCTCACGCCCCTCTGGGCGCCAGCAGGCTTCACGGTCGAACTTCGACTCGCAGGACTAAAACTCCTATCCCGCGACCTATCTTCACTGAAGCGGTCGTCATTAAGAGCTGTCAGCCAATTAGGACCGAGCTCAGTCTTGAGAGATTCGATTTTTTGTTTATACAGATCAGTTGTGCCAGCGGCGCCACTCGTGCTGTCCGTGACGTCTTGCGGAGAGTGTGGTACAGAGCTTCCATCGTCATCATCGGATGGATCGTGGATTCTTGGGGTGGCGGTTGGGGTGCTGAAAGAGGTTTCAAGATGAGGTCTGCTTGGGGCGGTGGTCGGGTTGCGCGTTTGTGTTGTTGGCGCTGTGGTGTAGGGTGTTGCTCCGGGCGCCGTGTCAGGTGTCGTGGGCTCTTCAGGCTCACTTTCGGGGAGTGGTGCGATTTCCGAAAGAATTGGAGCTAGTTCGGGCCCTGGATGATCCAACTGGGGCATGGGTGGAATCTCTGCCTGTGAAAGCTCAACTATGCGCCTGCGCGGGGCTTTCTTCTTGCGCTGAGAATGTCTGGGACCGAGGTCGCTTTGGTGGCGACGATGGCCATAGGCCGGAGGTGAGGTTGGTGGCGGCAGCGGCATTGTATCATCGGTGGTAATGAACGCATCATGTGTTGCATCCGGAACGGAACGATCTTCTTCCGGCTCAGGCTTGACAACAGGCGTGCCAAACTTTTCAGGAACTCGATCCACGAGCTGTTTCTTTTCTTGGGACGTTGGCCCTTGCGAGTCGATGGTCACGTCCTGGGAGTGTCCTGGAGTCGAGCGGAAGAGATTGAAGATCGTAACTCTATGGTTCGGGTGCGTGCGAGTGAAGTGATTCTTAGCCACGTACAAATCAATGATGTTAGGAATGCCGGTGAGTCGTGCTAGCTCTGTTGGATCCTTGATGTTGTTATCACGAACGTCGATTCGTTCCAGGGAGTACAACTTCTCAATGCCGGAAAGCGTTTGGAGGCGGTTTGAACGGAGATTCAGTGTCGTGATGGCTGGTAGTGGACTCTGCACGAGCGTGTTCAATCTTTCGATCATACAATTGCTCAGGTTTAGAGCTCGTAGATGTGTGAGGGATGCGAGTGCTTCAGGGACGGTGTTGAAAAGATTGCCAGAAAGGTCAAGAGATTGCAGCGTCCCAGCGACAGGCGTGAGGCTCGCAACACTGATATCAGTGAGACCATTCTCTGCCAGGCTGAGGTGACGCAAGAATCTCCACTTAGTCGAAGGCAGATAGCTTGTTCCTAGGAGGTCGGTGGTACTGTGCCTGGGACTCATGTCATGTGTACTTGAGCTGTCGCTTCCAGAAGAACGTCGCAATTTCGGCGTTCCACTACGGTGAGGCCGTTGCAATGAGCCATGTCGCGAGCTGATAGGTCTAGATGGCGATGTGCTCCGCTGTCTCGGTTTCGACGTGGGTGTCTTTCTGCCATCACTCGTTCCTGCCTTGGCCAAACTGACGCTCTGCGGGCTCCCTGCAAGAGACACTCTTCTCTGATCAACGAGCGGAGAGTTGGGAGTGGAAAAGGAGCGAGCGAGTTCGGCATACTTGGCTTTAGGACTTGCTGCAGGCCAAGGAGCTCCAGTGGTAGATGGAGTCGAGGGCATGGGCGCTCTGGACGACCGTCTCCGACGTTTGTCCATGTCATCTAACACGATGTTGAATAACAGGTCGAAGGGATCATCCACGTTGGCACGACGGACTGTCAGACTGCGGACCTGCTCAGCGAGCCTGTCCCAGCCATAGAAGGATCTAAAGTCCAGGTCACATATCTCGAGCGCGCCCAGGTTCTTGAAAGCGAACAGTGGAACGGCAGCATCGAAGGGGAATTCTTCGAAACCGGCGATCAGGTGCGCTCTGTGGTCCGGGGAGAGTCGAAGCGCGGGTATCTTCGTGAAGCACGAGTAGAGATACTTGATATCATCGCGGAATTGTGCCATTTGCTTCTCTTGCTTTGCCGCGCTATTTGACAGCGAAAAGGATGACCACATGGAGGACATGCTCGACATCACACTGCGCACGCTAGATACTGATTTGAGAGAGTCGGAGTCGGCCTGTCGGCCTCTCGATTTGGGTGCATTGCCAAGGAAAGACACATAGTTGGAAGGCGGGACGTCTGCGTGGATGTTCTCGAGTCGCACATTCATGGGTCCAACGTCGACTCCCAAGTCTTCGAACTTTGTGAGTAGGTAGTAGAGGTGGTGAGGTGTCAATGTAAGCTTCGCTGGCTTGACGTTCTGCGCGGTAAAGGAGAGGTATGGGCGTGAGAGTGCGTCCGCGAGGGTGATGGTAGAGGAGGCAGATGCTGCCTTTGAAGACTGTGCCTGGCCATTCTTGTTGCGTTGTCGCTGCAATTGCAAAGCGTTCGCGAGGTTTCTTTCATGGGTTCGTACAAAGTAGGCGAGATTCTGCGCAACGAGCAACGGTTAGCTTGTGTTTGGAAAGCATAGCAGGACGGCGACGAGGGTACATGCCTTTACGAATACTTGCCCATCCTCCGAGTCCATCGTAATGCGGAGGACTCGCAACCATACATGAGCGCAGGACGCAGATCGGAGATGCTGCGTTGAAAGGGAGACGGAGCAGAGTCGGCGAGTCGAAAGGCGCTGTGAGACACCAGTGCCTGTGACGGTGCGATGCAAGCAAGCTGCCTACTGTGTGACTACGAGGGGTGATTCGAGGCGGCTAAGCCATCAGATGATGCCTGGAAGGCCGCGCGCGCAGTTTGCAGTGGTCCTGGAACTGGAAATGCACAAAAGTTAGGACGGACTTTGCTTTTGCCTCTGCTCGTGCCTCGCACTCGCCCCGGTCCGAGCGATAAGGCTGGAGGAAGCACGCAGGACCAGACACCCTCTTGTTGTGACTGGCCCACGAGACCTGCGCAGCGTGCCGGATATGTGGAAGAGGCTTACCAAAACGGATGCAACGGACGGTCGTCGCTGGTCACGTTGTCGAGTCTCCAATCAGGGCGCTTGGCTCCAACGTCAGCCAACCCTACAATATCAGACCCCTCGATCAGTTGGTCGTTGGATGTCGCAAACAATAATATACAGCCGAAGCTGAGGAAGGGCAGGAGACGCCGCGGGTCGGGCGCGCCTGTGGATGGCCGGCGCCGCGATATATATCACGATCACGGCAGGATGGCCGGGGCAGGGCACGGTGTTGGCGCTCTGAGAGAAAGAGAGAGAGAGAGAGGATAGCGCGGGCCAATAATGGATTGGTATCGGCTTCATGCAAAGAATCGGAGGTGCAGCAGGTAGCACACGCCCGAGCTAGACTAGGCCCTCACTACTCGGTGGGGGACCCTGGACGTTGGCACTACGGCTACGACTGCTACTGAGGATCAGACAGACGAGCGCGAGCAGGTGAGGGCTGCAGCGCTGCTTGAACGGGTGGTGCTGGTGGCGACGATGCAGCAGCAGCAGCAGCAGCAGGCGTGAGGGCGGTGAGGGCGGTTGGCGCTGTTATGGACGCTGATATGCGAGTATACATGAGCCGCTGAAGGGAATGTCTCGCTCTGTCTCGCTCAGTCTCTCTCACCGTGATGACAGGCTGGGCAGTCCTTGCACCGGCCCTCACACAAAACTGGAGGGGTCAGAGAGATTAACGTCTTCGCTAGCGCCTCCTCCTCCACCCAGCCGGGTGCTGTGTGATTCCGCCGAATCCACCTCAGTCCCCTCCAGACCAATCACGCCGCTAACACGCCGCCGCTGTGACCATCGCGATATGAGCGTGAATCGCTGCGGCTGGCGTGAATAAGGTGATGAATGATAGAGGAGGCAGCGAGGCAGCCCGGCGGTGCACGCATTCGTGCCACACTCCTTATTGCGGGCGACCCTCCGCTGAGCCCCTCGACAGCACTGCGTGATCTGTATCTCATCACGGCCATGGCAAAGTCTGTGTGCCGCAATGCGCAATCGGGCGAGCGTTCGATTGCGATGGCGACAGCCAAGCCGGCCGTCGCAGAGCTTGCAAGGTGAAGCAGACTACTAGCCGTTGCTGCAGCCTGGATGGATGGCTGGCTCTGTATGTGTGTATCGTGGTGGTGCTGAAAGGCTCATGCTCTGCGCGCCTTCATGCAGACCCCCACGCCGTCCGCCCTAGTCTAGGCGTGCTAGTCGTCCCTCTCTCTCCTCTCTACCGTATCACGGCCTCGTCGTGCAGACGGTATGACGGAAAGTCTCACCATCGTTCGACGACTTGACATCGTCTGTGTCTGTCGAATCGCTCGACGAAGGAACCTTCCCCACCCACCCCTCCACGATGCTTCATGAGGCTCCATGAGGAGCACCCCACAACCGCTGCAACCGAGAAGACGAACGCGTGCGGTGCAGCCTGTGGACATGCAAGTCATGTGGTGGCCACGGCTGAGGAGGCTCTGGCAGATCGTACACTGTCGCTTATCTGCAGCGAGCTCACGCCCGGTGTGCGCCAGGGAGACCGGACGGCCTTGCGAAACGAAATGACGCCTTCAGGGCCCTGTTCACATGCTAGCTGGCTGGCGAACAACAGCACATCGATCTCCGCTAAGTCGAAGTCCTGCCGACCCTGAACCCTTTGACCCTTGACGTGCAGATCTTCGGCCAGAGACATCACCAAAAATCTTTTACCCGACGAGCCCGACACCGCTGGCTTTTCCCCCAGCTTCTCGCGTGCATGCAGCTGTAGCTTGAACGCTAGCGGTAGACGCGCTCTCCAACCCTCCTCAGCCACTCCAAGTACAACCTGCCAGACGACACGCTGTCCCACGCGGCTACTTACAGTCGGCCTACAGTCTGTGCACACACCGCTTGCATCCCGGATCTCCTACATGTGCTCGATCGGACTTATTACGGGCGCATTATCGTCATTCCTCAAGCGCATGTCTAACTCTCTGCACATATCGTGCTCCATATACAGGAAAACATGAAAGCATGGCGCGGCTGGTGAGGTCACGCGAAACCTACCATGCAGCCTGCCACCGGCATGCGTGTGGGAGTTCTGCAGCACATGACTCGGTATGCCCAGTGGCATCTTGCCATATCCGACGATCGAGCGCATGCGTCAGAGATGCCGAGCGATTGGGCATTGCGATTAAGGCTGATGCTATAGCTGTTTACCATATGTCAACTTCATGGCCACTTGCTGGTATGCGACGACACATGGCGTCAGCAGCCGACTATAGCGCATTTTGCCAACTCCATCGCCGATGACAGTATCTAGTGCGAAAAGTCACGCTTCCAATGTGTGTACGGTGGCACGAAATGCCTCAGGACTTGAGCCGCACACTAAGCAGCCAACGCTGCACCTTATTCACGCATCTCTGCTGATCGTTGAGGCTCAATCTTGCAACGTTACCTGAGCAAGGACATCGCGTTACAACAGCAGAGCCGCAACCATCGAGCGCGACGTGGCCGTCCAGTCGGATCGCGAGACTCCGTGGTACGTAACTCGCGCTGCTCATTGATCGGACATATTGATAAATGCCGCAGGTGAGGTGATTTTGACACGATTTAAGCTTGACCATCGATCAAAGTTGCCAGTGCACAGCGAGCTTCTATTAATGATCACGATCACTATCACCACGCGACATATTATCAGTATGCACGATCATGCGATGTGCTACCATGGAATCGCAACATGTAAGTATGGACTCATATGCATACAGCCAGCCACTATGGGCTTTTAGATCGCCGCATCTCGATGGCCATCCAAAGTCTTACAGTGAACATGATTGCCATGACCTGGCATAGGGGAGTCTCGACGTCTCTTACATAATTCTGATATTCTTTTGGCAGGCGAGGTCTGCGCGACGCCACATGCAATGATCACAGCTTGTTAGTCACAGCATGTCGTAATGTCGCGAACAAGCCTATGGCCAAAATCTCGCATCAGCCTGCGCGAATAATGCTTCTTTCAGCAACCTGGAATTTAGGAGTTTTCGTTGCGCCATTTCTAGTGCAGGATGGACAGCTTCTGTTGTTTGCATCCTCAATTCTTCAGCTGCCTCGGGTGGAGATGGCTCCATTGTCCATCCTTCTTCGCATACGCGACCTCAACCTCTGATGGATCGGATTATGTTTCTCGTCCATTGACCTACAATCTGCGTCTCGGAATCGAGTGCTCCGCTTATAATTCTGGACCGATGGATTGTGCATGAATAAGCTGTCCGATACACATTGCTATCTCTGGGCGTGATCGAAACATGAGACTGTTGCATTACACTGCATATTCTTCGTTTGCTTTGTGTTGCACGTCGCAGAACAACAGGCATACGACGGTAAGCGTCAAAGCCGGGCTGAAAGCCATTGTTGTGACTTCAATATTGCGACCAAGCTGTCCATCAAATCGGTAGGCCAGAAGACACTGATCATGTTGACAAAGAGTGATGTTCAGAACGACTTCCAGGTCTTCGTAGCTTGGTGTTCAGGTGGTGGAATGCTCTCTTACTTTCATGCTATGCTGGATCGGCTGCGGTCTGAGACAAAAGAACAAGGACAGGCTGAAGTGTGAGACAAGAGTGAGAACAAAGGACTTTTCACTAATGTTTTGTGCCAAGCAAGATGCCTATAGCCCCGCGGCTCCTGACGACGAAGTTTCGCGACATCATGTAAATTGTTCACATACTCACCTTAATTCGAAAGAACCCACTGATCAAAATGGCTCGATACACCTTTCAGTGTCAACTGTGTTATGAAGAGAGAAGGGAGCCGCGCTCTCAAGTCCGCATCATCGACGGATGCGAAGTCTGCAGGACATGTCTTGCCGACGAAGTGGCGCCGCGTTTTGCAGCAGCACTGCAAAGCGAGCTGGACTACCCTGTAAAATGGGGCCAGTCTATCATGGACATAGAAAACTTCAGAGGTCTCGTGCCAGCCGCAGTTCTAGAAGCGTGGCCAGCTCGCATCAGGGAATACGAAACTCCGGTGCACAACAGAGTGTACTGCAGCCACCTGACCCTCGGGCCAATAGATCGAGCCGGTCGAAGACGCCTTGAGGTTTGCGGCAATTTCCTCGGCTCCACAAGCACATCAGACCAGTTCCAGTGCTCGAAATGCAAGACCTGGAGTAAGGACCACCACCTCCATTGTCCCTGCTCTGGCGGCGCCGGCACCCAACAAGCCAACGCGGCTCAACCCACGCTTGACGAGCGCACCCGAGGCGCCGAATGGCAGAAGTGTCCAAGAGTAACATGTGGGGTTGTAGTTGAGAGATCGACTGGGTGCAACCACTTTGAGTGCACGTTCTGCGAGGCGAGCTTTTGTTATATCTGTGGTGACTTCGCTGCCGCGGATTCCCATCACTGGTTCAACATTTGCCCCCGTTATGGCCAGCCGGGCGATAAGGATGCTGGCTTTGATGAGGAGTATCAACTTGATTCTGATTCCGATTCTAATGAGGATGAGGACGAGGACTGGAATGATGACTCGTACCAAAGCAATGATGACTTCATATTCTTCGGAGATCCACTGATCAACCCTGGCTCAAACCCGAGATCACTAGATCAGCTGCATTACGATCTCGAGATAGCCACCTTGCTTCAATACGACTTCCTAGCCGAGACAGAGTTTGTTTTCGGCCTACTGGAAGACTCACCAAGAAGTGTGAGGACTTTCTTCGAGTTACTGCAAGCCTTCGAAGAAAATATTAATTGGGCCTTGACACAACTGACTGAACGCGGCGGAACAACCGCCGTCGATGCGGTCGACCAAGCAGTGAAGTTCTCGAACTACCGACTCCGTCATGATCGACTGAGAAAGAACATGCTCGCAACGCGCGATGAAGCACTCTCATGGTTCGAACAAGATTCCGTGGTGATCACCAACATACCAGCTAGGGCTTTCGTCGATGTCTTCGAGCGCTATTGTATACTACATGCGCCACGATACCTCTGGAACGCCCAGGCTCACCATCGTGTCCCAGGTCGCCACCAGAAGATACGATATGACGTTGGCAGCATCTTTGAATGCGAAAGGCGCGAGAGACGTGATGACGGATCGGAAGATGAGCTGCTTCTTCACACGAGGAGAGTGGACAACGAGGATACGTATGTGTATGCTTGAAGATCAGATGAACGTTGTTAGATGTCGTAGCAGGGTCAATGGATTGGAATGTTCATGGACTTGTGTCTCTAGGGTTAAATGTAAGTATCAAATACCAGCAATAACGCAGCGCAATCATGAGAGCATGTCTTTGCTATGAAAAAAGGTACCGCCTGGTCTCAGCTGCTGACGTGGAAACATCGTCGGGCTCATATCTCAGGAAATCTAGAGCCACAAACGATGGATATGCGAATACATTTTCTGTGTTTACTAGGAGATGCACAGGGATAACTGCACACGTAGGCCATGTCAGGCGGAGCCGGTGCGCGAGGATCCAGATTACGAGTGTAAATGCTTTGCTGGCAAATACGCACCCTGCTCTCAGCACGACAACACAACCGAGAACCAGAGATTCTTCAATCAGCTCAACGCCAACCAAGGGTCACTGACGAAGTGCCCATACGAGGGCTGCGACTTCCGACTCCAGCCTGTATTACTTACCCCAGCCACGTCCGATAGTGTGGCTGATCACGGCCTTGCGAAACCAAAGATGCCATGTGTCTGATAATCTCCTCGAGATTGTTTATAACGTCCATACTCGCGACCGCCTGCTCTCGCTCTGGTGGAGTCGACTCTGTCTCTTGGACCCAAATCTACTTCCTTGGCCCTAAAACGCGAAATGACTGACATTGACCCAAGCATCTTGAATGTAAATCATTCAATCCATCAATGTTACCCATCGTTCTGGTCTAATGGCTTTGTACTCACGACACCACGCAATCGCCGCTAGTGAGAGGTGAGTTTCCAAACATTCTATGCTGAACATGACCAAAGGGAGCAAATGACTATCGATTACGCGTTGGCTGCCTAGCTGGCCTGCAATTTTTTTCGAACCTGAGCAGATCATCGCCCTCCTTTTCGAGAGATATACTTACACAAAAGACTTGCACGCGCATCGAAGACCCGAGCATAGTCATGGTCGTCCGACATACGAGCTCTGGATCTCCACATTCGTCAAAACGAGCTCGACGGTGGCATTTCACATGTCATGAGGCCCGCAAAGGCTCAGGGGTTGCTTGAATTCCATGCTATCAACGGTGGCGACAGCGATGAAAACCGACTGGAAGAGATTATGCCCTGGTTTTCTCAATGTGCCAACCAAGTTGGCCGATCCTAAATCTCTTTTCGTGATTAACTGCACGTACGTGACTCGGGACAGCGACGTCCGCAACGAGTCCAGCGAGTCCGCCACGGACGATCGTTGCAGCGTTTGCCTTGTTTCAGGATTCGTCCGATGCTGAGGCCTCAGAGGCTGGCTGGTGTACAGGTTGACAATAGCTTTCATGTTCCGAGAGACGAAGTTCTTTGTTTTCTCACACTGCAGCCTTCCCTTTCAAGATTTATCCGATCCTTGCCTTCACTCACAAGTGCATTGTGAACAGCGGGTGCTGCCAATGCTGGAGTGTCATGTGAACAGCGGGTGCTGTCAACGCTGGAGTGTTATGTGAACAAAGGCAGCAATGGGCCACAATGGCTCTCAGGTGTCGTGTCCAGCATTACTACAAATGCCAGGCTGAGGAGGCAAGGAGACGGTCCTTTCCCAACAGCGAGCATTCTGATCGAGATCAAATCAGACCAGTACTCTTTCTTCTTACACGACTACAAATCCAATTATCAACACACGATCGTTCCAACCATGTCGACCGAGTGGTTACAATGCGCTATCTGTATGGGGGAGCAGTTTCAGTCGGGACATACTGTTCGTACTATTGTCGGCGACCAGTATCCCATCTGCTCCGAATGCGTCCCAGAGGTTCTTGCCCTCTTTGAGAACGCCCTCAAGAACGAGATCAACTTCCCGCCAAGATGGGGTCCGATCGAGATTCCCTTCGAGTCCTTCGAGGACCTGTTCTCAGACGACTTCCGTCTAGCTTACCACGAGAAGACTAGGGAGTTCAACACCCCGGTTCCGAAACGTGTTTATTGCAAGCACAAGGTGCCTGCCAAGGGCAAGTCTGCTGACGAGGCGGACTTTGACTTCTGCAACATTTTCATGGGCGTGGAGACCAAGGTTGTGTCCAAGTGCTCTGGTGGCACTCACTGGATGTGCATGGAGTGCCGGGAGATCGCATTGCCACCACCCGCAACCCACACTTGCGATGCCACCAAAGCCGATAGTGAGAAGGATGCCTTCGATGCCAATACCCGTGGGATCGAGTGGCAGGAGTGCCCTAACCCCAACTGCAAGATCAAGTGTGATCTGAAGGAGGGCTGCAACGCTATGATCTGCCCTTGTCAACAGAACTTCTGTTTCATTTGTGGCGAGGTGGCAGGCCACGACAGCAACCATTGGATGGAGGGCAAGCCGTGCCCACGGTGGGGAGCAGCCAACGCAC
Organism: Melanodothis sp. VS III C KN 2; assembly: GCA_019775565.1. Lineage (NCBI taxonomy): Eukaryota > Fungi > Ascomycota > Dothideomycetes > Cladosporiales > Cladosporiaceae > Melanodothis > Melanodothis sp. VS III C KN 2. The sequence continues at coordinate 796,812 of JACWFM010000013.1, forward strand.
CCAACCACATCTTTGATACGCCAGGCCAAGGAGAAGCAGCCGGCTTCCTGATCAACCCATGGGAGGGTGATGTAGTGGTTTTCAATACACAGCAGTTCCTTGATGGTCTAGTCAATGGCAACAACCAGCTCAATTTCGACGCAGACGAATCGCTGACGCTCTTGGAAGAACTTGCGAGCGAGCAACACTTCATGGAAGACGCCGAGGGCAACATTCCCAAAGTCATACTGGACATGATGGAGCTGCTGCGTCTTTGGGAGAAGAACTTTTCTTTCTTGGTGGAAAACTGGGTGTGGAGCGAATTGGACCCGTTGATCAGAGGCGTGTTGGTACCGAGGATGGACGAGGCGATCGGAACGACAAATTTCTTCATCCGCGACGAGATTCTTCAGGCGAAGCTGCGCGAGACACATGCTGCGGCATTGGAAATCTCCGGGGAGGATTCGGTGCTGTTCGAGATTCCTGTTATGGAGATATTCGAGCGCTACAATACTGTACACAAGCCCAGGATGATTGAGGACGTGCGACAGTTTGTCGCCGCTCGGGATGCCGGACGTACTTTATGGTTTGAGGAGGAGGACCGATTCGCCAGAGGTATGCACCGACGCCAGCAGCATGAGGACGATCAGGATCTTCCTCATAGGAGAGCTTCGATTTAGAGGAGTGTGGGTACCCTAAGATTGAACTGTTTCGAACAACCAGGTAGCCATTGGAGAGGTTGGGGTAATATTTCCCTGCAATTCAACATCATTATACCGTGTCCAATTCCTGTATGTGCCATTGTGTCGTGTAAAAGTCGTGCCTGTACGTACGTCAATAGCAAAAGTGCTGCGAGCAGACTTGGTACTGTACCTTTCACCAGCCATCCCTCAAAGGTAAGTGTACTCAAGTTTGATTCTCAGTCAAGCAGTATTTGCATACACGACCGTGAGATGTAAATTCAAGCTCTTACTACATCTCAATGGCAGTACTAGCCTGGAGAAGGCGAATTCTGTCGGTACTGCCATAGTTGAGAAGAATTATAATGTAGTGCAGTTGGCTAAGCTTTCATGAGAGTGAAAGAAGACAACTTCGTAATACAATTTCGAGGTACTTGCAGCATCGCAGAATGGAAAATTGTCTTTGACACAAGATATATAAATTCAAAAATGGCATCTCCTGCAACTGTAATGGTTCCCTTAGTGAAGCGGGCCCACGTATCGCTAGCTCTCTTTCCACTCCGGTGGGACGTGCCTGGTTCGATTCTCATGTCGGTCGCCCACTCGTTTCGGTAACGAGCGATCTGCTGCGCGCGGCTCTAAGCTGCTGGCATATTCTTCAGCCGAGCAATCGGGCAGAGAGTGTCAGGTCATGAGGAGGCGGTGCCAGACTACATGTCTTGTCGGCGGGATCTATGTGTACGATGATGGGCGTTGCAACACTTTTTGCTTTTTGATAGTCGTGGCTGACTAGACTATCATGGTAAGCAGCTACAAACCTCTAACAACAAGCTTGCGCGTTGCACTGTGCAAGCTGTTGATGTTTTGTGCGTAGCTAATAGTGTAATGTATCGATGTACGATGCGATATAGGGGATTACCTTGCTCTGCTGACGAGTAATAGGCCTGTTGCAACAATCTTGTATATGTCAATGGAATCAACGGCCTCCCTTCCAGGCCAATCTAAAAAGCTCTCCAACCGTTCTATCCATACACGCTACGTGCTACGTAACATTCATACCCATGGCCCTCAATGCGATTTGCAAAATGCCGATTTCCACTAGGTCACGTTCTTGATACAAAAAAGTGCTTTCCTCCAGTTACTTCTGCGCCGCTCACACCATTTGTACGCGACTCCGCATACCAGCGGGTCGATGCGGCGCTCGCCCTGCATCGCGCCCGCACCACCGCGATGTGACGGTGAATGCAGTGCTTTGCTTACACCTGCTCGGCGCCCCAACCTGCGTCCGCGTCCCTGTGAACTGTTAGCGTCTATTCCAAGTTCGTTTTTTCGCAAAGCCAAAGTAACATACCTCATGTTGGCAGGCGGCTCAATCGAAGGGACAAACTCAAGCGCAATGTAGGCCAGACCAATGAACGCGACGATGGCGGCAGGGATGTAGTTGTAGAAGTACTGTCCCGCGAGGATGCAGCCAACGAAGAAGTAGACTGTAGTATAAGTTGTCAGCTGGATGTCGTCCTCTTAATCTCATCGAACCCAGCGGTATCCTTTGTGGATCTTTTCTTCCATGCATTCCACCTCTTCTTCCTTTCTTGATTCTTGACCGCATGGGTGGGGGACGGCTTTTACATACAGACGCCACGACCGATGAAGCTGAACATGAAGGAGGCATATCTGGCGACCTGGGGAGGGATCTGGAACTCTGTAGGGACGGCATTAGTCGAAGTCGGCAGTGTCTTTCGAGCGCAGTCGCAACGAACCAAGCAGAGCGGTAGCTGTAAGTCACATGTCAGCAATGTTTATGGTGTACTCTTCCTAATCGTCTCGCAGCGCTCGCTTACCAAGACCAAAGATGATCGCATACACGCCGACGATAATCGTGGTACTGCACGCGCGCGAAGAATCTCCGTTAGCCATCTCGTCCACGGGAGACCACACCACGCAGGTGTAGCCTTGTTGTTTCGGGAGCGCCGTTCTTACATTCCAATCGGGAAGAAGTGAGCAATGCCACCTAGCACCATGAAAGCACCAGCGACAAGATTGACGATACGGCTGGAAGGAGGGTCAGTAATGCGATCGGGAAGCTATTGGTTTGGCGCAACGTGTCGCAACACGCGGGTGATACTGACAATGCATCGGAGAAGTCCATGATGGGCGATTGAGGCGTGTGAGAAGTGGTTTGAGGGTGTGTGTTGTTGATGCGACGAAGACGAAGCTGTTTAGGAGGAGGGAGAGAGGATGGCTCGGTTGCTAACTACAGCTGCCTGCCTGTCTTGAGCTTGGTTCGCGGAGGAGGCTTGGACTCGCGAGACGGGACCCTTGGCAGCGTCGTCATTTCTCCGACATCCATCCAATGAGTTTACGTGAGGTTTAGTTTCCCGACCTGCCCTGAACTCGCCTCGTACTGTACAAGATGGGCGCAGGCGGTGTTACAATTTTGGATGCCTACGATACGGATCTCGTGTGATAAGCCGATCAGGCAACGGTTATAGACACTATTGGCGGAAAGGCACGTTGTTGTGGCGAAACAACAGGCAGCAACAATACAGCTATGTTGGTAAAGTAAGATTTTACCTCCCTGCGAGGCTGTCCAATCGCACTCGTTTGATTAACCGATTGAATTGCGTCAAAGGCCATGTGCTAGTTCTACAGTCCTCGCCTTTCGATTGCACGTTCTCGAGCGACATTGAATCGAGAGGAGCATATTGCAAATCCGACCAATGGCGCGGTCAAGGCGTTGCTTTCGATCGACACAGGCATCTATCTGAACGTAGACCGTCCCTGGTAACATTTCAAACCTACAGCTTCGCCTTAGTCTGCAATGCCTCGTCCACCAATTTCACAACTGCTTCCGAACAGCCGTAAGCAGTCTGGTACCCATACCCAGCATGTCCATAGTTATGCACAACAGGGACACTCTTCCCATCCGGACCCTTGATCACCTCCCTCTCCACTCTGATACCGTCCTTGCGCATAGGGCGAAGTCCAACTCCATGCCTCACAATATCTAAAGCCTCGATACCAGCACCTTCAGGCACCAACTGCGGGCAAAGAGCAACGGCACGCTTCATGATCCGTGTCGCCAGGTTTGGATCGACCTGGCTCTCCCAGTTGCCGACTTGCAGACATCCACCCAATACGGTTCCGCCGCCAGCAGCCCGGTGCATGATGTATAACGCTTCGTCGCCGCCGTCATCGGTGCCTGACGTCGAGGCCATGATGCCAGGATCGTTGCGGACGATGGTGATTTGCCCGCGGGCAGGGTACATAGTTGTATCTTCGACGCCGCCGAGCTTGAGCGATGAGAGGCCGGTGGCGTTGACGACAAGGTCCGCGCGCTTGCCGGAATGGTGCAGGTCAGCGGCGTCGGTGACGTGCTGGACGACGCCTCGACGGATCTTGGCGCCGTGTTTGAGGCATTGGGACGCGAGCCAGGGGAGGTAGAGGGCGGTGTTGATGCAGACGGTAGTGAAGTTCGTACCGCCGTCCATTCCAGGTGGCAGTTCGTTTTTGGGTAGAATTCTGAAGTTAGGAAGGACGTCTTTGAACCAGGCGTCTTCTCTGACCAGTTCGCGGAACCAGTCTCCGATCGGGCTGTTGGCGTCCTTTTCACGGCGATAGATGAAGTTGTTCTGGAAGTGGATGCCGGTTTCTGGTTGATCGCGGGCGAGGCGCTCGAGTTCTCGCCATGTGACGGTTTCGTATGTTTGTTGTGTGGAGTTTGGTTTGCCGACGGGGAGAGAGTTGGCTCCGGCCCAGGGACTGGCGTATTCGATGTCATAGTCGCCGGGCATGTGTTTTGCAATGATGGTGACGTTGTGACCGTGGTCTCTTGCTAGGAGCATGGCAGTGGTGAGGCCACTGACGCCAGCGCTGGTTCAATGTATTAGTTTGTGATTGCAAGAGCATTGATGTTGGAGAACTACTAACCCGAGGACAACAATGTTAGAAGGCATGGTTGGAGGAGACTCTAGTGATTGTGAGTATGCAAGATTGTTCAATGCATCAATTTGGGGCTGCTAGCATTTATGCGAAGTGAGTGCCAACACGCCCTGCCAATGTTGATAAGGTAATAAGGTTGGCCGCCTTCGCCCAAGTGGCCGTCGCCGATAGCGGGCAAACGCGGAGAGTCGAGTCGATATGGGGCGCGGCATTGGAGTCAGTGGAGTCAGTCGGTCAGTCACTTTTACGGTACCTGATAAAAATGTGAAGTGCTGTTGTGATTGCCATATTACCTGTAGAGAAGTGGTGGGTGAGAGGTTTACACGAGTGCAATGAACAATGATGGATGCATCACTCATATGTTGTGTTGAATCATGCAAGCGCATGTGCTAATTAGAAGCATTAGCATGTGAACGTTTGTGCTACTCCCGACGAGCACTTCCAAACATCACTCCAATTGAAGAGGTATACAGTATTACTTGCCTATGGAGCTTGCTTTCACGTGCATGAAGGATGCTTTGCTGGTTACGCTTACTACCAGGCATACAAATAAACGACGTCCTCTCATTGGCTGATGCACGCCAGCGCAGATGACTGGTAGGCACGCGAGCAGATGATCGCTTTTGGCAAATAGTAGCAGCACACGGGACGGGCATGCCCTCGACACTGCAGGTCCATGATCTGCTGCACGCAATCATCCGCACGTGAGATCGGTTGTCAGACAGCACAGCACGCCGGCATACTGTATGTTATTTGCGCACGAGACAGCAAAGCAGGAGGCGGGAGCAAGAGCTGCAGGACAGATGATGTAAATTCAGGGAGCTCTACAAAACTTAATTCACCACCAACCCGGCGGCCTTTTTTTGGTGACTACAAGAAATCGGAGGCCACGCACTCGACGGTTCGAGGAGGCAGGTATGGACATCATCATCATTCTTGACGTGCCAGTCGCCTTTCACTGCCTGCAAGCGCCGCCTTTCACTCACACACACACACATATAACCACTCGCAAACAGTCAAGCCCAAGCAAACATTTTCCAACCAATAAAACAAGCTGTCGAAAGGCTTTGCACCGAAAAACATGGCGACAAAATGTAAGTTCTTAGCTCCTGCCAGCTGCTAAGCTCGACCGCCGATCTCTGGCCTGGCTCCTCCCTAGCGTACGGGACGCGCTTTTTGAACCCGTCCGAGCCCGCCGTCATCAAGTGAAGCTCGCAAACCTACCCCGACTAGCATCTCCAATTCACTGTTTGTTAGATTTTCCCCATTCGCCGCACGCATCAGCCCTTCTCTTTGCCCTCTGCCTTTCCCTCATGGCCTCATCATCCTAGTCGTCGCCACTCCGCAGTCATCGGTGTCTCCCAAATGACTGCTAATAGATCGCTGTTCAGTGCCGCTCCGCAATTCCACACACAGGAGGCTCCCACGCCCAGCAAGCCTCTTGTGTGGAACCATGGGCGAGAATGAATTCCCAGGCCTGTCTGCGTTAGGACTCTACGCTTCAGACATCCGCGGCGATGGTATGCTATGCCTGCCCGTCTCTACCATTACAACATACCACTATCACCGTCATCGCCTGCTCGTCCATGTCTGTCCTAGACGCCCCTGTCGTTCACATGCTAACAACTTTTGCCCACCATAGGCAACTGTCTGTTCAACGCCCTCTCCGATCAAATCTACGGCGATCAATCCTCCCACGCTGCCATCCGTACCCAAGTGATCTGTTACATGCGTGATCATGCCGACTATTACAAACAATTCATCGATGTCAACCCCGGCGGCGGCACCCGACGCAATCCCAAACGAAAGAACGCCGGCGCCTTCAACAGCCCGGCCAACATTGCCACCCCATCCGAGGCCGACATCGACAAGGTATTCGAAGGCCACCTCGATGTGATGGCAAGAGGAGGCACGTACGGAGACAACATGGAGATCACCGCCTTTAGCAGTGCGTTCGGTGTCGACGTCAAGATCTACCAGCGGGACTTTGCGTACATGGTGTCTGGCGCTGGTAGCTATGGTGACCAGACAGACCGTCCGGTGGCACACATTGCGTATCACATGTGGGAACACTACTCGTCGATCCGCAACCTGGACGGACCACACGTTGGATTGCCAAAAGTGACGCCCAAAGTATTGAGCCCAGAGGAAGAGCTCAAACAGAAGCAGAAGCTAGACGCTGCACCTTACGTACAACCATGGCAGATCGACGTAGTGTCGAATTGCTTGCCGTTCCTTGCGGACAAGCCTACGATCAAGCGGGCATTGGAGGCTTCCAAAGGCAACATTGATGCAGCAGTGTCCAACCTGATGGACGCCGAAGAGAATGGCAGTGGTTCATCCGCACAAGAGAGCTCAAGCGTCGAGCGTGATCAGGACAGTGACGATGACGCGAACACTGGGCCCAACAAGAAACAAGACCGTCGCATCAGTCGAGCGGTCAAGAAGAGCAAGCCTCGATCAAATCAAACCAAACACGCTCTATCACAACTAGAAACCGCAGAAGGCTCACAAGACTCGTTCACCAGCTCAAACGGCGACGACAGTGAAGCCTCAACCTTACCCAACTGCTCACAAACTAGTGACACCACCACACAATCCACCACACAATCCACATCAACCGCTCCACCAAGACCGCCCATACGCCTAAAACTCCGCCCACCCAAGCCTCCTCCCGACTACGTACCACCAGAGCAGAGCGGTAAAACGTCCCAGTCCCAGCCTGGACCCCGCATATCGGCACGCGACAAGAAAGACATCAAAAAGCAAGCACAAAAAGCTGCAAGGAAAGAGCGTGAGCGAGCAACCTCCAAACAAGCAAGCGAGCCAGAAGTTGCAGATGCCGCAGCCGCTGCTGGCCTGGCGCTCCGGCAGAACGGTGTCACGCAGACGCCTCCGCTGGAGACCTTGCGCACGCTGTACATTTGAGGCGAGTGAGCGGAGCCGAGCGTGACTGGCAGACCTATTGAATCGGGTCTGACCGAATGAGCAAAGATACCCCTTCTTCTTTCCACGTTGCGTCTTCTTACAACATGGATTCGGTGTTCATTGACGAGCGACAAAATTCAAGGTCGACCTGGCATTTTGGGAAACATGCGACACGAGAACAAAACTTATGCATAGCGTTGGGGCGGGGATGGTACATACAAAAGTCGGTTTGTCCTTCTTCCATCAGCCACGCCCAGGGCATGGCTGATGAGTTGGATCGGATGACGGTGGTGATCAGATGTTGTTTTGTTTCTTCTTTTTACTTTTGATGCAAAGACGGGGCATTCAGCGATGGCGTTCGACAGAAACACCTTTTGGTTTAACAAAAAGGAAAGAGAGTGATCCCAGCGGGAATTAAGAAAAGGTTCAACAGGATAACCTCGATATCTAACCTTGCTCTTCTCGCTGGTCAGGCGTTTTGGTTGTTTGGCTTTCTTTTTGGCTGGGTTGTCTGCATGAGATATCACGCCCTTTTGCTTTTTAGTCGGTAAGTAGTCACTTTTTTTTTGGCCTTGTGAAAGCACTGAGCTGCAATTCTCTCGGGCGGTGCGACAACACTTCCGGCCGTTGAGGTCGAGGTTTTTGATCTTGAATACAAATAGATTAGGTTTTTTTATCATACCTACTTACCCACCTTCATCCTTGAATTTGCATTTCACCTGTGCTACCTGAGATGCCGTCCTGCCGTGTTCGCAGCACAGATTCACCTTGATATGGGATGCGATCAACTGTGCAAGCCACGCTATCACCTCAAATGCCATGTTTTGAATCCACTTGCTCTATAGATATGTCTAGATAACAATGCAACAAGCCCTACTTAGAGTTGCTCTGCACACTCACACCTCCATCAGCCGTGCCAAAGTAGCACGCAACCGGCTTCTGACCGCCCTTCAAACCCGCCGCCTGCGCCTCGTCGCCGTCCATACCGTAGAACAAACCGACCTCCAACACACCCGTGATCTTCTTTATCCGCTCCGCCAGCACCGAGACCTCCCAGCTGCCGTTCTTGCCCGAACCGTCTTTGCCAGCCGCGACATCCTCAGGCGTCAGCAGCGTCTCGAACGGCGCGTCGATGATGTAGAAACTCTGATCGGTCTGGATAGGGCCCGTTTTGGCGAGCGAGTGCTCTCTGATCTTCGGGCTCTTGGAGCCGAGGATTTCCAGCTCGCGGAGGACAGAAGCGTGGCTGATGGGCGCGACCTCGATCGGGATCGAGGGCCAGTTGGTCAACAAGCGGGCCTGCTGCTTGCGGTAGTCGGCGATGCAGATGAAGCGCTTGCTGCGCGTCGCGACCAATTTCTCCTGGAAGAGACAAGCTCCGCCGCCTTTGATGCAGTTGAGCTGGGCGTCGACCTCGTCCGCGCCGTCGAAGCAGACGTCCAGCATGGCGTCGCCGGGCAGGGAGTCGAAAGCGATGGGCACAAGTCCGGCTTCTTCGATCACTTTGCGCGAGTTCCAGCCGGTGGGCACGAACCAGTTCATATGGCCTTGGGGCGGGGGGTTGGTGGCGAGGTAGTGCTTAATGGCTTCGACGCCGTAGACGATGGTGCTGCCGCTGCCGATGCCGACGAAGCGGTATTCGCTGCGGAAGTGGTCTTGGACGGCGCGGAAGGCGGCTTTGCGCTTTGCGGACTCGATGGTGTCGAGCTCTTTGGAGGGCGGGGGGATGGAGTCGTTGGTGGAGGACATGGTGGGTGATGTGGAGAGGGCTCTGGTCCAGGGTAGGGAGAGTGGTTTGTATGTTTTGAAGGGGTGGGTAGTGATAGTAGTTGTTGTTCTTGTTGGGAGGAGTGTTGGGATGCGGCGGGCTGAATGGTAGGAGACGAGGTATTAGCATTGACAGGTTTGCATAGCTTTGGGAGAGGTGGATACTATGGCAGAGACATCCACTCTCTGACTTACCTGTGAGCAGTTGCAGGCGCATGTGGGTTGACTAAGGGCCTGAGTCAGGGAGCTCGAAGAATTATGCGATGGATGAGGGAGTAACAATCACTTATATCGTCATACCTCGACACTTGGACAATTCTCCCGTCCAAACAGCAGCACCAAGCGCCGACAACGCTCTGTGCTTTCTTCCCTTTACCCCTCCGTGCGCCACAGCTGCGGGGACGAGCAGTGAGGAGTGGCTGAGAGCTGCTTCATCAGCCATCGCCATCTCTCTCCACGCTGATGACGAGCATGTGAACGGGCGAACACACGCTGCGGACGCGACAAACGGCACCTCTCAATCAACAATTCTTTTCCTTCCTCCTTCTCTCCATCTACATTCGCATCAACATTGACACACACTCACAACCATGGCCTCCAATAGAGTGCCCACCCCACCACCGCTCCACGACCTACCCACCGCCAAAGAGAAGAAGTACGACCGCCAATTGCGCCTCTGGGGTGCCAGTGGCCAGGCAGCACTAGAAGAAACACATATCCTCTTGGTCAACAATGGCTCTGGCGTGACTGGAGTTGAAGCACTGAAGAACCTCGTCCTGCCCGGCATTGGTCAATTCTCCATTCTCGATCCCGCAATCGTCACAGAGGCCGACTTGGGAGTGAACTTCTTCCTCGAGGACGAGAGCTTGGGCAAGTTCCGCGCCGAGGAGACTGTGCGACTGCTGGAGGAGCTGAACCCAGATGCGAAAGGCGCTGCTATTAAGGAGGTGAGCGAGAGGAAATGATACGCCTTGTGCAACGCAACAGTCTGCTGACACACTCACCAGCCTCTGGAGACCTTCCTCGCAAAAGACGACATCCTCACTCCTTACACACTCATCCTCGTCGCTGCGCCAATTCAGCCAACGAATCTCGCTCTGATCCAGAAGCACGCCTCTGCTCTGAACATCCCTCTCTTCTACCTTCACTCGGTCGGATTCTACGCACACTTCTCCGTCCAGCTCCCTCCAGCATTCCCCATTGTCGACACACATCCCGATGCGACTGCATTGGACGACCTTCGCGTCCTCAAGCCATGGCCTGAGCTCGTGAAGTTCGCGCAAGGAAAGACAAACGGAGTAGAGTCGATGAGCGCACACGACAAGGGCCACATCCCCTACGTCTGTCTGCTGTTGCACTACGTCAACAAGTGGAAGACGGAAAATGATGGAAAGCTGCCAGAAGCATACAAGGACAAGACTGCAGTCAGAAACATGATTCGTGCGGATGGCGGAGACGAGGAGAACTTCGAGGAAGCATACGCTGCTGTGCTCAAGTCTCTCAACCCTCCACAAGCGCCTTCATCTGTGCGTGCCATCTTCGCTGCAGATGAGACACAGAACCTCTCACAAACATCAGCATCGTTCTGGTTCATCGCTAGAGCTGTTCACAACTTCAACACCAAGCACGGCGTTCTGCCACTTCCTGGAGGACTTCCTGACATGAAGGCCCATTCCAAAGACTACATCACCCTACAAAAGATCTACAAGGACAAAGCTCGACGAGACTGCGCCGAAGTTTTCGAATCTGTTCAGCAACTCGAGAAGGCTGCTGGCAGAGACAAGTCGCTTATCGACTGGAGCGAGGTTGAGAACTTCTGCAAAGGTGCCGCACACATCCACCTGGTCCGAGGGAGACCATTGCAGATCATTCAGGCAGGCGCGGATGTGAAGTTTGGAGATCGCGCAAAGGCTATGACCAACCAGCTTACCAACCCAGAGAGTTTACTCGGCTTGTACATCGCTTTCCTCGCATTTGACGACTTCGTTGCTACCCACTCGACACCCTCTCCCAACGCCGATGCTGTATCATCGTTGATCGCTCCTGGCGAGCCAGGCGCAGACCACGAGTCAGACGCGACCAAGCTCGCAGGTATTGCACACAAGATCATCGACGACTTGATCAACGAAGCCGGCACTCGCGTTGGAGATCCAGAATACTCCGAGCTGAAGTCGGAAGTCGAGCGAATTTGCGTTGAGATGACGAGAGCTGGCGGTAAAGAACTGCACAACATCGCTTCGCTAGCGGGTGGCATAGTTGCGCAGGAGATCATCAAGGTTCTGACCGCACAGTACGTTCCCATCGACAACTGCTGCTTGTTCGATGGCGTCACGAGTCGTTCGAGCGTCTTGAGGATTTGAGCATGTTTTGGAATGGTTGATTGACTTGGCGAGGCGTCTGGAGTTTGAAGACATAAAAGAAACATTGACATGAACAGATGCATGGTGCCATCGCATGAATGGCTCGAGGGCGAGCCGTATTAGCAAAATAAGTACATAGCATATCTTATCAAAACCAAAAAGTGGTTGTTCTTCCGTCGATACATCCTATTGAATGCATGCAAACTGATCTCTTGGGTCTAAGCAGTTCACTCCAAACAAGGCAAAACGACAACAACAAACTTGAACGACGACTATGACGTGATCACCCATCGACCCGATCATTGCATCCTCGACCTGCTCAATTCGTCACTCAAATCATTTGCAATCGTCAGCACATCTAGATAATCGACCCCACTTCTCTACCCCACGATTACTGAACATGATGCCTATTTCGGTCTTGTTGATCTGACGCCATCAAGCTCAAGCTCCAACGGAGCTCCTCAATTCAAATGGATTGTTAAGCAAGCAAAGCAACCCAAAAACCCGGCGTGGCGATATATCAACCAGAAGCCCTTCCCCCTTCCCTCCAATCAATTTTCCTACATGTCCCATCCACCAAAAACCCCAAAACCAATTCCAAAGAAACAAATGTCCCCCTCGCCCTTCGCCGTAGTCGTAGGCGTCGGCCCCGGCACAGGCGCCGCCGTCGCCCGGCGCTTCGCCAAAGCCTACCCTGTCGCCCTCCTCGCGCGCTCGCCCGACAACTACGAATCCCTCGTCAAAGAGATCAACAGCTCTGGCGGCAAAGCTATTGGGATCAGCACGGATGTTTCCAGCGAGGAGAGCGTTAAGAGCGCTTTCGCCAAGATTAAAGAGGAATGGAAGGGAGCGGGGTGTGCGGCGGCGGTGTTCAATGCGAGCGGGCCGTTCATGAGGAAGCCGTTGTTGGAGATGGGGGTGGAGGAGTTTGGGCGGAGTTGGGAGGTTAGCGCGTAAGTTGAGTTGTCTGTTGTTCGGGGTTCTTTTTGGTTTTCTTGAGTGGAGAGGGTCGTTTCGTCTTGAGAGACCTTTCAAACTTTTTGAGAAACACACAAACGATGCTAACGATACCGCAAAACAGCAAAGGCGCCCTCATCTTCTCCCAAGCCTCCCTTCCCCTCCTCCTCCAAACCGCCTCCGACTCCAACGCCAAATACCCTCCAACGCTAATCTTCACCGGCGCCACCGCGAGCGTGAAAGCCAATGCGCAAATGTCCGCCTTCGCCAGCGGCAAGTGGGCGCTGCGCGCGCTGAGCAATTCGATCGCGAGAGAGTTCGCGCCGCAGGGCATCCACGTTGCTCACGCTATCATCGACGGTGTCATTGATATCCCCAGGACCAAGGAGTGGTTGAAGGACCTTCCGCCCGAGGGCAAGATTGGCGCGGACGATATTGCTGAGACGTATTGGGCTTTGCATGTGCAGTCGAAGAGGTGTTTCACTAATGAGGTTGATATTAGACCGATGCTGGAGAAGTTCTAGAATTTTGTTTTTCTGGTTGTTCAAGGACTAGTGTTGATTGGACGCACGCAGTCGAAAACAAATTTGGGGGTATCAAGTCGTGATAACGGCATGCTGTAAAGGCTGCCAAACGAGAAAATATCAAATGATGAAGGTTGGAACCTCGACTGCAGCTTTCGTCTCCTCTGCTTTGCGCTTCTCTTCTTTTTCTTTCCTGTGCCTGCGCTTGGTCAGGTAGACTGGGGTGTCTTCTTTGATGCTGGGTTTGAATGGCTCGAAGTCGTCGATAGCAGTCGTAAAGGGTTTGCTGCCAGTGCTGTTGCCAGTACTTCCAATGTTTGAACGTGACCTGTAATCATCTCTTTCAGTGCGTTTGTTCGCAGCATGGCGATCTAGCTCAGCACGATCGTAGGGTCCTTCCTCGTCTCTGGCTGCAGCCATTTTCTTGAAAACGCTGGTCTCACGACGTGGATCCGCTTTTGGTGCGTTCAGCTTAGGAGTAGCGTTGTAGGTGGATGTCGTGTCCGGCTTTCTTGGTCTCGCCACAGGTCCATCAAGGTCGTCGCTGTCAGCTTCGGAAAAGTCGTTGCTTACAGCCCGATCGCCAGCATGCAGATCTTCCACCGCAAAGGTTCTTCTAGCCTTTTCAGGACTTCTGGGAAACCCATTCGCAGCTCTGCTCTTCGACTTGACTTTCCCTAAACCGTCAAGAGCTCTCCCCATGCGTCGGTGATCGTTCATCAAGGCTCCCAGCAGAGGATCTGTCAGATCTCCCTCGTCGTCTTCCTTGTCCGAGCCCAGCGCTTTGTGAATGCCCTTCGCTCGCTCCTCTCTTTCGACCACCATGGCGTCCCTCTCGGTTCGCCCGTCTGTGGGTCTACCTACGGTCATGAGCACTTTCTCTCCACGCGCCTGCGCCCGGCGCTTCTGCTCTGCGTACGCTGCATGATGGAGGTGCTGCGTGTAAAGCTGTGCTGTCGTGAAGAACTCGTCCTCGACCATCATCCAGGCATCGTCGGCGCCGTGCCCTTCGCGCATGTACTCAACAGCAGGCGGAGCGGGAGGAGGCGAAGTCGAGGGCGAGCGGTCTGGGTTGAGGAGACGCTGTTTGGCGCGTCGCGCAGGAGTTGACACACCGGTCGGGTTGAGATCGGGGTCCACGAGGTCCTGGTCTGAGTCTGGTGTTGCAGCACGCTTGCGCTTTGGTGGTGCGGGCGAAGATGTGGATAGCGGGTGGGAGGGTTTGGTTTTTGGCGCTGCGAGCCATGGGAGGGTGCGAGGAGGCATCGTGGTCGGTGCGATTTGTACGCGGTTGCTGTGTTGAGTGGTGGTGGTGGTGCCTGTTAGCTCATGTGTTAGAGAGCTTTAGCTTGACGCATTTTATGCGCAAACTTCTGGTGCTGATAGACTCAAATTGAGGTTTAGACAGCAACATCTCGCTTGACGTTTCTTGCGAGTGGTCCAATCACTGCAAAATGCTGCGTGTGAAGTGGGAAGAGCAAGGTAGAGATACGCTCTGGTATCAAGGCCGCTGCTCGTCTGCCCGCGTTTCTGCCCGCGCTGAGACCCGACGTCAGTGGAAAACATGTTTCAGTACATCACGCATTTGACAGTTGATCGAAACAACAAATATCGCAACGATGCTCGCACTCGCACTCAAAGCGGACCTTGAAGGGTATGTCAATACATTCATATTGGTATAAGCCATAGTTTTAACAGTCACAGTGTCACCGACCTCTTGCCCCAGGATACCGAAGACGAGCCTTTCCACTACACATTCAAAGTGCAATGCACTTCATGTCGTGAAGTCCACCCCAACTGGGTCACCGTCAACCGTCATGTATACTCGACGTCCGCTTGAGCTGATTGTCGCCATCGACTAACGTACGTCTCAGGAAATGAACGAGCAGCAAGGTAGCCGTGGAGAGGCAAACTTTGTGTGGAAGTGCCAGAACTGCAAGGTCATTACTTGATCACCTTAAAATCGCATTTACAACATACTGACACAGAACAACAGAGACAACACTCCGCCAACGTCATGGAAGCGCCCAAAGCCTACTCTCAGCAGGAGCCCTCAAAGGCACAGAACATCCTGACTCTGGACTGCCGCGGTCTTGAATTCGTGGACTTCAAGGCGGATGTATGTTGCCTGTATCTGACACTCAAGTATTTGTGTTTAGAGCTGACATGGCATTCTAGGGTGATTTCAAGGCCACCGGTATCGAGTCCAACACTCCTTTCACCGCCATCGATCTTTCAGAAGGCGAATGGTACGACTACGACGACAAGGCTGGCGAGGAAGTGAGCATCAAGGATATCAAGTGGGAGATCCGTCGTGCTTGAGCTTGGCTAGATACGTGGTCTAATGACGGACGATGTCACCATGAATACGATGTAGATCCTTTCCGTTGATTCAGTAGCCGATGATCTCTGTACGCCGCTGCCATCTCACACATTCCATGGCCGGTGTTTTTTAGTCGGCGTACCCAGACGTTGGCATACGATGCATGGGTGATCCGTTCGGTCTAGGGAGACGTGATGGCTTGTTTGGCACATTGATCGTGGGAGTTTGTATTTCCGTGTGAGTTGAGAGGGCGCATGAGAAACAAGATACAGGTCAAAGTTCTGCAGCTGAAATCGATGAATGTGAAGTGATATGTTTGCGGACGCCTCAACCCACCAGATATCAAACAGACCAGACAAGATCAACCAAATTCAACCAGGCTATGATGACAAGACGAATGCAAGTCACTGCTGCAATCAAGGAGGATAATATGCTGACATATGTGGAAAAAGTGGTGGAAACCCTAACCCTCATAATTCGGATATTCACTTGACTTCTGAACCGCACGCCTTCCACTTCCACCACAACACCGTCGCACCTTCCTCGACTTGAGCCTGATATAGTGGGATCTGTGCTGCTACCATTGCCGTCCATGCGCCTCAAGCTGATTGGCTGAATGAGCAACAACGCTAGTGGATATACCCGTCTCTTCGACTTCACCATACTCGCTGCACGTGACCGGGAGTCGAGCAGCGCAGTAGCAAGAACCACAACGAACCATACAGGTGTATACGGAATGAACTTCATGTTGATGATACATACTTATCTATACAGCCACGCCTTCAACCTCAACACCAGCCCACTCCTTCAGGCGCACCTTGTCCGCCTTTTGAAGTACAAACTCTTTCAGCTTCTTCTGCACTCCACCGCCGCCAATGGTGTCCAGCCAAGCCAGACAGCCAGTTCTTGTGACAAGGGTGTTTGCGTCAACCTCAGCCGCTCTGAAGACGAGTTCAAGCACCTTATTCTTCACGAGCTTGTCGGAAGCAGCTGGCGAGCCATACAGGGCCATCACACGCTCAAAAGCGCTGGAGCGACGGAGCAAGTCCAGATCACCAGTCGTGCGCAAGCCGTCCACCAACCAGTCAGCGACCCATTGCACTTCTTTCCAGTATGCGTCGTCCTCCTCCGGTTGGCTGAGGATAGTGTTCTCCATCCAGTAGCCGGGAAGACGGCCGGTGCGCCACTGCGGGCTTCTCATTAGGTAGCGGTTGATCTTGGGATACATGAAGTGGGTAGGGTCCGCCAGGACGTGGAGGGTACGGGTAGCAAAAGTGCCAACGAGGTAAGGAAGTGGCACGCCCGAATGATCTGCCAAATGTTGCTCGTATGTCTCGAGGAGCTCTCCAAGCAGAATACGCAGTTGGTCTTTGGTCTCAAGGTCGGATGCTTGGAGTTTCACGACCAAATTACTTAGCTGGACGCGCGCCTGGTGACGGATATCCGTGTGCTCCGAGCAGAGACACAGGATTAGCGCATCGATATCGCCATCCTCGATCGCAAGGTCCAGGTCTTTTTGTTGCCACTTGAAGATCTCAGGGTGGTTGGGCGACTCGATCGGTACTGCCTCGAATGGAAGGTTGCCATCCTGATCCTCTGGCGAGAACTCATCGTCGGCGGTAGGTACATCTTCATTTCCACCGGACAGAGCGATCTCTGCAAGAATCTTTGACAAATCCGCGCCTGCATCTTTTTGTGTAACACCATCGAGCTTTGCGACACCTGAAGCAATGGCATTCAAAAAAGGTCCAGCATCGCTTGTAAGGGCGTACAAGGATAGAATGTGGCCGATCCATGCCATGACTGTAACGCGGGTGGCGCCCGTCAGCTTCTCGGCTGCAAAAGGTGCCTGTTCCCGGATGACCTCAATCAACAAGCTTGGCGTAACAGAGTCAGATGACAAATGGCGCTCCTGCTCCTCAAGACTGTCCAGGTATTTCACAGGCTGACGGCTGCCTCTTGATAGACAGTCATCAAGAAATGTGTAGATATCGTCGCCCTGCTCGTTGACCAGTGAGAGGCTTGCCACGAGGGCGTCGAGCGGTGACGGGACAGCCGCGTCATCGGACTTATTGAGCAAGCCTTGCTCTCCAAGAACATCTCCGAGCATGCCGCGAACGAGAGCGTTGTTGGGATGCTTGGCGTGGAGTCGGAGCAAGGTGACAAATGGCGAGAACGTCAGTCCGCCTTGTGTATGGAACCAACGCATACCCACGCTGTGCTTGGCAACACTCAGAATATGCTCCAACTCGAGCGAACGCAAAGCGTTGGCTTCGTCTTCACCAGCTGCTGGTGACTCTTCACGAGTCAAAGCGGCGGTAAGAGCTCCTGAAATGTCGAACTGCTCTTCCAAAGCCTGTACCGGGGTGACTTCGTAATACAGACTCAACAGTTTGGTGACCGCCTCACGCTGCAGGATGTGTTCTTGGTCATCAGGCGTCTGTCTGAACGTGTTGATTACGTCCCTCATGTTCGGACATTGCTCGATGAAGCGATTCTGCAACCTATCCGACGCCTCATTCCAGAGTCTTTCATGCGGAGATGAGGCCGCAGCTTGTTTGAACTGTGCTTGAACCTTTGCAAGTTTCTGGAAAGAGATGACCATCAAACGGAGCGCAAAGAACGTAATGAGTCCAATGCTTTGATTCAAGCAGCGCGTCAGAACCTTCTGACTCAGTGGCTTGGGGATAATGTTGTCCAGTACTATTGAAGTTTGAGGCGGCACGTCTGCAAATCCACCTTCCTCAGTGTGACCCAGTGTAGCAGGAACCGTCAGCGCAATGACTTCGAATACGAACGAAGCGTAGCCGATCCAGGTGTTGGTCAACTTCGGATCTAGTTGGAAATTCTTTTCTTTGAAGTACGCGTGTACAAGCTCGGGAGCCGATTTGAAACACGTCAAAACGATCTCGCGCTCCTTAACGTCCGTCTGGGGACGCAAAGTGAGAATCCAGGAAAGCAGAGTTGTGTTGCGGACCTGGAAGTTTCCGGAGTCTTCGTAGAATCCCAGGCTATCAATACCAAGATCGATTGCACCATCAGTAGCGCTGAGATTGTGCTCCGCCTTGGTCGTGCCTGGTGGATACCATCCACTGGCTCTGAGCACACCGTACGATGAGTTGGTACAGACTGCCTTTAGCCATTCGAGAGCAACCTTCGCGACTCCTTCATCGGTCTCCAAGCGCGCAGCGATCTCAGTGACACGTTCGAGATGTTGTTGGGTCAGCAGGGCAGCTTTGGTGGAACGCGGAAGAGTCTTGTCCTTGAAGATATTTTGCTCGGTAGTGCGGA
Organism: Melanodothis sp. VS III C KN 2; assembly: GCA_019775565.1. Taxonomy (NCBI): domain Eukaryota; kingdom Fungi; phylum Ascomycota; class Dothideomycetes; order Cladosporiales; family Cladosporiaceae; genus Melanodothis; species Melanodothis sp. VS III C KN 2. The sequence continues at coordinate 815,563 of JACWFM010000013.1, forward strand.
GCAGTTCAAGGACAAGGTCAGCCGGATCCTCGCGTATGTATTGGAACAGAGCTCCACAGAGAGGACGCTGCTTCAAGATGTCGATCTTGCCGCCCTCTGGCTGGTATTTCAAATGTGTCAAGATGTATCTTACGGTGAGCGTCCGTATCGCAGGTTTGCGCTTGGCTTCTTCTTCGGAGACACTGCGGTTCGTCAGCCAGTGTTTTTATTTGAAGTCGCTCTGATCACATCATCGGTGGTGCAATGGCTGGTCCTCTGCGAGCGACAGGGGGGACTTACTCAGTTTTGAAGTGACCAAGGTTCTTTCTGAGCGCCGTCAGGTCAAAGGTCTGCTCCCTTCGCTTGTAGACCTCTCTCGCAAAAACGCCACCATCGAAACTTGTCAGCTCGGTAAGAAGTCGCAAGCTAGGCGAGACCAGAAAATCCTTGTGTTTGGGCGCATCTAAGCTGCGCTTGACAAGACGTAAATGCTGATGCTGCAAAATCGTTCGGCAAAGCAAAGTTCCGAGCTCGCGGAAGTCAAGTAGCGAGGATAGTGTCTTCAAGAGGAGTGCAAAGATGGCGCAAAGTGACGATGCAAGGTAGTCGTTGTTGTTTTGGTTAGCAAAGGACCAAGCTTGCCAGAGTTGAGTTAAGAATGGCTTTTCTGTGTCCTGTGGGTCCTTTGGCTTCTGAGAGTCCATGAAGTCACGGAGTATGCTGAGGTGGCGACCTCTGTTGTCATCATCGCGGTTGTATAGGATGTTGTCGAGAAAGACCTTGAGAGATGTCACGCCGTGGCGCAGTTCCTGGAGACCATCCTGCCTGAACGCAAGCAAATCCTGTAGCTGTCGAGACGACCAGATTTCTTCAGCTGGCTTTGAGGGCTGAGTTTGCTCCGGTCTGACCCTCTTTGGGGGACGACTAGTATCTTCTGCTTCATTCACGCGCTTCGACATCCTGCGCGGTGATTTTGCGCTGTGTATTGACTTTCCCAATGCGCAGAGAATGCCTACCGAACATTTGATGCTCGATTCGAGGTCCAAATTTCACGCTAGCAGGCAGTATGCGTTCGTAGTGGCACGAATGTGTATACTTGATCACAGCTCGTACGGCGACGATCCGGATGGAACTGCCTCGCGACCCCGGTACCTTCCGAGAATGTGTGCCTAAGGCGTCCGCGGCATTTGGCAGACTGCCGATACCCACGCCCACGGTTCTGCATCACGATCCATAAAGCATCAACAACGAGCCATGGCGCACCCGACGAGCGATTAGTTTTGTGATTGTTGCTCGCCTACGCGCTGCCGCCTGACGATGCAAGCACTGATGGAATAATGCTTCTGCTAAGCTGAGCTTCGTGCCCAGCGTCGTCAGGCCGTTGATCAGGCGCAGCACCCCGTCTTCCAACCTCTCGAGATCTACCGAATGATTGATCGGCGGCGGTTATGTCACTTCGCTCCATCTCGTCAAGGGTATTGAATCCATACCAAGCAGGTACATCTTGGTGGCTGCGGCTAGGGCTCGCGATCTTCACGCCACCACATCAATCCGAGGCTCCTACCTGCTTCTGTATCACAACCGGAGAGTGAAGACCAGCGACACGCCTAGATGAAGAAGATGGAAGGAGGGGAAAGCGAAAGAGAGTGTCGTAAGCACTTACGAGCGGGTCATCTTGCCTCGTTTGCAAGGACCGCCGTAGCACATAGGAATTCACCTGTGCACGTGGGTACTGTAAGACGCTATTGCACAACTACTGTAGGTCGACAACGCCACGAATGTGAGTCTCGTCAGCAAAACCAGCGCGAGGAAAAACTGGCTACGTTGTTGCGTTTTGCCCACTCTTCTAGGAGCCCTCTGACCTACTGTAGAAATCAGTTACGACATCGGGTACCTCAACTCATGTTTCTCGAGATGGCGTTTCTTGCGAGCTTGGATGTCCGTCCATAGTTCCCGTCCACTACATGACGCCGATGGACTTGCCAAAAGACGACCAGCGTCCGAGAAAGTTCGCGGCTGCAGTATGCAGAAGCTTGATCATCCCGAATCTGACTTTGAAGCTACAAACTGCAAGCCACGGCTTGCATAACCTCGAGCACGCGCCGCCGCCAAATGTTCCTTCCCAAGGACTCCGACGTTTATACTCTCCACGATGCTTCAGTGTGTCAAGGACCAATGAGCAGACCGATATTTGAAATGGAGCCTAGAACGCGCAACGACCTGTCGACCAAGTTGGTTGCGTCTCCTCGGCCATCATAACATCATGTCCGTCATCGCACATCGTCAGGAAGTCAGAAGTCTTCTCGATGAGGGTATAAGATGTTAGTCGCGTTCTACCGATTCACATCAATTCCTCCAACATCTAGTCCAACCTGTCTGTTGTCCAAAATGAAGACCACTTCAGCCATCTGTCTTGCGATCTCCGGCTTAGCTTCCGCGTATCCAGACATCCTACAGCAACTCGAAAAAGCAGGCGCCAGCACCCGTCGCGAGAAGAGACAGACTCCTTACAGTACTCCACCTTTTGATGCTCAAGCCCAATACGTTGATACTACCGGCCCGTATTCTTTCGTAGCCCCAGGACCTCATGACCAGCGAGGCCCATGTCCTGGCCTGAACGCCATGGCCAATCACGGATACCTGCCGCACGATGGCATTGCTACAATCCCTCAATTTATTGAAAGCACCGGGAAGGGTGAGTGGTATGATTCCTGATCCAAAGCGACTGTCACTGACAGACCATCAAAGTCTTCGGCATGGGCGTCGATCTTTCCACGTTCCTCTCGGTTTACGGTTCCATTTTCGACGGCAACCTCTACAGCTGGTCCATTGGTGGACCGGACGATCGTGTGAGCATTCCACTCAATCTCCTCGGCCAACCCCAGGGCATCTCTGGTTCGCACAACAAGTATGAAGGCGACGCTTCCCCCACTCGTGGCGATCTTTACGTCTACGGACAAGACTACGACCTTATCTTGAGCAGGTTCCAGCGACTCTACGATGTCGGCAAGGAAAAGAACGAGTATGACTTGCAGTTGCTTACAGACCTGCGACACGTCTCTTTCCAGGAGAGCCTCAACACCAACCCCTACTTCTTCAATGCACCGTTTGCTGGTGTGATCGCCCAACCTGCTGCGTGGTCGTTCATCTACCGCTTCATGGCCAACAAGTCCGAAGAGTACCCGTCTGGTAGGCTCGATGGCGAGGTTCTCAAGTCCTTCTTCGCAATCACTGGAGAAGACGGCAACTTCGTCTACAACCGTGGTCATGAGCGCATTCCAAACAACTGGTATACGCGCAACGTCCTTGACGACTACACCATTCCGTACCTCGAGCTCGACACGATCAAGATGGCGAACCAGTACCCAGAGTTTGCCAGCATCGGCGGAAACACCGGAACTGTCAACTCCTTCGTAGGTCTGGACCCGGCCAACCTCACAGGAGGGCTTTACGACGCTGGCACGCTTCTCAAGGGAAACAATCTCTTCTGCTACGCTATGCAACTCACCACCCAGGAAGCTCCCGATATTATCTCTGGCCTTTTCACCGACAGAGATGCTGCCGAGGACAAGCTTGGCTCCATTATCAATGCCGAGTCGGACTCGCTTGGATGCCCCAGGTTGAATACTATCGATAAGGACCAGTTCAGTAAATACCCTGGCTACACCCAATCGTAAGTTTCCTTCTGTGATATGTTAACCATGGTAATTTACTGACCTTAATTTAGGTACGACAATTACACGCCGCTGACGCAGAACGGACTTCTCAAGTAATTCCTACAAGTACTCAAGATGCAGACTGATGAAAATGAAACGAACGGGTTATGACTAGCTTAAATAACAATTCTACTGTTTGCTCTCTACACACTCGATTTGACGTACATTCGTTCTCTTGGTCCGCGACGCAGATATGCAGGTACCCGCATGAAGCCTTTTCACGTTTGGGATTCTTCAGTGAGCGGCGGAAGATCGTTTGGCGCTTAAGAACTGTGACCCTGGGGTGGTTCAACTTGTGCTCTGCGCGGCATGATCATCGTCGTGAGCTCTGACGTCTTTGAGTTCGTGGCTGATCGTTTTGATCCTGCCCGTACTCGGTTCTGTCTCTTTGCCCTTCCTCGCATCAATGGACAAACAGCAGCCATGAGTAGGTCCTTGCTTGCCTGGCAGTCGATTGACTCAGAACAAGCCCAAAGCCGGAAGCTGTACCTGAGCTGATCTCAACGTGAATTCAGGTAGAACCTGCAAATGTCGTCTAGGTATTGAGGCTTCGATGTTTGTTGTCGTCTTGATAGCGGATATTCTTCGCGCTCAGCCTTGTTGCTCCCGCTCCAGAAAGCTCGGGTCGAGCTCCACCTTTCTTTCGAATTTCGTCCACCAGTCCTGGAAAGCCTTGAGGGGAACCGTATCGCTGCCGAAAGACGACAGGAAATTGAACGCGTTGCCAATGATTCTTTGAGCGAGAACTTTTGTTGTCACACTGCCCGCAGTAGTAGGTTGTTGGCGCACCAGTGCCATTGGTGGCACAGCAGTGGGTTCTTTGAGGGATGCCATCTGTGCTTCCACCTGCGCTGCAGGTTCAATGGAGACGCCAACGACTATATCCGCTCCACCTGGAACAATGCCGTTGGTGTTGGCAGATGGCTGGCCGGCATCGTCAGTCATTGCGTCGCCGTCCATTTCGTTCGAGCCGCCATTTTTTAGGCCGCTGACTTTGAAAATGGCACTCTCTTTGCCAGGTCCAATGCCGCCGAGAAATTTGAATTCCTGAGATGGTGGAATTTGAACGTAGACCGATGCTGCAGTTCCGTCGGGTAGCTGCGTATCCGGTAGGAGGAACACCACGATATGACTGAATGATGGTACGGGCGGGATCCTGAACGCGAATTGTGACTCGGTGATGGCTTGTGGTGCGGCGTCCACTGGTCTGCCAGAGATGATGAGGCCGAACATTTTTCGTGATTGTCGTAAAGAGAGCAAGAAAATATTGGCTCCAGCCCCCAGTCTTGCCTTCTTCCTAAGCTGATCTAGCTGTGCCTTGAATATGCGCACCTATATTTCACTCGCCAGACTTGGTCGTTTCTAGAAAGTCCTTCAGGTTTCGGGCGCGATTCAGCTCACCCCGCTTGCTTTGAGCGAATCTGACCCAACAGTAAGCTTCGAAATTGGGAGGGGAATGTCGTTGAGAACCTCACAAACCGGGTCAACTTGACCCTGTCTACCGATAAACTCTCGTCCAGAAATACGCTCACTTGCATTCTGGTGCCCTTCACTCAGCTATGGATTCTTTCAACCTCACGCGGGTCCGTGAGCTCCTTCCGAAGCAGCTTCCCAGGATGCCCTCTTGGCCTGCCAGTCAGGATCAGAGCGCGACTCCAGACTCGTCGGTTGCAGGCAACGATGAGGACTCGAACGACTCGATAGTCCTGCCAGAACCGAACCTCAAGGCAACGGGACCCAAGAGCAACCTCGACTTGATTGGAGAGTGCGACAACTTCCCGTACTACCATATCAACCCCAAGCTATTCCTTGCGCACATCAACACATACTATGCGCTGAAGGTACCTCAGTACCCCGAAGCAGACCTCGGATACATCCTACCCTCTGTTGCTGAGGCGTTTCGCGGTCTGCCCGACTGGCTCGTGAATGACGACGACCGAACGCTCACTCTGACGACTGGTTCGACAGAGGAAGAGAGATCGAGAATCGTTGCAGCTACTGCAGAGGCTATGCGTGCTACCGATCATTTCAGGATTCTAAGAGGCTGGAGGAACGAACTATACCCAGTCTACGGACCAAATCGCGATCTGCTGTTCAGCATCGAAAGAGCGGCATCTGCCTTGTTTGGCGTAGTCACATACGGCTGCCACATGATGGCTTACACAAAGAAGGACGGCGAGCTCAAGCTCTGGGTGCCTCGGAGGGCGGCTACAAAGCAGACCTACGGCGGAATGCTGGACAACACTGTTGCAGGAGGCATTGCGACGGGCGAAAGTTCTTTCGAATGTATAGTACGCGAGGCTGGCGAGGAGGCCTCTCTTCCCGAGCACCTGGTTCGCGAAAATGTGAAAGCTGTAGGCACAGTCACATACTTCCACATCCGAGATCGTCGCGCTGGAGGAGAGACCAAATTGCTACAGCCGGAGGTCCAATATATATACGACCTAGAGCTAGCTGAGGACGTCGAACCAAAGCCCAGCGACGATGAAGTCGAAGCATTCGAGCTTATGACGATCGACGAGGCTAAAGTCGCGCTGCGCGACGGAGAGTTCAAGCCGAATTGTGCCGTCGTATTGCTGGATTTCTTCGTTCGACACGGAATTCTCACTTCAGAGGATGAAGGGTACTTGGAGATCGTCGCCAGGCTGCATCGCAGACTGGAGTTCCCAACTTTGTAAACAAGCAAAGTTCCTGAGTTTGTAGGCTTGTGTGATACCCGATCCGGCATATTTCAAACAAGCGTCTTTCAGCTAAATGCCACCAACGCCTCGCTAAATTGACTTTTTCCTTTTTCTGATCGCCTCCTCGCAACGTATGACTGTTCTACCCGATGTTCAACAAGTCCTACTTCTTGAGCAGCATGTAGACGTGGTCGATGCGGAGCGGCGAAAGCTTCTTGTGCGGTCCGTCGAGGCACATGAGAAGCCCACCGAAGGAGACGTAGCATTTGCTGTCGGATTGTCAGCACTTTGCGCCTGCACCGTAGCTCATGGTGTTGCGATACTTACATGGTGTTGCCCTCCTCGCCCTCCTCGAAGCGGTATACTTTTCCGTAGCACACGTAGTCATACATGTCCGCGAGGGTCGACTCGCCCTTCTTCTCTCTCCAACCGCGCTCGTCTTTGGTACCGTCCAGGTTGAGTGTTGTTGCCAGAACCATAGTGACGGTCTCGCCGGCGGACAGAGGGTACAGCTCGTGGTTCACGTCCAGTGCGAGCGTAGTCGAGGCATCGTGTGTAGCGCCGATAACGCGGGTAACGCGGTCGTATTTGTCGGCGATGGTGGAGGTGATATTGAAGGTCTCTTCGTACAAAGTGGCGTCCGACATGATCGCGTTGGTTTGAAATGTTGCGGAGGATGGGAGGGGTGTATGGAGTGGTCGTACGCTATGTGATACAAGTCTGCGATTGAGCTGTTGCGACCTTCAAAAAGTGCCTGCGCTGGCGCCGCGCACGGGTCCGTGCCCATCGAACTTCACGTCTTCTCACGTGCACTTCCACTTCCAGAATCGCGTCATGCCTGGCTCCGAGACACTCAATGATCACTCATCATCGGCTGCTGCCATCCATGAGTATATCATCCCATCATGGACGTCACATCGCCCAGCTCAGCGCCAGTGCCCTCTTCGCCACCTCGAGGAACTAAACGCAAGGCAGACGAGCCAGACGGCCCTCGTCGTATTCGTGCTCTTCATCAAGATGTCATCAACAAAATCGCCGCCGGTGAAATCATCGTCGCACCAGTGCATGCGCTGAAAGAACTTATTGAAAACGCCGTGGATGCACGCTCTACCAGCCTGGAGATCATCGTCAAAGACGGCGGTCTGAGACTATTACAGATCTCTGACAATGGATGTGGCATCAATAAAGATGACATGCCGATTCTGTGCGAGCGCTTTACCACGTCGAAGCTCAAATCCTTTGAAGACCTCCAGTCCATCGGAACATATGGGTTCAGAGGCGAGGCGCTGGCCAGTATCTCTCACATCGCTCATCTCAGCATCACCACCAAGACTGCAGACTCCAGTTGTGCATGGAAAGCTCACTACGCCGCCGGTAAACTGGCACCAGCGAAGCCTGGCCAGAGTGCGGACCCAAAAGCCTGCGCCGGCCGACAAGGAACACAGATCCAGGTTGAAGATCTCTTCTACAACGTTCCAACACGCCGTCGAGCCTTTAGATCTGCCAGCGAGGAGTATGCCAAGATCATGGAGCAGGTAGGCAAATACGCTGTACATTGCCAAGGTGTGGCTTTCTCTTGCAAGAAGCACGGCGAATCAGGGGCTGGCATTGCGATACCTATGGCAGCTAGCACCAAAGACAGGATTCGGGTTGTTCACAATAGCGCGGTTGCCAATGAGTTGATCGATTTTGAGCTGGCTAACGATCAATACGGCTTCAAAGCGAAAGGTCTCGCGAGCAATGCCAACTACAACGGCAAGAGGACGACTCTTTTGCTATTCATCAATCACCGGTCTGTCGACTCCTCGGTAATCAAGAAAGCTGTAGAGCAGACATACTCCACTTTCCTTCCGAAAGGTGGCAAACCATTTGTCTACCTCAGCCTCGAGATTGATCCAGCAAGGGTAGATGTCAACGTTCACCCGACCAAGCGTGAGGTCAACTTCTTGAATGAGGAAGAGATCGTGGAAATGGTGTGCGACGAGATCAGATCCAAGCTCGGCAAGGTAGACACCAGTCGCACATTCATGACGCAAAGCCTTCTCACCGGAGGCAGGACTCCCAGTATCAGCAGAAATGTCTCAATTCCTGATGTTGATGCTTCCACGCCCACCGGTTCGAAACGACCTTCGGCCTCACGCCCGACAACTCAGAAAACGTACGAGAACAACATGGTCCGAACCGACGCGAGAAGCAGGAAGATTACGACCATGCTCCAGCGGGCCTCGTCACCATCACGCGAGGCAGGCTCAGATGGCCTAGACTACGAGATCACAGAAAAGGAAGCGACAATTTGTCGGCTTTCAACGATCAAGGAGTTGCGAGCCTCGGTACGTGAGTGCATGCACAGTGAGCTCACTGACGTGTTCTCCAACCACACATTCGTCGGCATTGTCGATGATACAAAACGCATCGCTGCCATTCAAAGTGGCGTGAAGCTGTTCCTGGTCGATTACGGTATGGTGTCGGCGGAGTACTTTTATCAGCTTGGGCTCACCGACTTTGGGAATTTTGGTGCAATCCGGTTTGGACCTCCGTTGAATTTGCACGAGCTACTGCAGGTTGGTGTGCAGCAATTGAAAACACAAGAGCCAAGCTCGACAGACTTCGATTGGGACGAGGTGATCCCTGCTGTGGTCGAGCAATTAATCTCTCGGCGTGACATGCTGGCCGAGTATTTCGCCCTGGAGATCTCAGAAGAAGGCGAACTGCTCAGCATCCCGTTGTTGGTTAAAGGGTACATGCCCTCGATGGCGAAACTCCCAAACTTCCTTTTGCGCCTCGGTCCACATGTCGATTGGCAGAACGAGGGACGGTGTTTTCAAAGCTTCCTGCGCGAGCTTGCAAGCTTCTACGTACCGGAGGCGACACCGCATTGTGCTCGAATTCATGAAAGTGACGAAGAAGTCATCGTACCGAGACGGGCTGAACTGCATCGCGCGATCGAAAACACGTTGTTCCCCGCGTTCAGGGCGAGGCTGGTAGCAACAAAAAGTCTACTCAAAGGTACGGTTGAGGTTGCAAATTTGAAGGGCTTGTATCGGGTGTTTGAGCGATGCTGAGTTAGGCATGTCGTCAAAATGTGGCTTGCTCGTTCAAATGTATTGGACGCCCCCGTCGTTGCTTGCGCCCTTCACCGGACGAGGCGCCTGTCTCGGTTAAAGCGTTTCGTTAGCTTCGTGATACTGTACTGTACCTGCTTGCCGCAGGACCGCGGAGGTGCTCGTGGGGTCGAATTCTGTTTGGTGGTCGGACCGCAGATGTCTATCGTGAAACCAGTCATCGCTCTGCAATTTGTCACTAATAGTGATGTGCTGGAAACCCCACGCTGTTGCTAACGTCCAAGGTGCATTACCTTCGAGCGTATTTGTGATTGATGTTGAAAAAGCCTCGGTATTAGATTTGGCTTTGCGGAGCTCATTGGTTGCGAAGTGCGCCACGGTGGATGATCGACAAGCCATTACGCAAAGACGCCTCTTTCTTTAGGTTCCTTCAGTCCAAATTGGTACATCGTCTATTGACCGGGATACTTTGCCCCTGGCCATGCACATCTTGCCAATCCCGATCCGCCAAAACGGTTCGCCTTAGTTCTGGATTAAGCAAATGCCTGATGATCCCACGGTTGAGTACGGGGATCCTGCATACAGGCTGCAGCAAACAACACCTCAAGCCTGGAGAAGAACACGCCGAGGCTACTTTTATTCTTGTTAGCCTGATGATCCGTGGACAAAGCTACTACAGATGCAGTCGTAGATCGCTTGCGCCTGTTGGATCTCCCAAACCAACGTGACCACACGCTTTTGCTATTGGAATATGCCAATCGACACGCATCTGCTGACCGGCCGCCACTGCTGTTGTCGTCGAAACTTGACGTATGATAGGCGCGCCTCCGCAGTATAACAAGGTTTGAGCAACGATCTGCTGATTCTGGAATACCATTAACTTCGCCATGGTCATGATGTGGCCTTCCGGTTTTCCGGGGGTAAGTCCAGGACATACGACATATAAGAGCACTGGTCCGCTACTCGATACATTCTGTTTCCGAAACACCACCGTTTTATCAAACGAACATTCGCAATCATGAAGCAAGCTATCGTCGCAGCTCTTGTCACTTCCGCTTCGGCCTTCCCATGGGTTGTGGACGTGCCCGGAGTGGATTCTTCCATGCTCCCCAAACGCCACCACCGCCGTCAACAAGCAGGCGAAGGTGCTGGCGGTCCTGCGACATGCCCGTACAACGCCAACCACGTGCCTGCGGCCCCCTACGACGCGAGATGGCCGTATGCCGGCGCAAAGAACGGCGTTCAGGGAACAGGAAAGGGTGGTTACCTTGTTCCCGACCCCAACGACAAGGCTCACCAATACGTGGCGCCTGGTAAGAACGACATTCGTGGCCCGTATGTTCCCTGACAAGACCTTCATTGATATTTTAACTGACATATACCGAAGTTGCCCTGGTCTGAACACTGCCGCGAACCACAACTTCTTGGCGCACGATGGTATCACCACGTACACCGAATTGGTGGACGCTCAGCAGAACGTTTACAACGTCGGCTATGATCTAGCCAATTTGCTCGCCACACTGGGTCTTACTCTCACCGACGGTGACATTGTCACTGAGAAACTCAGTATCGGATGCGATGCCACGACCCGCACCTCATTCAACCCAGGCCTGACAGGTAGCGAGCCCGGCCTTGACGGTCACAACAAGTTCGAGGCAGACGCGTCGCTCACCCGCAACGACTTCTTCACCCATGGTGGTGACAACTTCAGCTTCAACAAGACTCTGTTCGACATGATGACGACAACGACCGGAGCCTACTACAACCGCGAGGGATTATCGAAGTACCGTCTGCAGCGATATGAACAATCTCGGGTAAGACTCCACCAACAAGGCCAGTCTAGATAATTTTGACTGACTCAGTGTGTCGCGCAGGCTGAAAACCCCAATTTCTTCTTTGGGCCGCTGACCCTTTTGCTGTACGGAGCTGCCAGCTTCCTTTACGAGCTTATGCCATCCGGCACCAACGGCTACCAACCCGACTATGCAACCATCGAATCTTTCTTCGTGCACGAGAAGATTCCCGACAACTGGACCACCCGTATCCAGCCATACTCGAACAGTGATGTCACCAGAGAGATTTTGGCCATGTACCTCGAGAACCCAGTTCTGTTCGGTGGAAACACAGCCGACGGCTCATTCGATGCCATCAACTTCGGCGCCATCAAGGACGGCAAGATCGAGGCTAGTATCAGTGCCAAGGATACTTCTTGCCTGCTTTACCAGTTGGCGACTGGACAAATCCCCGGCTACTTGAACGGTGTGATCACGCCCACGGTTGAAGCCCTCTCATTCGTGGCTACGAAGCTTGGTCCGGAATTCGCCAACTTGGGATGCCCGATCCCGTTGACCTAGACACAGTATCGTCATGTCGAGGTGGTATTGATGCTAGACTGTACGTCTTTCGTTGACAGCTTTCTGCTTTAACGAATATTTATCGGTGATGGTAGCAGGGAAAGGTTATCGTTTGACACTCGCTTGTCTCCTATACAAAATTGTATATACTCAAACAAAATGACCAGCTTCACTCTACTTTGTTCAGACTTCTTCCAACGGCGATAATAACCCTCATCCTTCGCCACCGAGAATTTTGATCATTGAACGTCGAGTATCACAGCAGGTTCTGAGGCATTTACGCCATCTACGTGACAGAATTGGTACGGGAGCTGTGTATGTCTGCCCAATGATCTCCACAGAGAAATTGCACGAAAGATCCTGTCAGTGATTGACAGCACGCGAAGATATTGGAATCGTAAATGTCATCTCCTTCAATGACGGGATCTCTTATAGAATCCCTCAGTTAAGTGTAATTCGGCGGCACTGGCGTCTAATCTCAGATCAGATAAATGCTTCTTGTACCTTTGTCGTGCCACTGTGCACGGAGTGGAGGTCCGCAAGGCGTACCACCTTGATGGTTTCGACACTGGCTTCAAGTGCCGGCAACCTAAAAAGAACGTCACCTTTCGCATGACTAGATGCTTATGTCACATTGGCACGACCTTAGTCAGACACACACTACAGTATCAGACAAAGTCAACACCAAGCTCGCGAGACTGAGGCCAGCCTGGCCAGCCTAGGGCATCTCAATATCAGGTACAGCTGTCTGTGGGATTTGAGATCTTAGAGAAGGAGCCTACAGTTGAAGAGGCTCGTGATCAGCATTCATAGATGATACTTATAGCGGTGCTCACGATAGCCATTGAGCGTCTGAGTCTCGAAAAGCTGTACTACGACAAGATAGATGCAAACGTATATTGGAACTGCAAGCGATGATATCGCACCTTCAACTGCTTCAGGCGTCAAACAGTTTTGAACAGACAGGGTAGCGCTAAGTATAACCGTACGAGCTGCCGCCCCAAGCTTCAATTGACCAGTCATCATAAGAAGGGTTTCGACTTACGAGCGAGAAAGCAATAATATTAGACCGAACGTAAGCAGGCTCAGCCTCCATATCACTGTCGCATATCGGTGACTGTGCCCTATTTTCAGCCCTCTCATCTGCTTTGGTGATCGTTATAACTGCCGGTTGTGGGCTGAGCTACAATATGGGCCGACTTTGTACCGACTATGATCGACAATCTTTCGCCGAGGTTGTAGAGGTTGTAGGGTCATGTGGCGCCCTCGCTCGCCTCTTTGCATCGTAGGTTGACAAACTCTACCTTTGGGAGCAAATGAGAAGCTTCGCATGCCCCACTCAACCCATTTGACCATGCCACCGTCGAGTACCACGATGCTGTCCTGTCTTCTCTGCGGGAAAGACCACAATGAACACGTCTTGAGCTTCGCATGAGCGGTCGCGAATTATGGTTCGTAGCGGCACGTCATATGCTTTGCCCGGAGAAGCTGCTGAGAGGATTCGCGCGCACCGTGATTTGTATCCCCGGTGCAGATAATTAGTTTTGTGTAGAGATGAAGATGGAACCCTAATTAGGGTTCACGGCTGAGAGTCATTGAACCCGTTCTATGTTCGTTTTGGATATAGTTGCGAGAGTGTTAAGTGGTCGGCTGACGTGACCCCTTTCGAAGATGCCCCAGCTCAAGAGAACTTAGAGGAGAGGCGTACGCCTCTGAGGCGTTGTGCAGCGCCAACGTCGGGGGATTCTTCCGATTGCTAGATTAATCAAATGAACCTCTGGTCATGCGCATTGCCTATATCCGTCTTAGAGCCTTTGTGTTGTACTTTGTCGAGTTGTACTTTGGTCGTTGTGTTCGACCTAGACGTGGGAGCGGAGATTACTCCACCGTTGAACGACAGACGGGAGGCTTCGTGCTCGGCGCGTAAAGCTGAACAAGCACAACATCAAGAACATGCAACAATTGCTTAAGGGCCCACTTTCCATTCGTAAGCAGAATATTCATCAGGCCTGGAAGCCTGGTTAACACTGTACTGCGAGAACAAATGCTCGGAGTCCTGTCCGACCCCGAGCCGCGTTTGGTGTTTGCAGATCGAGCCCTCATCGCACCTCTACCATTACATGTTTCGATCGCTACGAACGTCCGACGGAGTCGACTCCGAGACTCCGAGTTGCCTCTGCTCGGCCTGGTAGGCATCGCGTGTGTTCGGTTGCGTTTACCGACGGCACATCTCCGAGTGAGCTCCCGGCTCTTCAGCAGGTCCTGGGAGGTCAGCGATTTCCCCTTGCCAAGTAAATGATATAATCATATGTTCACGGAGAGATGGGGACTATAGCAATTTGACTCTGCCCCTTCGCGAAGTGCGGTTGCACGGGCCTGAGTTGTCAGGGCTCAAGTTTCTTTGCCATGGAGATGCTGTACCAAACTGACAGATGAGCGAGCGGCTCCTCAATCTAGGCAAGACACTAGGCTAGCGTTATCCACTTCATGTGCCGCAGGGGACCCACGATGAGCTTCGCGATGAACAGAGACACCACACTAGGTTGCAGCCACCGCATATCTCAAAAGGCGGCATAACGAGCAGCAATGAGTTTGAAGGAGGCACACGGGACGGACTGGCCGAGTTTTATGAGTCTCGCCACTAGTGTTTACTTTAGAAAAAGATCCAAACACTTGCCTAGATCATTGGCTGTGTATCCAGATTCCGCATCACGCGCGCCCTCCGGCAGAGGCACGGCTTGTCAGGTGAATTCCTCAAAGTTAGGAAGGGGTTTAGAATGGGGGCGTATTTAATGCACTATATTATGGCACGCGGCAGATGCAACTCGCACATGTAGGGATGTAGATTTACATGATCACGACGTTTAAAATCACAGTATGATCATGCGGTGGATATCGTAAAGATACCTATCTTCACTGTGGATGTCTATTGCGCTAGTCTATGTAGGGCTGATAAATGTTGTGCGTGGTGGAGTATCCTGCTGAGATAGGGTCTTTCGTCATAGCACGTGACCCTGTGAGGTCTCTGGCGCCTTCGCATGTACACATGTTCACTGTGTATATCTACTGTAAAAATTCACATGGGTGTGTAAAGTTGACCATGTTGACATGTGAATCTAAACAACTGGGCACACGTGAATCATTCCTTGCAACGTGGCACCGGGTGGCGCCGGCCAGTACCGAATCCGTTCCACGACCCGCAAGTGTCCGTGTGAACAGTGTCCGTGTGACATGGGAGGAATCGACGCGACACGATGCGAGGCGATAGACTACATCAAATACAGTTACGACCCAAAGATTGCCACGCAGAGACGAATTGGCCAAGCAACGCAACTCACAAGATCACATCACAAAATAGCCGCTTTCTTCAGGAAGCCTTCGGAAGCACGTGGGCGATCGGGGCACGAGCCGAGCGCTCTCTTTGGTGGCATCGGCCAAGCGCGAGAATCCTGCATCGCACCAATGGTCCGTGGTGGACACCACGGCACTGGAGATGCATGTAAGCGGGACCAGCGAGTCCAGCGAGACCATTATCGGTTATGCATACGTACCTACAATCGTCTATTTTCTGCGCTAGGAGAGCTTTGGGAGTATTGCCACGACAATGTCGCGTTGACGCAACACAACGGAGCCAGGTCCTCTTTGCAGCTCTTTGACAAGCAGTGAGGACATCCTTGATCTCGTGAGCCGACGGGCCCTTACAGCCGTTCTGACGAGGCCCTGGGAAGCCGCTGGAACTCAAAAGAGGACCGGTAGGCATCTCCTAGCAAAGGGTGTGGATCGCCGATCAGCTAGCCTGCCACGCCTTCGAAGGCACAATTGGGCTGCTTCACTTGTACTGTTCGAAGTGTTAATTTATACGTCCTACTCAACCATGAGCGGCGAAAGCAATATGGACGAAGTCGAAACCGACACAGCCCCTGATGTCGATGGTGATATTGGCGGAGACGATGTCGTCTCTAATGGAGACCTTGCAAACAGGCGAAGACGACAGCAAGTACGACAAGCCTGCCAGCAGTGTCGTCGTCGAAAGATTAAGGTGCATACCCCTCTTACTTCACCCATCAAGACGGTCCACCTAACCTCATGAATCAGTGCGATGAAGCCCGACCTGTTTGCAGGCCTTGTCTCAAGGCTAGACTTGCTTGCGCCTACGAACTTCCCCCTGGTCAAACTCGTGCCCAAGCCATGATTGAGAGCCAGCAACGTCTCCGAGAGGAATTGCATTCACACACATCACTCATCCAAGCTCTACGCTGCGCAGATGCCAACTCATCCATCCAAATGCTCAATCGTCTACGACATGGCGACTACGATAGCGCTCTCATGGGCACCGAGCCCGCAGCCGGATCGCACACGCAAGAAACTCGAACCTTCCCTTGGGAAGAGCACATCAACGAAAGTCAACGCCAAATGAACCGAGACACGGAAATGCTCCTCCCACCGATCGAGAACTACCCACCAGGACGCCATGACAGCGGACCTCACTACCTTCCACCAAATCCTGCGCCTGAGAAACGCGACAATCCCTACGACCGAAACCAAGGACCACCACAAATGTTCGCTCAGCCCTATCCAGGTCCTCCAGGATCCCAAATCATGCCCGGCGGCATGAACCCTCCAAACATGCACCCTTACGACTCGAGAATGCCCGCCTACCCACGACCGGATCTGCAGTACCAGCCACGGGCCAATCCCAACTACCAGCAAGCGGACCTGTCACACCCATCCATCCCATCCAACGATCCCAGCCGATCTCACCAACATCCTCGCTGAAAACTACACAAGATCGTCCAAAGAAGATTCTACCACCGAATTTGTTGGTCGTTGTCCACGGCAGGCGCGCATGTCCGGATGCAGCGACTTCCAAGAATGTGTGCTCAAGCAACAACTGCTATAGCAGTAAGGAAGGAAAACTACACGAACACGATGCAAACGAACATGTATACGGCCATTAAATCGTACAGAGTGACACGATACAGCCGCAGGTTAAAAGAGAGCACGAGCATTTCATAGCCGTCGACTCGGCCCTATTCAGTCCATTTCCCGACAATTTCTCGCTGGCGAGATATTACTCGGGGGTGTGAAGGGATGGTTCGAGACGCTCGTGTGTGCAGATGGCTGGTGAAAAGGTGGAACGGATAATGGTTGTGTCAGGTCGACGCGGGCACCTAGACACCTGCTCTTTCCTAATTCGAGCAGATTGAAGAAAAAATACTCGTCGACCCGTGTTTATACACAGTCGATTACCAGAGACGATGGTCGCTCGGCCATGGCGTCAAGGGCCGCAATGTCCAGGTAAATAGAGGGACATGAGCGGAGTATGCTCCGCAATCCGAGACCAGATCCAGGACCATGATCAATGCAACATAGATGCAAGAAGATTCCTGAAATGAACATAATGTTTGGAAGTTTGAAAGGTTTGATTTTTGGCTCTCTGTCCACGTTTCAGGAATTTTGTGCGACTACCTTCAGGATGCTTCAGTGCCGCATCCTCCTTGCGGAGTTAGGTCGCGCGTAAATCGTGTCACAACAATCTCAGCGGTCCTTATCCTTCTTTCCAAAGAATCGATGCTTTTTCTTCTCCTTCTCCGGCTCCTTCGTCAGCTTCGCCGAGCTATTTGCCTGCACCGAAGGCTGCGATGTGCGACCCGGCGTTCCACCCATGTTCATCGCGCCCATCTGTTGTGTAGGAGGTGCAAACTGCTGCGTAGGTTGAGCCTTTGGCTGGACTGGTGGCGGCTTAGGCTGTTCGTCTGGCTCGAACAAGTGCGCTGGAGCTTGCTGCTTGGGCTGCTCCGCTGGTATTCCAAGTCGTCGCTTATCGGAGCTGAGATCGCCCACCTGGCGAGTGAACAGTGCCGGCGTGAGCATGTGAGAGGTGACAAGGAAGACTTCGCGCGCGGTTTTGCGTCCCATTTCGTAACATGCGCGGCTTTCAGAGTAGGTTGCGCCACCAGCGATAAACACGATGCATCGTTGCTTGTTCTCCATGGAGACGTTGGTACGGCCTCGAGCCCAAGTCGGTTTGGCGGTACGTAACGATGTAGCGGACGGTCCAACGTCGTTTCCCATGTCCAACGGCGGTTTCGTGTAAGGGAAGGTTTCAGGTGAAAGAGTATTTGCAGACGCCGCTTCTAACATTTCTTGCAGAACCGGCTCGTATCTCGAGAGTGCGTACTCGTCTTGCATTGCAGCTGGCGGGGGCTTTTGTGGGAACATTGGTGAAAATCCAGGCCGAGGGTCTTTTAGGCCTCTCGAAGTTCGCGCTCCGAGTAGCTCCAAGTTGCGAACAATGTTCTCTTCGGTGGCTGGTAGTTGCGCATGCGCAAGCAGCTTTCGTAGATCGGCTTGCAATATGCCGTCGCGATAGAGGATATAGAGGATCAGCAGACGCAGGCGATCTGGTGGTATGATGTCGTCTTCGTCAAGCATGCGAATCACCTGATCTGCTAGACCTTTAGGCTTCTTATAGTCCTCGTCTAGACCAGTTGCGAGCATCTGATAAATAGTCAGTAGGCGCTAGGAACTATACCTTCACAAGTGATACACCATACCTGCTCAACAGACGCCACATCGGGCAGTTTGAACTTTTGAAAGCGATTCATGCTCTCCTGAGCCATGCTCAAATGTAAAGCATAGGCCGCCTTCATCTCTTGAAACTGCGGCATACCGGCAAGCATGTCTTTAATCGCACCAAGTGACGCAGGGTTGTCTCCCTTTTTGGTGAAATTAGGATTATCGTCCATGAATCTTTGGAAATCACCCATGAGCTTCTCAATCGTGTCTTTCATGTGGCGATGCCGATTCTCGACCCAGATTTTGTCTGTCTCCTTGATCTCCATGTCTTTCTCCTGAGCACCTGGCTCAGAATCAACAGCTGCTCTGTATACGATCTTGTCGCCGTCCTTGATTGGCAGAAGATCATGAGCCATAGCTTGATACGTGAACTCGTGAAGGAGTGGAGCGAACAGATCCATAGTTCGATCTGTGATGAAAAGCGTGCCCCTAGGCCTCGATGTCGGAGGAGGGAAGTCTTCGTGGTATTTCGCGTATAGGTCAAGCTCGTCTTGCACAAATCTTGCCAGATGCGAACATAGTATGCTTGCCTCGTGAGTTGCTGCTCGTGGTCGATAGTAGCGGATCGTGGGATACTCGCCAAGAGCCACACATACGCCAACAATCTGTTGAAGTCAGAGCTTGATCTGGGATAAGCAGACATATATCTTACCTTCTGAGCTACATCCTCCAGGTGCTGCTTTACTAGATTGTTGCAAGCAGGGTGGTACAAGGTAAAGAAACTCCAGGGATCTCGGAACGTGATCAGGTGAGACTCTCGTGGAAAGAACTCGACGTTCAGAACTTTGAACAGAGCAATCTGCTCACGCGCAATAGGTGTCTTGTCTATGCGATCTCGCAACGAGGGCTCCAGCACTATTCCCAATAGTCAATTCCTGCCTGATAGCTTTCCGACGAGTTGTCCACTTACACGAGGTCCACACCAAGAATGTCTTCCGGTACTTTCTCTTTTGCAGGTCGGCCATGACACAGTCCACAATGTGAGCCTGCGGCGTAAGGATATAGACGACGTCGACATCGCGTTGACTGGGCCGGCGGTGCTCAATCTGCTCAATGTCTGGAATCAGTCAGGCTGTTGCGCTTTGGCCCGACAATGATCCAATTTATCTGGGAGCAAGCATACTTGTGACGTTCTCGTTCAATATAGCATCTTCTTCAATCACGTTGTCGATCAAGCGCCGCGATGCGCTGTCGAGGACCAGCACTTTCCACTAAAGCATATTGTCAGGTCGAGTTGCGAGGGAGGGAGGGAGGGTTTTGAGGGTACAGACGTCGCCATGGGTGATCTGTCGGATGGTCGTCAGGATGACTGCCTTCTTGTTAGTGCCGTGCCACGAGAACAAGGTCTGCTGAGAAGACGTACTCTCCCGCTGGGCATCTAAGATCGAGACCATGGTAGGCGGCGATGGGCTGATGGGCGGGTGACAATGTTGGCTGAGCGACTGGTAACTCGCTTGCAAAGAGATCCTTACGGAACGATCATAGCAGCCAGTGTGTGAAGCACGTGACTGAGCGAGGACATGCGCAGCTCAAAAGGTGTGTAAGTGAACAACAATGCGAGACTCTAACTTTCATGGGATGTTATGGCGCAGCAGCGCTCGCTCACTCCAAGCAAGGTTCGCGGGGTATGAGAGCATGGCTACGGCTTGCTCCGACGGCTCCTCCTCCGCAACTTGCGCTTTCACGTGCATTCGTTTGAATAACTTTAATACGGGGGGCGGTTTACTCTCATCCCAAGTCACATTTCTTCTTTCTATACCCACCCAGTTAATTCTCCCGCCATCTCCAACAAATCGGTGGCATGCTCTCGCTTGCTCGCGGAAATGCAGTAGGCAGATGCATTCGTTGCGCCATCCGCTCTCGGCGCCTGAGCCTGCAACAAACTCGTCTCGGTTCTTCCTTTAGCCAAGGGCGAAAAGATGGTGGAAGCAGGGGCGTAGCAATCAGATATCATGGTGGCCAGCGTACGGACAAAGTGTCGCGGAGGGATGGCGCGTTGCGACAGCGATTCAATGGACCGAGCGATCGCGACAAGGCTGGTGGTGGTTTCGGAAGATGGAAGAAGAACTTCCCAGAAATGCTGCAGGAGCGTCTGCAGGCGATGAAAGAGGAATTGAAGAAGGCGCCGCTCGTGGAGCATTATCTCAAAGAGCGGCGCGAGGCGGGTGACAATAAGCAAGACTTCGGAAAGTTATGGAACTCATTTACAAAGGATACTAGAGTGAACGCAGAAAGGCTGGACACGCCATATTTCGGAGGTGGCAAGTCTGGCGGCAGCAGACATGAGCAATTGGAAGACTTACGGCTGGCATTCAACCAAAGAGGACAACGAGGACTGGACGACCGGATTAAATACTCCTTCTACGGCCATGTTACAGGCGCCCGTTTCACCGAATCCGACATCAAGAACCAGAAGGGTCTTGCGGATTTGCGATATCCCGTAGAATGGTACCCAGGAACACGGGGGATGCACCGCACTGTACACTTGCACGTCGGCCCGACCAATTCAGGCAAGACTTACCACGCACTACAACGGTTGGAGCAGGCGGAGAGAGGTGTCTACGCAGGTCCGCTGAGACTGCTGGCGCATGAAGTCTACACGAGGATGACGGCCAAGGGTAAGAACTGCGCATTGATCACAGGCGAAGAACGCCGGATCCCAGAGACAGACAATTCGGAGGTTCCAGATCAGTTCATGACCAGTTGCACTGTCGAGATGGTGCCGCTCAATCTTATGCTCGACGTGGCTGTCATCGATGAAATCCAGATGATTGGCAATTCTGAACGTGGCTGGGCGTGGACACAGGCGCTCCTGGGAGTTCGAGCCAAAGAAGTCCATCTTTGTGGTGAGGAGCGAACGGTGCCGCTGATCAAGGAGCTTTGTGCGTCCGTCGGCGAGAAACTCGTGATCCATAACTACACGCGTCTCTCACCCTTGAAGATTGCGGATGAGTCTCTCAACGGCAAGATCGAAGACCTGCGCAAGGGTGACTGCATTGTCAGTTTCTCAGTAATGGGTATTCACGCGCTGAGAAAACAGATTGAGCGCGCCACTGGAAAGAAAGTTGCGACAGTTTATGGCAGCTTGCCACCAGAGACACGAGCTCAACAGGCTAGGCTCTTTAACGACCCAGACAACGACTACGACTTCCTTGTAGCAAGTGACGCCGTCGGTATGGGTCTCAATCTTGCTATCAAGCGTGTCATTTTCGAGGCTAGTAACAAGTTTGATGGCGCTGCACGCCGCACGCTTTCAGTGGCGGATATCAAGCAGATCGCTGGTCGCGCTGGTCGCTTCCGCACCGCTGCGCAGGCTACGGAGACACAGACATCTGACGAGACCAAGACCGAAGAAGGCAAAGAGCCAGCCAAGGCTGAGACTCCGGATCCTAATAACGGCATAGTCACTACGCTGGAAAAGTTCGACTTCCCAATTGTCAAAGCGGCGTTGGCCAGCGAACCAGAACCAATCCGCACTGCTGGCATCTTTCCCCCCGCCACGGTCTTGGAGCGCTTTAGCTCGTACTTCCCACCTGGCACACCTTTCTCATACATCCTGACTCGCCTCCATGAGCTGAGTCTGATGCACAAACGCTTCCATCTTTGCGCCCTCAAGGATCAAGTCTGGGTCGCAGATCTGATTGAACCAATCCAAGGCCTGACCATCTCTGACCGCAACACGATCTGTTCCGCTCCCGCAAGTCAAACCGATGCCGATCTTTGGCGCGAACTCATGCCCGCTTACGCTCGCATCATTGCGGAGCAGAGCGGTGGCAATCTAGTCGACATCCCGCAATTGCCACTTGAGGTTCTCGACGCCGAGCCCAGTCCAAGCAGAGAATACCTTCGCGAGCTCGAGAGATTGCACAAGGGTATCGTTACATACCTGTGGCTCAGCTACCGTTTTGCTGGTTTGTTTACTACGCGGGCGCTGGCTTTCCATGTAAAGGAAATGGTAGAAGAGAAGATCGAGGAAGTGCTCTCTCAATTCTCGTTCACTGAGGCTCAGAGGCGCAAGATCGCGGCGAAGAGAGAGAAGTCCATAATTTCACATATCGACGGCGCTGCTGTTGATGTTGAGGGAAGGCCTGTTGCAAAGGCCAGCGCCGGTGAAGATGCATCCGCGGCTGACGACATCGAGGATGTCGATCAGCCTATGAGCGATATCCTCGCCGAGCAGACCACTCTTACCTCCGGCGGCGATCGTTTCGGTGGCGAAGAAGAATTCCCATTCGAGGAGCCCGGAGAACTGGATGCCGCACTTGAAGCAGAGCTTGAGACTGAACCGCAAAAGGTCGAAGCAGCAGACTCTTCGTTCGCAGCCTGGCGCAGCGAGCACACCAACGAGGAGAGCCAGGCACCTTATGCGGCCGAGGACGCAATCCTCGAGACCGCACACCAGCAAGGCGAAGAAGCAGGCGCAGGTCGCAAGGAAGTGCAGAACAAGACGCTGGAAGATTTGAGCGAGTCCGAGCCGACAGCCGAAGACCTCCAGCCCGGCGTCGCCGCCGCCGCCGCCGACACTACTTCAGCATCCGACAAGGCTGCCAGTCCCGAGCAGGATCCTCTAAATCTCGCTTCGGCGACTACACTGGATGCTGACCTTCCTTCGAACCAACCACTGGTCGCGACGCAAGAGGTCTCGCCTTCAGCAAATGTGGAAGAAGGCCAGAACCCTGAGCGGGCCGCTCGCAAGGAGTGAGAAATGGACAGTGTTCTATATCTCTGTCCAACTAGGGAGCCAATGCGGTTTGTACGATAACATGTTTGCAACATTGTAAGATAGCGTGTCGTTCGGGGATGTATCACCATATGTATATAGCATTATTAGACCAGATGGTAGAGCTCAAGATTTTTCGCTTCTAGATCTTTAACCCTCACACTCAATCTTATCGGGACAATCACAGATCGACCACATGTCAAGTCCGTAGATTAGATAGATGGTAGCGTGATCGCGTCGCGACAACAGACGTGAAAGCTGTGTGATGATTTTGACCATTTCGATTAAGTCTACGAATCAAGCACCGCAGCGCCCTCGCTATATTCGCTCTATCAATAGAAAGATACATTTCGACCACACGGTATGTGCAATGCCAGCCAAATGAGGAGGGTAGTCTCTTCGAATTTATTAGAAGTTCATCATGTCTGTGATCGTACAAGTCAGCAAAACGTCCCAAAACAAAGTTGAGTAAAAGTGTCTTACCTCTGCCGAACAACGTCCTCTTGCCCCAATCCATCGCCAACAGAACACGAGTCCTCAGGCTCACGCTCTGCGCAAAATACACTCCGCGCCACAAGTACACGGCGAGCAAGCCACCGCCGAAGCTCAGACCGTTGAAGTCGAAGATGGCGGCGTTGCCGATGTATGCCAATGAGCCCATGTGCGTGTACGTGAACGCCTTGTACACTGAGGTGTCGATATCACCGTCAGCGATGTCGTTCATGGCCAGGCCGGGAGCTGCTTGGGCGAGCTTGTTCAGCTTGCGACCAAGGTAGACACCCTGTTGGTTGGCACGCTGAGCGGTGGCGGGCAGAGATGTGAGCTTGCTGTCGATCTGCTTGAGAAGCTCCGACAGCTCGCCGAAGTCGAGAGTGCCGCTCTGATCCTTGTCGTATGCCTCGAAGAGCTTGTCGAGGCGGCGAAGGTGATCTCCGGCCTGAGGGAAGCGGGTGCGGACGCGCTTTGCGACGTGGCGCCAGTCCGAGTAGGTGATTTGCATGGATTCGGGCTCCTTGCCCTTCTCCCAAGCAAGGGTGCGGAGGAAAGTGATGATGTGGTCAGATACGTTGTTCTGGACAGTAGAGCAGTCGCCGATCGCGTACACGTCGCCGAGAGGGGCGCCAGTAAGACGAAGGTGGGTGTCGGTTTCGAGGGCGTGTTTGTTGGTCTGGTTGTCACCAAGCTTCTTGGCAAGCTTCTGAGAGAATTCGGTCTGCGAGACACCAGTGGACCAAAGACAGAAACCCATGGGAAGCTCCTTTGTAACAGTCTCACCTTCAGGAGTCTTTTGGGTGAAGATGATACGATCTGGCTTCACTTCCTTGACTCTTGCATTCGTCTGAACGTCAACGTTGTCATGTGCAAATCTAGCCTCTGCAAAGCGGCTGAGCGCCTCATCGTACGTGTTCAAGATATGTCCGCGAGATTGAATGACATGGACCGACATCTCGTTGCGGAGCAGACGAGGGTAGTGCCTGCACAGGTCCTCGTTAAGCATGTCGTAGAGCTCTGCTGCGAATTCGACACCAGTTGGTCCACCACCCGAAACCACGAAGGAGAGCAGGCGTTTTCTTTCCGCATCCGAAGTCGTAGGCAAGCAGGCGAGTTCGAGGTTTGCGATAATCTGATTCCTGATCTTGCGTGCATCACCAATACCCTTCAAGAAATGGCAGTTCTCCAAGCCCTTGACACCGTGAGGGTTGGTGGTAGAACCAACTCCCACTACCAACTTGTCGTACGGCAGGTAAAAGTGCTCTTTCTCTCCGGTGGGTCCAATTGATGAGATCTCGACAAGCTTCTCGCTGAAGTCTACGTCCTCTGCATAGGCCTTGATGAAGTGTCCATTGATTCTCTGAACGATCCGCCGAACGGGCTCAACCAGAGATCGCAGTTCTAGCGTTCCAACGGTGGCAGAGGGCAGCATAGGTGTGAAGAGGAAGTGGTTTTCCGGGCTCACAACCGTGACGTGGTATTCTCCGGCGTACAGCTGCTTAAGCAGTGCCACACTTCCCCAGCCCGTTCCCAAGATGACGAGTTTGGGCTTGTGCTTTTGCTCAGCCATCGCAGGAGAGTCGTCATCGTCGATGTAGTATTCAGCGATAGGCAAATTCTTGGGTCCGCCACGGCGCGGGTTGAGCGCGTATTCGGACACGGCAATGTCGAAGGACTCAGGGTCGTTCTCGTAGGTGAAGGCGTCGTAGATGAAGAAAGCCACGACCAACCCACCACTCATAACGATGAAGAAGCCCAACGATGCCAATGCTTTGTATCCATATCTTAAAATCCTTGATCTTTGAGGTAGTGCTTTCGGCAGCTTCGAAGGCAGGTCAGAGGCATGTCGGAGCTGCACCCGCGCGCCAGGAGTCCGTAGGGTCCGCCTCAGGGCATTGGGAAGAGTCCTGGGTAGTGCTACATTCAGCGATCGTGAATGTGCTGGTGCTGAGGGCTTTTGGAAAGCAGAAGCGTTTGGTCTAATAGGCCGCCTTATCTGCGAGGCAATGCTGGCACGCGTCTGGCCAGCAATGGCCCGCGGCATCGAGAGCATTTTGAAGTCGCGAGCTCAGCGCATCGACCGGAGCAAGGAGGTTTGGAGGGAAGGGAGGGGAGGGGAGGGGAGATAATTGCAATTAAGCAAGCGAATGAGTGTGAGGGCAGTTGAAGATTTGTGGTTGGGAAAGTGTCCGGATACGGGTGGCTCGGAAGGCGATTGGAAGTGTTGGCTGCTTGTCTTTGATGGAACTAGTGCATTTGCCCATCAAGCTCGCATGCCCGTGATGTCATGCAGCATAGTCGCCGATCGCGCGAGAGCTTGTTCTTTTGCTGGCGCGTACGTACGTTTGGGTGGTGGTGGGTCCATCTCGGCAAGATTGTGTGTAGAGTATGTAGAGTATATTATGTCTCTGCTTGCAGATATCGCTCACTCATATATCCCACGACTCTTTACGCAGCAGCAAAGACTCTTCTTCAAGAATGTAACCTCCGATGATGGACTGCAGCAGCGACCGGAGAAGACGAGGAATCTGCCGCAGCCAAGCATCCTTCGCGCCCCCAGGGAGGCGCTCCTTTTGTTCGCGACTCTGTGATAATAAGAAATACCATGAGCGACACGTCTCATCATTACATACCCTCACTCGCTTGCTTTCTCGCACGTTGATCCCGCAGTCCACCCCTGTTCCTTGCCATGCCTCGTGAAGTCGCTACCTCTTCGTCAATCACCACCGCCGTCCCCTCGGGCCTGATATCTTCAGAGTGGTGTATTCAAAATTCCCTCGACTGGCACGACCTGCCGAATCAGTGTGCAGACTCTGCCGAAAACCCCTCCGACTACAGCACGATATGCTGTGCTGGCTCCATCGTTGACACTGAAAGCAATCTCTTCAGCTCCGGCAGCTCTCGCAACAGAACCATCAACCTCGACACCTTGGTCTGTTGTATCCAGGATGGGCCGCAGCAAGGCGGTTTACTGCCCTTCCCCAACGACCCCTTAGCATGCGCAGATGGCAAACCGACACCACTGGCCAGTTTCGCAGCGACCAATACTGCCAACGCCGCCGTCTTCGAAGTGACCTACACCAGCGCGTCCTTCAGCGCGGATCTGTCTACGACTGTGACTGGTGATTACATCCCTCGCAATACACCCATGTGCTTGTGGGTGAACACTAAAAGTGGCGTGGCTATGACGAATGTTACGGTCGCTGCGGCGGATATCACGACTTCTCCAGCACCTACGACAGACAAGTTCGGCTGGCCCATCACAACCGGATCATTCGCTCCCAGCAGTGCAGCGGAGTCTGTAACATCTTCGACAAATGCTGCAGCATCGACAGCCTCAACTTCAGGAGCTGCTTCAGTTTACGGCGTCAGTCCGGGAGCATGCCTGCTTATCTTAGCATTTGGCCTTTGCCGTGCTGCTGGAGCTTGAAGCGTTCCAGAACACTATTACATCGCATACGAAGGACACACAGATACATGAGCATTGGCTACCAGTCCATGAGTGAAACGTCAGTGAGCGCTGGCTCTTCAAACATCCCTAACGACCTCTCTTTTTTGCTTTCGCTACAACGAGACAAGGATACCCACTTCTTGTCAAACTAAGAGTCCAGCATAACACAACTTCAATCACCAAAGTCATGACTACGATTTATCCTTCAAGCACAAGTCCTGTTCTGTACAGATTCTTTTCAAACAAGGAAGGTTCTGGTCACAGCAGTCGAAACCTCCAGGCCTCTGACTCCGTTACCATTCAAGTCACGATTCGAACCACACTTCTCATTGCCAACCTTGATGATGCGATCAACGGACGAACAAAAAGCAAAAATCGTGGTGTGACAAGGACTTTAACCTCGAGCTTTGATATGACTCCCCGTATGAGGGCAGTGAATCAACCAACATGGGACTCGAACCCACAGCCTTCCGCTAGTCCCTAAGAATAGGAGGCGGACGCTCTACCATTGAGCCAATCGGCTTCTAAAGCGACGATCATGACAGCCTTGCTGGGTAAGGCAGACTTATCCTCAACGCGACTTTGCCATGGAGTGAAGTAAAATCACAAAGTGGCACTGACTGTACAATCTGACTGCTTTGGAAACAACATCCCTTCATGGTACGCTCCACATCGACAGATCTCAATATCCTTGCAAACTCCCGCGCAGCTCGAAATTTCCACAGTGTCTTTTTCGACCCCGTCGTTTATCCAACCAATTGATCGGGAAGATGATTTCTAGTCGACTTAAAGGTGGACATCGTCTCCGCCATACTCAGGCCAACAACTCCCGCGCAACATTCGGCGAGTTTATGTACGCAATACCTTCCTTGCGGTAAGTATCATCCTCAAGATAACTTCCAGAAGCATTCAACACCATGTTCACAGGCCGATCAAGATCATATCTCGGCCACCGTGGCAATGCCGAACTATTGCTACCATTGGCTTTCGGATTAGGATCCAAGTCATACACGAACCGCACATACGCCTCTCCAATTGTGCGAGCCAGATGGACGTGTGAATCATACGCCGGCGAGGCGCCCAGCAGGCCCGAGATGTTCTGGAAGCTGAACGCAACGTTGTCGAAGTGCTGTACGCCATCGGTGATGTTTCTGTTCCAGAGCCGTTGATCGAAGCGGTAGGAGTATACAGGTTGCGAGTCGCCGCGCTCGCTGGCGTAGAGCTCGCACATTTTGCGGCGGCCTGAGATCATGACGAGATCGCCGCCGATGTCGGCGCCTCGTCGCCATTGGGCGCCGCGGTCTAGAGTTAATTCGAAGCGAGAGCAGTTTGTTACGGCATGGGGAGGTGCGTTGCATGGGTCATCGGGGTACAGCTCCAGTAGTCGACGGATCGTCGGTGGCGACAGTGAGTATGAGCGCCAGCTGGCGAAGGCGTCTTCCAAGTCTTTGGCTGTATCGGGCGTGGGAGTGACAGGTCGGAAGTTGATGCCTTCATCCGTGTTCTCTCCAGTGAGCAGTGGGACTTTGACGAATCTCCCACCGGGCATCAGCTGGCTCGGGTAGGCCGTCAGAAAATCACCATCGATCAAAGGATTCCAGACCTGGCTAGGTTGGGCATCGAAAAGCTTTTCCTGACTCAGCCCGCGGAGACATGCGAGCTGGTTTGTAGCGTTCCAGCAGCCGACGGTGCGCGTGAGATTCTCTACCGGGCTCGTGTAGTATGCCAGATTCTGTACCTGTGCTCCGGTGGGTCCGCCACTCTCCAGAATTGCCGCTCTGTAGAGCCAATCGTCGCGGCCGTCGTAGCTGAAGAGTTGGTAAGCAATGCTTTGTGCTCCGGCACTCTCGCCCCAAACGGTGACACGATCGGGGTCACCACCGAAAGCTCCAATGTTCTCTTGAATCCAACGGAGCGCCATCCTTTGATCGAGGAGACCAGCATTACTCGATCCTTCGGCAAGAAGCTGGGGTGTCTGCATAAAGCCGTACATGTTGAGACGGTAATTCATCGCGACGGCGATGATGGGCTGGCCCATATCCTGACTGACTTTGACGATGCCAGAGAGATTGTATTGTGGATCCGCCACAGAGCCTGTGTAAAGTCCACCGCCAAAGATCCAGACAAGCACAGGGAGAGGGCTTGTGAAGTTGCCCGTTGGTCGAACGACGTTGAGGTTTAGACAATCCTCGGACATGTTGAAGTTGCCACGGAATTGCATGCAGCTGTAGCCTTGCTGTGTAGCATCGCGGATACCTGAGAAAGATTCGTTGAGGCTCTGTGGCCAACGCCATCGCAGGTCTTTGACTGGTGGTTGGGCGAATGGAATTCCTAGGAAAGCATCTTGATTCCATGAAGCTAGTTGAGCTCCTTTGTACGTACCATTGACGGTTGTCACAAGAGGGTTCTGTGCGACTGCCACATGACAGATGCCAATAAAAGCCCAAAGAAGTGGCTGTGAGAACACAGTAAGCTGCATCCTGAAGACCGGTCGCCTTTTTTCCGGAGAATCATGGTGTCCTCCAAGCTTGGGCGCTGCAGTATTTATGCTACCTGAAATCAACCTAACAACTCTACCTTCGGTCAACTATACACCGTGGTGATTGAAGCATGGTGTGTCTGCGCACTGCCGCTCGGCCATGCTATTGGAGGGAAATTACTATCGACTCGCCAATTCTCCACAGTGATCTGTTTGCGGGGCCCCAAGCAGATCCCCCAGGTCTCCACTATAACAATATGGAAGGGCTATTTTTTTTCATCTATTAGTCTTGACATTTAAGCAGCTTGCAGGATGAGGGTGAACTGGGGAGTCAAGATTGGGAAACTTCGGAACAACAGTACCATCGTACCATCGCCTTTGTCGTCCAAGCAGTTTGAATCCCTCACAATTATGATCGACATTTGCGTTCCTACCTCTGTGCAATTGAAACTGAGGGTCGATAACACTCGATAGTCGTCAGATACCACGTCAGCGGCTGTTCATCCGCCGTCTGCTTGGCATGCATGTGGTCATCTCGGTATAGCGTCTTCGGGAACGAAGGGCAGGTGCACGACCAGGTAGCAGTTTGATAACCAGTCCGTTGCAGGCATCTCCATCGTTAGCGTGAAAGATAGTGAGTGTTTTGAGAGGAAATTGTATTTTAATGCCAACCGACTAAACCAGGGGTATCCAAAACGCCATGCTCGGAATGCAGCAATCATGAAACCAGACGCTGAGATGGCGTCCAATCACAACAAAGAACAAGCAAATTTCTGCATCGCTCGCCCAGAACAGCCACGCATCAGATCAATTTCGTATCAGCATCAGGATGCATTTCTTCTTTCGGTAGGGGTATGTTTTCAGTTGTTTGCGAATCCTTACTCAAGATCGCATAATCCACTGCCACGACTTTGTTGCGGGTCTTGCGGTCTTCCGGCGAGCATGCGTCTTTCGAAAAGCCATGGTCAGTGTAGAAACGGTGAGCCTTCTTATTGCAGAGAAAACATGTCAGCATGACCTTTGCGAGTCCCATGTTCTGCGCAAGCAGATCCGCAACGTGCATCAAGTGGTTGCCGAGGCCAAGCCCACGCAGTGTTTCCGCCAGATGGATCTCGTAGATGTACAGGACAGGTACGGAAGGCGATGAGTCGTAGTCCACCATGAAGCTCAAGAACCCAAGAACGCTTTTGTCCAAGTCACCGCAGTCCTTCCTTCGCTCGATTGTAGGTCCTGTGCCATTCCGCCGTACCAGCAGGTACTTCATCTCGGGTTCCAGCATTTCCTTTCTCTTTCTCCGAGGGTGCCAGCCGAATGTGCTGCTTTCGTAGTCGGCTCTGCTCGTCTCTTCGATCAGGTTGAAGGCTGCATTGTATTCACCCGGCGCAAGCCAGTCTGCGGCGACGAGGGAGATGTTGAACGTGCTGGACGTGTCTGTGCGGTCTGAGTGATATTCCAGCGTATTCTCGTCAATAAAGCGCGAACGAAAGTCTTGTATACTCAGAGCATTGATATCTTCCACAAGCTTATCTTTCTGGACGACTTTGGGCATTTTCTGGCCTTGTACAGCTTGTACCTTTGCCTTTTTCACGCCGAAGATTGTCCTCGCCTCTGCAAGTGTATCTTCCTTTCGCTTAGGCATGTCAAAGGGACCCAAGAAGACGGGAAGGTAGGAAGAGTGAGCCTCCGTCAAGCGAATTGTTGTGTACGCGCGAAAGTGCTGGCAACGCCTGAAAGTGGGAAGCTCGATCCGGCAAGCCGATCCAAGCCCGCTCGCAAGACGACGCATCTCCTCATCCTCCGAGGGAAACACTCTCCTTCACTCTTTATTTCTTCTTGCTCTGCGCGACAATCTTTTAGATCATCCAGACACACATATACCATCCATATGTGGTTTCTGCGCGATGGGATGAAAATTCCCGCCAGGCGCTACGCCACGATAGCGTCGGGCAAGTCGCTGCTTCGTGGCAAAAAAGGCCCTCCGCTCTCGCTAGAACATGTGGGTACCCTCGTTCTATACCAAGGTCTGGGCGTTACGGTCTTCTGACATGTTCGCAGTTCTTGCAAAGAGGCCGAGTGCTGGCCTTGTGGCGAAGTATTGTACGCGCTACGAATAGTACGTAATTGATCAGTAACTGGTGGTTTCACGTTCTTCCATTTGACGAAAGAACAGAAGCGCCTTCGTCGACCAGGAAAGAGCTACTTGACTTTGCAAGAGGCGAGTTTGAACAGCATCGCCATGTAACTGATCTTGTAAGTTCGGACGATTGCCTTTGGATTGTGCATGACTACTGATACGAAGGTAGGGCCACATCCGTTATCTCATTTCGGTAAGCTCTTTCTGCCATCACCTAAAATGCACTACTAACAGCAATCAAGACTGGCAAAACACAATTCGATAGCATGAGTCGATACGTGGAGCAACAATCAATTTGAATGTACATGTACCGTGGACAGTCCTAGTTGGTACGCGTGGGTTTGTTTACGGTCTCAACCCAACCTTGTATGCAATCACGGGATGCCCTCAGTCACAGGCACTCAAGTGAGTAATTTAGCCATTGAGATACTGTTAATAAAGCATAGTCACCTCAGCAGCTAGTGTGCTAGTATCACCAAGGCTAGAGCCTCTAGAAGCCTTATCCACCATTGAGACGCGAAGACGACTGGAGCTCAAATCGTATGCAAATGTGAGCGTAGCAATATTATGATACCCTGTCCTCTGGTGTTATATTGTACACCAAGCTACCGCTTACAGTTGAACAGTGACATATATACCCCTCGAACGGTCCATGCTGTTCCGGGGGCAATTCACTGTCTCAGGCTTGTCTGCATCACATGTATCCAACCGCTCTGTGGTGTGCCTCCTTCTTTACTCCAACAGGCCTATAACATCCTCCTCCCAGAAACCGCAGCGATTTCGCTCATGTCCGCAATACTCTCCAAAGCGAAAACGAAATAAACATCGAATTCGTCGCCCAGGTCCGACAATCGCGTCACGGAGCTCGTGTGCCAGTTGGGATCGTTTCGACTCAAATCATACGTGTTGCGAATGCGCCCGTGTCGCGCATTGAATTCCCCCCGGTCTTGCGAAAATTGATTGACATCGAAGCGATTTCGCACCATCTGTTGCAGGACCTCCAAGTTGGCTAGCAAATCACTAGAGAAAGCGGTGCGGCGGTCGCTATCAACCGTCGCGACTGCTCCAAACATCCGTCTGCCGCGCTCGAATCCTAAAGCACCGGCAAAAGTGTGCACGAGTTCATTCACTCTGTCTGTATCCCGCTCAACCTCGAGCAGATTTCTTTCGTTGTCGTCATCGTCGTCGTCGTCGTCGTCGTCGCCATCGGCATCGGACCCATCACCCTCGTCTTCGCTGTGTTCGCCAGGATCACCCCAGATCAGTCGCGGCCCAGACACGCCGAAGCGAGGACATCCGCCTCGTTGCCAGTGTCCCGGTTGATGAGCCAGTGAAGTGAAACTGTCGCAAAAGCTTCTTATTGGGGCAACCTGCATGGCTTCGCAGTTCACTGTCTGTAAGATAGTCTCGCTGTGTTGCTTGTGCAAATATCCTTTGCTCTCGCTTTGTGAATTGCTACCTCGTGGTCGAGCATTCACGTGTCATCTCTTGCCGACAACGAACTGACTTCCTTCGATACTGGGAAATACAGGTAACAGCTCCCCAGCTGCCATAGCCTGCGCGCAAGACATAGCGTTTATCTCTAGAGTGAGGTCCTCTGATTTTGTGTCTGTATTGTGAAGTGGCACTCATATCGTCATAAGCTGCGCGCGAGATACAACGGTTATCTCAAGAGCAAGATACCGGTAGTTGTTCTCTTCGCCTCGAGAAAGTACTCTACTTGCTTTAAGCATGCGGGTGAGATATAGTAGTCATCTCAAGGGCAAGATCCTAGTATTTTTTTTATCTATGCCTCAAGGTAGTACTCCTATCGTTACAAGCCTGCGTATGGGATACAGCAGTCGTCTCGAGGTGAGGGTTCTAGTAACTTGTGTCGGTATCTTAAAGTAGCACTTCTACTGTTGTGAGCCTGTACGTGAGATATATTAGTCATCTCAAGGGCAACGTCCTAGTATCTCCAATCGGCACCTTGGGGTACTAGCGCGTATGCTTCAAAGATTCTCATGTAATCCTATTAGTATCTCAATGGTACACAGTTTCCTTTTCGATCTATGCCAGAGGGTACTCGTAGCTTAAATCTATGACTACCTCCAAAGTCTTATACTTCTCGCGACCCCAAAATTGAAGAGTGAAGACAGCTTGTGTGGGTTGTGTCACGGCTGATAGCCAATTGTGCTTTGATCACTATATTGATGGTCTTGTGTTATCAGAACACAACATGACATCCCCTGAGCCTACACGATCGAATACCCTTTGTCTCAACTCACGACGGCCTCCAAGACGCAGACGGTGCCGACGCAAGTTCAGCCGAGGGTCGCGGTGGCGGCGGCATCGCAGCGGCAGACGGAGACCGATCTGAAACATCGGAGCCCGTCATCTGTGGCAACGGCGGCGGCGGAGCGTAATTCGGAGTGTAGTTGCGCGCGGGCGTCTTCTCTATGTTGTAGGCAGGTAGTGGGCCCTGCAGCGGCGAGGATGTCTTGCGGATTGGTGGAGAGCTACGCGCAGGCACAACATCGGAGGTTTGCCATGGAACGTTTTCTGATCCGGGAAACGGGGTTGCTGGACCAGATGGCCTCCGTTGATTGTTTGCGAGATGTTCGGTGCGTAGAGAAGGCTTGCCTGGAGGCTGCCACTTGGGAAGGGGAACGGACTGCAGCTTTGGGCGAGTAGCCGTTGGCGATTCGGCGCCATCTTGTACAGGCTGGCTCGATGTCGTCTGCACATTTTGAGTAGGTTCCGTCGGTGATATTGCCGGAAGATGAGCTTTCTCGCTTCTTTCATCTGTTGAATATGCAGGCTGCTGAATAGCACGTGATCGATTGTCACTAAGCGCGGATGACAGGTCAACAGAGCGGCGTTTTCCAGCAATCTGCGTGTCCTCATACTGTGCAAATCCCGCATCCTCATTCTGGTATCCCATGGGCATTGCAAATGCGCTGTCTTCCCGCAAGGCCTCCTGAATGACATCAGGAATGCCTGTTATCTCTTGCTCCAGAAGCTTGCGTCTCTTCTCCATGAAAGAGGCGTGCTGCTGCTCCATTCGCTCCAGAACGCTTCGAAGTAGATATGTCCTTTTCTGCCACATCTCGTTCTCGTGCTGAAGAGCAGCGATTCGTGCTGCGTCTTCCTTGGACTCTTCTTCCGCTTGGCGATTCGACTCGATCGTGCCGGCATCCTGGCCGAATGGAGAAGATGCCTTGTATGACTGGGATGCGCGCCTCTTCGCACTCAGCGCAGCTTCATTCTCATAGATCTGAAGTCGTTGTTGTAGGCTTTCTTTTTCGTGAACCAGTTTCTGACGATCATCCGCGTTCTTTGCTTGTAGCCGGCCGCTCATCTCCAGCATCCGACCCCACTGATCCTTCTCACGCACAGCGTCTGAACGCTCCGTCTCACGTTTCTTCTCGCATTCCTCTAGCTGGGTCTCCAAAGTTCTTACTTGCTCGGTAAGCTCTTCATTCCTCGTGGTCAGATCGTTGATCTCCTGATCTGCAGCTGTGGCTTTCTTCTCGAAAGTTTGACTCTTCAGGCGATCTCGTTGTGACTTCTGCAGTAGAGATGTGTATTCCGATTGCAAAGTCTGCAAGCTGAGAGATTTCAGCGTGACTTGGTGTTGCAATTCAGCAATATGTTGAGATGCGGCTGTCGATGTCGTTGCAGTATGTATGGATGTCGGTGCTTGATTGGCGCTTGTTGGTGAACTTCCAGGAGGTGCAGCTGGCGCATTCCAGAAACCCTTTTGTGAAGCAGTTGCCATGGATGATGGTGAAGGTAGTGGTCTAAGAGAGCGACCGTAGAGGCTGGGTGATTGCTGCCGAGGTTGTGCAGAGCTCGCCCACGAGTCCGAATGCGAAGGAGAAAATGTGCGGGACGGTTCATTCCTTTGCAAAGAGTCGGATGCTCTCCTCTGTTCTTCGAATCTGCCAGCGGCATGGAACCTCTCTAGATAGCCATCGTTGTACGATGCAGTGCGTTGTCGCTTGATAGAGTCGTTTTCGACGCTTTCACTGTCATCTGGTCGTCTCTTCGATGTTCCGGAGGGGCTAGGTGATCTAGCCATAGCGGAGTCTACTTGATCTACTCGACGATAAGCATTGTCGTCCAGAAGACGAGGCGAGGATAAACTTTGTAGAGTGGTTCTGGCGTCTTGCACACAATCCAGAACCCATTGTGCAGTTCTCGAAGAGGAGTCTCGGGGTCTTTCGGGTCTCTGTGAGAAGTATTAGAGGTGAAGCGACTCTTTGTATGGACAGGTACGTACTGTTGTGGCAGGTCTCCATCGGTACCTGCTAATCAAATCATCCAGACTAGTGACTGCGAGTGCAATATCGTCTATGATCGTTGTCTTTTCAACGCATCCGCGGCACGCTGAGATCTTCTGTTTTGCAGCAAGCTCTAGTGATGGCATTTGCCGATCGTCACGATCTGCGGACTGCTTAATAGAGGCAAATGAGGGTAGTAGGGTGGCGTAATCTGGCGGTGTCCGTCGTCTGGGCGCGCCAATGCTTGGAGAGTCTATGTCGGAAGAACTCGGTTAGCCATAGTATACATCGTTAACCTACAAAGGCAACTGAGACATCTGAGGATACCTTTCCGTCTTCAGAGAAAGGGGGCCGAACAACTTACCACTGGATACGCGAGCATCAGAAAACGGCCGAAGCTCAGATGTGCGACGACTTTGATCGATTTGGCCCGATATCAGACCAGCTCTGACTCCGTCAACATCACCAAGAGGGATTGTGTTTGCCCTTTTCTGCTCTCCATAAAGGGTATCCTGAGTATGACCCGGAAGGTAGCGTGATTCTAGAAGTAATCTGTCATCGTTCAGTTTGTTTACTGGGCCTCTGGTGTATGAGTCCGCTTGTGGCGTGCGAACTGCGTGGTCGATCCTAACATAGGGTTCCGTTAGTCGAGCATGTTGCTCTTCGCGAGCCTCTGTAGTGAGAGATCTGTTTCCAGCGAGCATTGTTCGTGTGGTCATGATGTAGTCGTGTGGAGGTGGATTTGACTGGGGTTCATGCCATCGTACTTCGCCCCACGAAGAGTCGGCAGCCATTGTATTCGGTGAGATGTTGTGGATCGATACCTGATGTCACCGCTCCGCAGCCATCACGAACAAAGGCGTGAGGTCGCACCAGCAGGGCAGTATCAAAGCAGAGACTCAGAATATCTCATACGGTCACCGAAAATTCCAAAGAGTCAGACTGGAGGAGTCGGGACAGAACGTGTAATGGACTTGGCGGCAGCGTGTACTTGGGTACGAGTACAACGTTGTCAAGCTCGAGATGCACGTCTGGGTGGACCGCCACAGGATTAGGGTGTGCATGGGACATATGCAGCATCGACAGAAGCGCCGCACAGGCCGACAGGGCGCTCGTCTGCGGTATTATTCTTCAGGTAGATGACGGAAGGCTTGTCGATGGGTTCGGAATCCTTTGCGACGGCACCGCTGCATCCATTGCACCACGCACAACACGCTATTAGTGCCGCGGTTGAGTGGAATCTTCGGTAGATTCTTGGTACGTGACATGACATGAGACGGCGGTGCTCGCCCTGCCCACCTGGTGTGCCGGTTTTCGATGATCGGATGTCGCAAGCCTTAGCGACAGATCTTGTGGTGGACACCCCTGAGCTCGCGTGCATGGTGTGGCATTACGTACGGGTGCCGGGTGACCCAAGCCAACGACCGCCCTTTGTCAGCAGAGGTCGGTGTTGCGTGGGCAGTAGTAAGCTCGCGAGCGTCTAAGCGCCTCTGAAATCTCCACTAGCACCACCATCCGGCGCAGCCCGTTGCCCTGCACTTGGGCTGCCTTGGTGATGGGCCTCGGCAATTATTGATTACTACGATTGTTGCAGCACGTCGATACGGGGTGCAAGTCTCGACGAGGCAAGGCGTGCAAGGCCGTGTCAGTAGTATAGTGGGCCAGTAGCAAGTCAGTCCGCCAGCCCTATGCCGCTTGTCTTCACTCTCCACTTTAACCTTGTCTTACCTCGCTTTTGCCTTTGCCATGTGTCCCTGCAGCCAATGACTGTACACCTGCCTTTTTGGGCGACCACATGGCATTGGCGAAGTCCGACGGCGATGGCGAACGGTGGCAAGATTGTTAGCGGTAGGCATGATATGGTGGTGACCTGTGGCCACTCTATGAATCAACAACCGCCATCGATCCTTCGCTCAGCCAGCCACGATAGGCAGGTGCGTACAGTATGAAGGTCAATATGAAGTGTACCTGTGGTCGAGGAGATCATATCACACCACCAATTCCGGCCATTCATGCACAATTGCGCAGCGGGTGCAACTCCGCACGGATTGCGGCTGCCTGTCATCCGGGCGCATGTCAGGCACGAGGATACTTTTTCTGCAGAGTAGTCTATTTGCGTTAGGTTGACTCGTTCGCGAGCCCTCTCGAGCTAATTCGCGGTCACCCACCGTCTGATAATTTACCGATCCCAGGGCCTCCGCGTAATATCTATCCGGTTCGTTCGATCTCTCCATGCCTTCTAGAATGGACTGCCGTGGCTGCCCGGGCATACATCCTAGACCGCTCGATTGTTCTCCTTAAACAGCAGATCAAGCAAGATGTTCAAGTGGCCATTGTGATCGCCTGCTGTCCCCGTCTGTGTACATGTCTTGCCTCCCGTGTCGTCGCCGTCATCATTTCAGCTAATTAGCTATCTCGAGATTCTCTCACTGCTTCCTTTACTGCTGACAGGCCCATCTTGGCAGCGTCTGAAACAGGCATATGTTCCATAGCAGTGAACGGACACCCCGACCCACCACGCTTAGTCAAGCATGGGCGGCGCACAGCTGGACCCCGAATACGAGTGTTTGCGTGCGTTTGATTAATCTTTGCTGACAGTTCAACGGCAGTGTTACCAAGAAATCGGGACCTTCGTTCTGATTGGCCTGTTCGTTTAGCGGACAGCGCACCTCGTACGGTAGTAAGCAACTGTACCTCACTCTTTCACGGCTAGCGACGTCTTCCGGACCCGACACAGCGGGAAACGGATTGCCTCATTTTGAGTTGGAATACTGCGTAGTAGTCGGAAGCATAACACTTTGGACAGTTTACGAACATTCGAACACAACCTTCCAGCAGATAGACTTCCGTTTAGATCTTTGCCGTGCTGCTCGAGAGCTCCCGTCGTCAGCCAGAGTCAGGGCGACTGTACACCTGTCGACCACACCACACAACCACTCTGTCCGCGCTAGCCGCAATTTCCTCCCACTGTACACCTCAACATGCACCACTTTCACGCGATATATCATCCCCGCCTAAAATGCAACATTGAACTCGAACAAACTGCAACCTTACCAATCGCCAATCCGGCTTCGCCGTGAAACGCGATCGGCGTTCGTACATTGCATGCATGCAGCAGCTTTGCAGGGTCGCTCTCGCTTCTGCGAACCGAGAGATCCTCCTGCAGTAAGGGTTGCTTGATAAGGCGGATGCCCGGAAGCTGCACAAGCTCAGCGTGGGGTTCATATATACGTGCACAATAATCTCACCCAACTTCATCATATGGAGGTAACTTGATATCTCCGTCTTGGCTCGGGTAAAAGGCAGGTTAAGTAAGAATGTTGTGACTCCAGAATTGCAACGTCGCGTATGAAGATCGATTGAAGCTAGCTAGACGATTGGCATGAGCTACGAAACAGGCAGACTTGACCTTCCAATTCCGAAACTGCCGATAAGCGGCTATCGGTGAATATCAAATTGCTGCTCAAACGAATGTGCAGTAATGGTATACGAGACCAAAGTGCCGGCTTGAATAAGTAAGTTCGTCTCAAAGGCCACCAGCGCTCGTGGACTCGTGGACGAACCCAATCCCCTTCCAGTCGAGTTCCGACTTCCGATGCTGATGGTATACGGATGTTGGCCTGTCAGCGAAAGCTACCCCCTAGGTTGAGTTCAGTCGTTGCAGCCCAAACCCTCGTGGTACACGCAGTCGTGACGTCTCCCTAGGTCAGCTGCATGTTGTTATTTGAGTCGCAACTGGAAACGTCACAGAAATGCCGCGATGACAACACGCTCAAAGTCAAGTTGCGTAGGGTTTTTCTTGTTGTGGTACAATAGCGCAAGTCTTCAAGTGTTGTTGCTGTTCGCTGTACCGGATGGCGAATCCTCCAGCCAAGCGAAAGAGATGTAAACAAAGATTCCCTCCATTGCATTGAGGTAAGACTCGCTTACATATAAACATATTTGACATATCGCGGCACGGACTCTGACCGAACGACAATCACTCGAACACAGTTTGTGGCTGGCTACAGCCAGCTCGATAAGGTTCCGATGCAAATCGAATGTTATGGTCATGTACAAGTACAGAGTAGCAAGTATACATATACGTGCAGCAGCTGTCTTGACCCTTGAGTCAGCAACACAGCTCGAGCATATCTGCACGTGATAATAAGGCCAGCCATAGCTCAAACCTCGTCGTAACTGTATTCGCTGCCGACAAGTGGTAATTGCCAAAACGGTGAGGGTGAGGTCGGGATGGGTCTGATAGCATGCTCCCCAATCTTTGTACCAGTCTCGTATTCCCAAGTACATGGTGAGGCACGCCACATGCGATCCTTGCTTGCCTTGGCCACGAGCCGGAATAAGCCGATCAGGCCACCCAAGGAAAGCAAATGCCGATTCTGGACATTCGACTCTTATTATCGCAAGATACAAATGCGTCCTAGACAGTGGCAGATTTCATCAGACTCCACTTTCTCCCCTAACTGTCACATCGACCTCGACCGGGCCCACGTCAACCTCGGTCTGCTGATGAGGCGGGCGCTCGAGCGCCATCTGCTGGCCCAGGAGACCAATGCCTGAAAGTGCCGCGCCCAAATGGCCGTAATCAGAAAATCGCTTGCGGCCAAAGATTTGAATGTGCTCGCCATGGGGCCAGACCAGTAGACCAATTTGAATGGCGTAGTAGCTGCCAAGGGCAATAGATCCGACCATACCAAGGATGATACTAGGAAGATGCTCCTTCCAGAAAGAGCGGCGGATTGAGTGCAAGTGCACCACGGTAGGCGGGCTCTTGAAGTAAGGAATCTGCTCAACAAGCTCCGTCGATATCCTGCGGACAGTCTCCAGAATTGTAGGCTTTGCTGGCGGGCTCCAAGGGAGACTCATTGACCTGGCCTTCCTCCTTCCCATCACATTCTCTCGTGTCACGCAATGGGCGAGATCCATCACGTCCTCCACCTTAGTGGCCAGTCGCAGCTTCTTGTGCATCCTCTCCACGAACCTCGTTAGATTGCCATGCTTCTCCCTCATAGTCTTCGCCAGCCATGCCTGCGGCACATCCGGATACAGCATGAGCGACAAGAACCCATAAGCCAAACAGTCCACCTTCGTCGGCTCCGCCGTACCCAACAAGAACTCATTCTCCTCTCCCATCATATCCCTAAGCGGCGCAAAGAACTCCTCCGCAACAGCGTGCAGTCTGAAAATCGCCGCATGCTCAGGGCGCTGCAGCAAGCTCCGTATTGTGTCCTTGCGCGGCAGCAATAAGCTTGCGCGGTCTTTTGCTTGTGCCTCGAAGCCCTGCTGATTGGGGTCCTTGCCGACTCCTCCTCCCAAGCTCGAATTGTTGTCTTCGTGCACGCTGTCTACGTCGATGCTGGAGATGTTGAGGTGGCCGGTCATTGCGCGCGCGGCGGTGCGGCGTCGGGGCGGAAGGATATAGTTTGCGTGCCATGGTAGGAGAGCTGTGAAGGCTGGTCGCGTTGAAAGGCGGTAATTTTCTGAGGAGACGTAGAGGGAGATCGAGAGGAGAGTCGGCGCATGTGTCGTGATGAAGGAGGTTAGGGCGGTCGAGTCGGCAGCTTGAGTAGCTGTCAAGTTGCTGGATATTGCTGTAAGAACGTCTGCTACATGTTGAGCTATTGCGCTGTAGCCGTGAATTGTCGTGCCATTGTCGCGCAGGTAAGGGAGAGTCGTTTCATGCTCGTGAGTTGGGATAATCTCCCAGGCGTCTTGATTGTCGCCGAAGTGGGATTGTAACAGTGCCACAGCTGCATTACACTCTGCGTCGATTGAGGGGAGCCCGAAGGCTGGACCCAGCACAAATAGTTGTAACATGTCGTTGTCTTAATGTTCCAAGACCGTGGACATGGAGCGGCGCCTTGGAGAAATGTAGCCACGCGAGTCAGGGACGTATGCACGTCAGAAGTCTATCTGGCGTGGCATTCCACACGAATACACGTGACAGGATGTATTCTTAATTGATTCGAAAACGCAAGTACGATCGGAAGTTATGGTTAGATGGCTAGCCTTTGAACCAGAAACGCCGTGAGTCAGGACATGGAATTGACGCAGCGACACAATCCGGTGATTTGAGTGTTTTTAACAGAATGCTTCTTTGCCTCTTGAAAAGGCGGTACACAGTATGTTGCGCTCCTTTATCAAACTACCTCAGACGTTTGGGATTCAGTGTCGCCTTTTATCTTTGGTCCCTCGATCTTCTTCACCTTGCGTCCTTCCCACCATGTCACCAGACCAGCCAGAAGACTGACTCCACATCCAAGACCGATAAATGTCCCCGTTCCCCAACTCGGACGATCAATCCTGTTCCAATGCCACATGAAGAACGCCATTCCGACTTGAAACAAAGTATTCAGAACCATCATCCACACAACAAAATCCAGCTTCCAAGACGCAGTGGGTGGTGCACGCGCATCGTGAAACGTCTCTTTAGCCTCGCAATCTTCCTCGCGCATCCTGAACCACGCTTCGTTCCTGGCTGCAAGCCGGCGGATGGCGCGTTGGGAGGCATCGTGTTTACCAAAGCGCCATCGCGCTACCCAGTATAGATCGCGGAATCGCCATGGTGCAAGTCCCCAGGCCGTGAGACAGAAGAGGGCGTTCAGGATCTGAGAGTCAATTTCTATCCAGATCTTGCGCGGCGATGAATCTGCGTCGCCGCCGTCTGGATGGTTCATAGCTGGGGCTGCTTTCAATAGCAGGAAGAATAGCATTGCGCCCCAGGCAACAACGTTGAGACCGTAAACTGTGATGCAGAAACCGGTGGGCGTGATGAAGAATTTCCAGAACGCGTGAAGGCCGTGTAGGATGGCTTTTGACCAGGGCTCTTTCGCTGTAGGGCTCGCGTCTGATACGGTACGTTGCAGCGGATCTGACAGCTGCTTCTGAGTACTCAATGATGCTGTAGGTCCAAGAGACAGCCTTCGGTCGGTATTTCTTCTCTGTAGTTCTTCAGGGCCGGCATCTCGCTTGCTGTGGCCGTGGGCATCGAATTGGATGTTCGCGCCTCCTGTGTCGGGCTCGCGCAGCTCTGTGAGGTTCGGTGCGTGGGCGATGGCGGCGCCACTGGCCACCCACATGGAGGGTTGAGGGTCATACTCGAGCACCCGTGTGGCCGCAGAGACCGAAGCCTTGCGCACACGGTTGGCTGCTTGCATGGCGGGCAGTCGTTAATCAGGGTGAAAAGATGACGAGAGGACAACGGCGGTGCCAAATGTCAAAGGAGCTGTGAAGGAAAGCATTGTTACCTTGACCAAAGTAAAGTCCCTCTAGGTGTCTTTTTAGGTGGTGTCAGGGCACAGTGCTAAGGTTTGACTACAAACGGCCATTGATAGGCCAGGGCGTGTGCGGGCGTGTTCAATGGCTGGTGTGGTGCGCGAGAGTTCTATGGTTGACCCGAACTTTTGCGAGGTCGAACAGTTGAGGGGACGACGATCTCGCAAAACACCTCGGATGGAGTCGTGAAGCTCGGAAGATCTGGTCTCGAATCGGCGGCCGTTGGGTTTGGTGCCTAGGTATGGTCAACAACAGCACGATAGTGGCAGTGGTGGTGAGTACGGCCGCAACACGCAGGACATGCATGCCATGAAGCCTAGGCTCGCAGTTCGCCACCATGTGAATGCATTGGTCTGCACAATTGCAGCAGACGCGACAGCAAGAAGCTGCCAGCACCCGAAAACCCGTTTCGTCCAGTCCGAGGTCTCGGAAGAGAAGGGAACGAGGACGCTTGTGGCGATTGGGATCGCAGCGTCCGTGAGCCGCTAAATCCTGTCAGTGCGAAAGGGAAAGCATCACCACCAATGCCCTCTCGCAGACTTTATCATTCCGGCCCTTCCGGCAAATGTCATTG
The DNA here is from genome assembly GCA_019775565.1 of Melanodothis sp. VS III C KN 2. NCBI lineage: Eukaryota > Fungi > Ascomycota > Dothideomycetes > Cladosporiales > Cladosporiaceae > Melanodothis > Melanodothis sp. VS III C KN 2. The sequence continues at coordinate 859,324 of JACWFM010000013.1, forward strand.
GCGCAGCGCGTGCTGTCTACGACTGACCGTTGCGCAGAAACACCGACGTCAGACTTTGGTAGTCTCTCCGGTATGGCCGTAGCTCGCTCGCTCTGAGAGCATTTTGGCCATGACTGGAGCCTCTGCAAGGTAGGAATCGTGTCTGAGTCTCCTTCGTCTTCATGCACGCGACGATATATCCATGCAAATATTTTTGAGCTTCTCTTGACATATCGTGACGTCCGGAAACAGCAATGCCTCCCCGGGTCTCTCATGGGCAGTATCAACAGGATGGAAGAATAAATCTCGACTTCTCACGGCTCCACGACCATTATCGCGCAGTACAAGCTGGCATCGAGCGGACCCGCAAAAGTAAACGTGCCAATATCACTTTCGGCACCAAGGTCACAAAGTGCGACCGACTGCAACCGCTCGTGGGCGCGCCGCGCGCGAACATTGCTATCCTAATCACTGGATCACGCGGCGACGTGCAACCTTTCATTGCTCTCGGCAAGAAGCTGCAAGAGAGTGGCCACCGCGTTCGCATTGGCACTCATGGCAACTTCCGCGAGCTCGTACGAGATAACGGGCTTGATTTTTACTCAATCGGTGGCGATCCGGAGCAGTTGATGGCGTACATGGTGAAGAACCCCGGTGTCTTGCCATCCATTGATTCTCTCAGAGCCGGCGATGTCGGTTCGCGCAAAGCAGAGCTGGAGGCCATGTTGGTCGGCGCCTGGCGAGCGTGTACCGAAGCATGTGATGAATACGATTCAAAGGAGAATATCGATCAACATCAGCTGCGCCCGTTTGTTGCCGACGCAATTATCTCAAACCCGCCCACATATGCCAGTCTGCATATCGCTGAGAGACTTGCAATTCCTCTACACTACATGTTCACCATGCCCTGGTCACCAACGACAGCCTTCCCGCACCCATTGGCTCAGATGGACTCCAGTAGGACAGACGCTGGCATGCGGAATTACATGTCCTATGCGCAGATCGAGGTACTCACTTGGCTAGGCTTGACGGATATCATTAATCGCTTTCGACGACGGACGTTGCTTCTGGAGCCAATTGACCCGACCTGGGGAACCAATCTCATCCCACGTCTGAAAGTCCCATACACATACTGCTGGTCACCCGCGCTTATCCCCAAGCCAGAAGACTGGGGTGCCCACATTGGTGTCAGCGGATTCTTCTTTTTGCCAAGCGGGACAGACTATAAACCAGATGACAAACTGCAAGCATTCCTCGACGCTGGGGAACCACCAGTATACATTGGCTTCGGCTCAATCGTCATCGACGATCCAGACTCATTCACGAAACTCATCCTCGAAGCTGTCCAGAAGGCAGGCGTGCGAGCCTTGGTGTCGAAGGGCTGGTCGAACGTCGGAGGCTCAGATGTGCCAGACAATGTTTTCCTCCTGGGTAATGTGCCTCACGATTGGCTCTTCCAGCACGTGTCTGCAGTTGTCCATCACGGCGGCGCCGGAACCTGTGCAATCGGCCTCAAGCTAGGCAAACCAACCGTGATTGTGCCCTTCTTTGGAGATCAATTCTGGTGGGCAGGCATAGTGTACCGCGCTGGCGCAGGTCCTCAGGCTGTGCCATACAAGAAGCTCACTTCTGATAACCTCGCCGACAATATCCGAGAGGCACTGAGGCCGGAGGTGAAAGCTAAGGCGCACGTGTTATCAGAAAAGATGAAAGAAGAAGATGGTGTGGCGGATGCAGTAGAGCAATTCCACAATCTGCAGTCGATACAGAAGTTCGCATGCTTCCTCTGCCCGGACCGCACAGCTGTATGGCGAGTCAGACGAACCAATATACAGCTCAGCGCAATCGCTACTGGAATTCTTTGTAAGAATAGTCGCCTGCGACCGCGTGACATCAAGTTGTAAGTTCTTTACATGAGTGAGTGAAAAGCAAGCCTGCTAACAATCGACAGGATTCGACATAAGCGATGGTACGTTGAAGAGGGCGCGCCAGGTCCCATATCGGGTGCAGTCGCCTCGATGGCGGATACTGCTGCAAACTGCGTGGGCGACGTACAAGATTGTAAACGCAGCATTTCATACTCGAGGAAAGCTCGAGGAGAAGCTAAAAGAAACGAGAAAACACTGGTTGTCAAGCCACAATCTCCTGCTAGCGCTATTGCACAACTCAGCCGTGAGCTTGCTGTAGAAGGCGTCACAGCACCCGTCAACTTCTTCTACCAAGTCGCCAACGGCTTCCATAATTTCCCATCAACAGTGCTCCACGACCGGACGGTCCGCGTGCGAGACCCACCCATCACAGGCCTCAAATCCGGTCTACAAGTGGCGGGCAAGGAAGTCCTCTTCGGCGTCTACGACGGCATCACCGGACTCGCCACGCAGCCTGTCAGCGGCTTCAAGGAAGGCAGGAATCGCAAAGGAGGTCCTGCATGGGGAGCGGCCAAGGGAGTAGGTCGTGGAATTACCGGAGTGGTCTACAGAGCTGGAGCAATCGGATTCGGTGTTCCAGGATACACGATGAAAGGCATCGAAATGCAGTTCAGGAAACAGGGCACTACCATCGATCAGATCGGTGAGATCGCCGAGGCTCCCGAACCTAGCCAAAACAATGCCCGCGATGAGAAGAGTCGGACGAAGCTCAAGGCGCAATGGGCGGAGGCTTCTGCTGGGCATCCCATCTTACAAAGGAGAGTGTTGCAGGCCATTAATGAATTGCACGAGGCTGAGGAGAGGGAGCCTGAGCTCGAGGCTGCTGTTTTGGAGAGGTGGGATGCTCTGATGAGTGCGAATGGGCTGCAAATGTCGCGGTCGTAGTGGAGTGTCTCTCCCCTGTTTTTTGAGCCATCATGGCTCGGAGTTGGTGGACAGTCTTGGGAGGTGTCTATCCATGTAGATGTGTACAGAAGCACGGCCAGGATGATAAGGCCGGTAAGCTTCAGGACCAAGAGTCTCTTACTTACCCTTAATGTATATAATGTATGAATAGCAGCAAAGCATCTGTACGTAACAACGCATGATCTGGTAACATGTACATGTACATGTATGTATCCCAAGTACATGTAGCATTCCTCACAGACCACATGCTCAATGAGGGAGGCTGAAGATGCGGGGATAAATCGGGACGTGCGCCGCTCTCTCTGACGGAGGACGTCAATCGAGGGCTCTCTCGGTACTAGCCAACAAGCCAAGCGCAGTGGTAGCTGGAGCCAAACGTAACAGAGCCAGCATGGCCCGCCCTACTCCCGACACCACCACGAACCCTTGGAGTATTGCCGCCATGGAAGAAGGAGGCTCACCCTGGGACGGTAAGCCACTGCGCATCCAGCCATACCGTCGACATCGCCGTCCTCAAGCTCACTTCCAACTACAGACGTCCCTTCACGATCCGGCTCCAGCCATAACCTCGCCAAGGCAGCAGAAGACAGTGAACAGCAAGCCGGTATATCCGCCTGCCACGGTGAAAGAGAAGCATGAACAGTGTGCTGACGCACAGTGTAGAACAAGAACAACCTTCCCTTCCTGAGGCCACCGTGCCAGCGCCATCTACCAATGCATCCACCGTCTCAGCTAAGCCCGCGCCGTCCAAATCGCGTGGGCCTCGACGACATGTCAACCTTACGCAGTCAACCACCCTCGAGAGCCTGGACGATTCAATGGGCCCACTAGGTCCGCTGGGAGCTGAGCCTGTCGAGGAGCCGGCTGCACCCACACCACCCGTGAAAGAGCTGGCTTCCAGGACACGCTCAAGGCCGCAGACGGCAAACGCAAACGTTACGACGACGTCCGACGACGACGTCACCCGTTCACACAATGGCGCAAGGCAACCTCCGCCTGTCTTGCCTCCACAGTTCGACAACAGGATCAGGTCGCAGCAGCCGTCCATGTCGGTCGAGCAGGCAGCAAAGCCCACCTTCTCGATCACTGTCGGCGACCCGCACACAGTAGGGAATGCTGCTAGCAGCCACACTGTCTACTCCGTTATCACCAAGACGACATCGAAAGCATACGCAAATCCCACTTTCACGGTCACAAGGCGCTACCGCGACTTCCTCTGGTTATACGAGCAATTGCACACCAACAACCCCGGTGTGGTGGTACCTCCACCACCCGAGAAGCAAACTGTCGGCCGCTTCGATGCTAACTTCATCGAATCGCGCCGGATGGCTCTCGAGAGACAAGTCAGCAAGACCGCAAACCACCCGATCCTCCAGCACGACGCAGATCTTAAGACTTTCCTCGAGAGCGACGCATTCAACGTTGACATCAAGCACCGCGACCGCAAAGACCCGCTACTCGGAGCTGGCGAATCCAAGGGATTGATGAGCAGCATCGGACTGGGCGGTGGTGGAGGAGGCAAATTTGTTGAGCACGACGACTGGTTCCACGATAGGCGCATTTACCTGGACGCACTGGAAAATCAGCTCAAGGCTCTGCAAAAGTCAACAGATACCGTCATGGCACAGCGCAAAGCTCTCGCTGATTCTTGCGCGGACTTCAGCACCAGCTTGCACAACCTCGCCGCTGTCGAATTGTCACCCTCATTATCTGGTCCACTCGATGCGCTTGGTGACCTTCAGTTGCGCATTTACGAACTTTACTCGCGGCAAGCTATGCAGGATATGCTCACTCTTGGTATTGTCATCGATGAGTACATCCGTCTGGTTGGCAGTGTCAAGAAAGCTTTCGAGCAACGACAGAAGGCGTTCCATGCATGGCACTCGGCTGAGACAAAGCTGCAAGACATGAAGAAACAGCAAGAGAAGCTATTGCGCGCAGGTCGAAGTCAGCAAGACCGTATCGCACAGATGAATGCCGATGTCAACGACGCGGAGAGGAGAGTGCACCAGAGCAGATTGCTGTTCGAGGATATGGGTCGTCTGATGCGCACCGAGCTGGAGCGTTTCGAGAGGGAGAAGGTTGAGGATTTCAAGAGTGGTGTCGAAACTTTCCTGGAGAGTGCAGTGGAGGCGCAGAAAGAGGTATGTCTCCTCGTCATGTCCACACTTGCGAAGTACATTTCGATTACTAACACTCGATTACAGCTCATCGAACTATGGGAAACCTTCCTCTTCCAGCTCGACAGCGACGAAGACGGCCCGCCTTTCCTACCCGCAGGCGTACACGCCGATCAGCCGGCATCCAAGACCCCATCCCAACAAGGCGACATAGCGACCGACGAGGACGGCACTGGAGTCCACAAGGACGCCGCTTCTGACGACGGCAATGGTGAGAATGGCGCTGAAGCCCCAGCGGACGCTAGTGTAGATGACTCGCTTGACGACTCTCGCACGATCGAAGCGTAGACGGCGGTCTTCTATTTGCTCCACATGTATAGATGTGCTCGCGACTTTTGTGCTCGGGTTATTTTAGCGACGTTTGTAAGTACGTAGAACTAAGTAAGGCAGACTCGATGATATCCAGAACGACATTCCAGCTTTTATTCGTGAGCTCTACCGGCTGTCTTCGCCTGTCTGTCTCGTGTGGGTCGGATGAATGGTGCTGGTCACTTCGCGTCTACGAATTGGAATCACACTTTCAAATGACTTCGCGAACCTAGGCTCAAGACACGAACCCGCCTTATCTCCTCGGCCAAAAGATTTGATGGAGAATGTGTAACAAAAATGCAAAAGGTTGTAGGACGATGCTGGTGAGCCAGCACCGGAAGACGGTGACATTGAAGAACTGTCAGATTTTGAGATGCTCCTCAACAGGGAATCGAACCCTGGTCTCCCGCGACTTGTCGGTGTTAATGACAAGCGGAAATCATAGCCACTAGACCATTGGGGATGTGGTGTACTATTGTACACCAATGGATGGTGTCGATTGACAACTTGTCTTCATAGACCATCAAATCACAGGCGTTGACGTGATGTGTAGTCGCTGATCTCTACGACGCAGTCCCTACGACGCCGCACCTTTGCAGGATGCCTCCTCCCCTTGCTTGTGTCACTTGTTCGCAGCGTTTGATTGGTTGAGGCAGCAGTCTGCATGATGGTAACTAACGGGCCGTACATCATTCACGGCGTGTGGTCTTGTCTTAACGCTGCTGGACGCGAACCTGCTCTAACAACCAGACACGATGACCACTGACGTATGTGAGATCCCAGAGCTATCACCAGACTCGTCGGTGATTATGAGGCTCTTCTTAAAGTTAGTCTCACTTGCAGCGCCTGGCAGTCACTGGCGCAGCCGTCCGTCTATCGCGAGGTGGACGTCAGTTCTCACGACAATGGCCGGCAACCTCAGCTTGAGAATGAGATGCGACTCCTTGTGTACGCAGTCTACGATGGCGAAATCTGGCCACAGAATCTGGTCTCTCGCCAATGAATCTTCCTTCGCCACATGGCCGATGAACAGCAGCTTGCAAAATACGTCAAGTCCTTTACATGAACACTGATATGGCTGGACTTCGACGAGCAGGATTTGACAGAGATTGATCTCCAGACGTGGTTTGTATTCAGCAAGCTGACCAATGTCACGTATCTGGATCTGGCGTCTCTATATCGCCGCGATAATGATGGGTACATTCGCCAGAACTCCACTTTGCTGTTTCCCAAGGTCACGGACCTCAGACTTCTGGGCTGGAGCACCGCGGTCTTGTCTGAGCCACCGTTATGTCGCTTGATTTTAGCAAGCTTCAGAGCTTGAGATTAGACTACCTTGAGTATGAAGGTGCTTTCCCCAACGGCGAGTCTCTTGGGAAGGATACCGCGACGCGCCTCGCTCACCATGCGCGGCGCATAGATATTGCTCAACGGCCCAGCCATAAAACCACAGATAGCTTCTACGTCTATCATGACGACTTGATTCTACGCCAAGAGGCTGGAAAGGCTTTCATATCTCCCGGTCCGATGTGGCTATCTCTGTACCTGCTTTCGGCACACGCGATGGACTCGCTCACTCACCTACAAGTCCAAGTACCACCGTTTAGTTTCTACACGGACTTGCGGAGCTATCAGACTCTGTTTTGACAAACGGCGAACTTCACCGCAAAAGTCAAAGGCACTCTGAAGTCTATGATCATCGTGTTTGGTGAGTCCTAGAGCTTGCATGCAAAAGCCGTGTCCTATGGATGCAACAACGGGGATGGTTATCGCAGCCGGTGTCTTCCATGGTGTACCAAAATGGCAAAACTTTTCCTCGAATAGATGCTCGCGGCACTCAACAAAAACACGTGTCCGCAGCTGGAGAACATGCGCTTCGAAGAGTTCTCGATTCTTGTGAGGCCACCAGAGAGATCCGGATCGCATGAAGTCGCAGAAGCCGATCTCGCCGGGGTCTTCCAGTCCATCGCGGATTGCAGATTCGCCGACGGAATCTTTACTGACATCTCGAGTGTGTAGCATCGGGAGAGCTATCATGGACACAATGGCAACACGTACGGGGGGTGCAGGAGGTTCGAGCCTGTGTTCGCTCATAGCTGAGCAAACGTAGTTCTAATGACGAGATGTGTACATTGTCACTTTCCTGTAAGGCGGCGTCGCCTAGCGACTGAGTGAAAACAAGATTTCGGATTCTTCACTCCGCGCCAACCACTTCGTCTTGCATCCTACGATCTAATCACTATTTTTGCCTCCTATGATCTCCTGGCACCAGTATGCGATCAAATTGGGAGCTTGCACGGTCGGCGGAGCTACAGACACAGTTATGTCCCCATCCAATGATCAATCCCTATACTACAAGAATACTTGTAAGTGCATGCATATTCTATACGCAGTATAGCCACACTACCATGCCGTGACTGGCGTATTCATATTCCAGATGCTGAGGACAACAGACACGTCACATTTCTTCACTTAGCACTAAAAGCTTGACAGCGGTGAAAGCGATAAATGAGCACCACGGGAATAGGCAGGGGCATAGAGCATGATCTTGGCGACAATGTTACGAATTCTTCAAACCACGTCACTTGACTCTACCGCATTCTCTATGCAATACAGCAATCTACTGGGCGTGTCACGAGGCACCTCGCCTCCGGTTCATGGCGTCACAATGCAGCTTGTCGCTATCGAAGGGGGCCACAACGATACAGCTTGGAGTCGTAGAAGAGGGGTGTATGCTGCCCCTTGATGATCATCCCTTCGTTCCTGCTTCAATAGCAAAAGATGACATACCTTCACTTTCTCGGCCCGGCCATTTTAGTGGGTTCTGCGTACGCGGATCTGTTTCCCAACACCATTGTCCAAAGTTTCTGGCAGTCCTGGAAGAAAGTCCTTCTGTCGCGATTTTTTGGCCAGGACTGATACACGCGCGAAAACAGCGATCGTGGTCAAGAACTACTTGTACGTGATTGGAGGCGAGCAGTTTGATCCAAATTCCAAGGACGGTTTTACTTTTGGTTGGTCCCCACGACTCTGGGCGTGTATATATTGCTTCACTGATGAGTCTCAGACGAGCATGCATACGTCGTCGAGCTGTCTACATCCTAGACGGATCAGACTCTAGCATCGGCCAACGTCACTGCGAGACCTGAAGGAATCGTTCTCTAAGTATGCAAAGCTCTGGCATAACATATATATACATGCTCTTCAGATACCCCAACCCCAACCCTACTGCATCGAATCCCGAGTCTGGATATTGACGAACATTGTCCCAAATGCGTCGCTCGTGCCTCCAAAAGATATCGCAGTCTAAATCAAGGACTGAAGAATATCAGTGCATGGTTTTGTGTTCATTTTCTGCTCTTGTAGCGAAGTTGATCATCAACCATGCAACTTCAGCAGAGCCCACTTCATATTCGCATCTTCTGACGGTGATTCACCGACACCAGCACAACATCACGACAGAGCGGTCTCGAGACTGGCCAACCCTCTGGCTTAGCGAGTGATATGCAATCCAAGGGGAATGATATATATTATATTCAGGCAAGATGTTCCGAACTACTATGCACCTAACCAAGTCAAAACGGATGCTAGCTATCACATCACACGGATCGCGTCGGATCCACCATATACATTCACGGCATTTCTACTTATCGACCTTGATTGATCGAGAATTGCCAAGTCTCAGAGCTATTAGCAGGCTAGTGACAGCAGGCATAAATGAGACCCGACGATAACGCCAACGGGGGGCCCGTCGACGAACAAAAGCGATTCTGAGTGATTGACACACCTGACTTTGCGTATGGCCGATGGCTACCAGAATCGGTTCAGTCAAATTGTAAAAGGTATAGAGCAGTCAGCTGACTTTCTTCGATCGATCGAATAACCATGGCTGTCACCACAGAAAAGGTGACAGGCAGGACGTGCAAAATAGACAAAACGACAAAAGAACAGCCGCTCCGAAGAGTCTTGATATAGGAATAGCCGAAGGTGGGGCTCGAACCCACGACCTTGAGGTTGATCTCTTTGCTGTTATAAGAGCCACACGCTCTACCAATTGAGCTACCCCGGCAAGGGCGTTGTTGATGGTGAGGTCGTGGTGGTATGGCTCATGTCGATTAGCCGAGAGGGTGGGTCTTTTTCCTGATTTTTTCCCGCTTAGTTTGGGCCGAGATATGCCGAATCAGCGGAGGTGGCCTGAGCGTCTGACATTATCGATAAGCCAGGTGATCCACCCGAGTTGCAGGTACCAGAATTGAGTAACACGTAGAGAGCGTAGGACTATCCTCTATTGAGAGGAATGACCTCCATTTGAGCTACCCCGGCAAGGGTGTTGTTGATGTTGAAGGGGCGGCACATTTACATATGTAGACTAAAAGATTGAGTGGGTCTTTTCCTCGATTCTTCCGAACAGTAACGCGCTACGTTTGTACATGTCGTGCGAATCGGTTCAGTCGACGTATACGGTAGCAGATATCGAGGTTAAGTCACCGCACATGAACAATCAAAGTGAATAGTGCTTTGACTGTGACAGAGGGCGACGTTCTTCAAGCTGGTAGAATTCACATACAAATACGTGCCTTCCCTCTCGAGAGCCGTACTCCGAATCTCGACGATCCATCTCGACGGTGACGGAAAGCTGAATGCTCGAAGCATTCAATTATTTTACCGCAACGGAAACCATGAATACGGGACAGTGCAAGGCGGAATATTTGGTATAGATCAGATACCTTATCTTCCGTGCGTTCCGGATTCTGCTACACTGACCTCGCGTGCTGTATCCTTGTACCTGCGCCCTCTCCCAGAAATATTTGATTGTCACGAAAACGAGCTCGCCTGTACGTGCAAATACGTGCATGAAACCATCTGTACTATCCCTCGCGTACCTTACCTCCCGCACAGCCACCCATATTCATACATGACGACCCTCACTACCAAGACAAGAACCCGAGAACCCGTCCGTATCTTCCACGGAGACTTCGATGATCCAACTACATTTGGAAGTAGAGACTCAGTCTCAGTGGTACCGGCCTGGCCGAGGTAACCGTAATTGTATGCTTTGCTGTGCCGGACCGCCGCGAGAACTTCGATGTATTCTGGACTTTCGTGGTCATGCACAATGACACGATTCCGCTGCGTGCCGCGCTTGTGCGGATGATGCTGTCAATTCTAGTGAGATCTTGCGATCGCACGAGGGCATGCGGCTTCGCGTGTGCATGCATGCATACTAATGTAGGTATAAGAAAGCGGTCAGGTGGGGCGTGCCTCGGGTTTTCGTGGTGATACAAGTGCTCTGAGATACCCTGTCGAGTCTGTGTCGCTTCCTCTCGACGGTTGACTTTACACACTTGCAACACTGAAAAGACAAAGACTCTTGATCATCACTATATCTTGGACCCGCTTTTCTAAGACATCAAGCACTTCAACAATCAGCAGATTTGTCTACCCGCCAAGATGCTGCCCTTGATACCCGTCATGGTCCTAGCGTACGCTGCTCTTTACATCTTCACCTGAGCACGAGCCGTTCAAAACCCCATACCGCTTTCGCACCAAAATCCCGCCACCGCACACTCCTATAAATGTAGCGAGTGAACCACGCATCCTCCTGTACGCAATCCAACGCTTCGGATTGATCCACTCTACGCGATGCGGTAGCCGTGAGATTTCCGATATCGTAATGTCGAGGGCGTGGGCCGTTTTCACGAAGTCTGCCATCAGCGAGATGCATCGCTGAGGATGTGTCGGAGAGCAAACGCCACATTAGCGGCACTGAAGAGCTTGGGGAGGTAAAACCAAGGGAGAGAACAGAGCAGGACCGAGTGGAAAAACATGTGATGGCCAGCAATCATGGAAAATAGAGCAGTGATCAGACCTTGGAATGGCGATTGCACGCTCTGCCACAATCATGTGGGATAATAATGGCACGAAAGGCACGAAGAGCGCTCGTGAGACAAAGTGTACGGGTGTACGACAGAAAGGTTGATGACATAGATGTCAATATGAGCGTTGAAATATTTTATTATTGGCTCGAATTACTTCCAAGCGTCTCGTCACATCATGTTCGTGAATTACTCGTCGTCGTCCTGGGCGTTCTTGCTGTTCTTCTTGTCCTGCTTGAAAGCAGCGTCGACGAGCTTGGGGAAGTTCTGCGAAACACGTTAGCTCGGTGCCTAATCGTATTATTGGAATGTTTAGAGGAAAACTTACAGGAGTACCCCAGCCAGTGACAGCATCCCAGCCCTTCTGGGCAGGGAAGCCGTCAGTCTCGCAACCGTAAGAAGAACCGATGGTGACGTCGGTGAAGGTCTTGTGGGCCTTGCTGTAGAGCCAAGGGTTGAGGAAACCGAGAGGCTTCTTGCCCTTGGCGAGGAGAGCGTCGTTGACGAGAGCAATGATGGCGGCGAAGTTGGGGCTCGAGGCGGAAGTGCCACCGACAGTCCTGACGGTGCCGGCCCAGACGATAACGTCGCGGTTGCTCTGAGCGGAAACATCGGGGTAGGCACGACCGGTCTTGTTGTAGAGGCCATCGTACTTGCCGTTAAGGCTCTTGACGTACTTGTTGACGGTCTTCTGCTGGTAGTCAGGGGCGGGGAAGTAGTTGCTGAAACCGGCGCCAGAAGCGAAGCGCTCGACAGCAGTCTCGGGGTTGAAGTTGGCGGTGCCGCCGACGGAGGTGACCCAAGGGCAGCTGGTAGGGAAGTTGGGGAGGAACTCGGTGGTGTTCTTGCCGTCATTGCTCTTGCAGGTTCCGTCCGCGCCGACACCAGCGTCACCGGATGAGACGAAGTAGGAGATACCGCGGGCACCGAGCTGTGCGAAGCCGGAGCAAACACGTCTGGCGTAGGCCTCGGGTACGGTCTGCTCGTCATCACCGTAAGAGCTGCTGAAGACGTAGGGCAGGTTGTCCTGGGCAAGGACGTGGTTGAGGAAAGCCAGGTAAGGCTCGTTGGTGTCGGTGGGAGTGCTGATGCTGGGCTTGAAAGGAGGAGAGCCACCAGTGTTATAAGCCTTCATGGGGGTAGGGTAGCTGACACCGAGGACGAGCTGGGCGTCGAGGTTGCCCTCGACGTCAATACCCTCTTCCCTGACCTTGGTGAGGTTAGGACCCTGGTAGTTGGAACCGTTGTCGATGATCTCGAACTCGAAATCGTAGGCGGCTTGAGCAGCTTCGGGGCGGAACTGCTTCAAGAACTGGTAGGCATCGTCGCGACGGCTAGTCTCGTTGAGGTAGTTGTTGATGCCGATGCTGTTCTTGTCGGCGGCCTGAGCCTTGTAGTCGATGGTGCCGTACAGGGTACGGAGACAGTCGAGGGTGGTGAAGCTGACGTTGCAGAAGCTCGGGTCGGAGACGTTGCCCCTACCGCTGTGCTCGCCATACTTGAACTTGCCCTCCTGCTCCCACCAGGATTGATCAACGGCCTGCTGGTCAAGAATCGGACCTGAGACCTTGTGCTCGACAGCAGCCCTAGGCTTGAAGAACGATGTGGTGGGCTGGACGACATCGATGTGCTCGTGCAGGTGGATGGGGAGCGACCACTCGGGTGCACGAGAAACGGAGTCTCCGTTCAGGTGTTCGTACCTGAAGTACTTTGTCTGGAGAAGCTCCTCTGCCTTCTCAATAGGGACCACAATGGAGATCCAGTCCTTGGCTGGGGAGTAGTCGATGTCCTCGATACCGTGAGCAGCGAGCCACTCGTGAACCTGCTTGACGCTGGCATCCTCGGGACGGACGATGTCTGCGATCTCGGCAGCAGTGAGGTGCTGGCCGTAGCGCTCGTGGTCGGGGTCGGAGACCTCAAGGAGGTGACGCTCGACGAGGCCCTCGTTGCGCTGCTTCAAACCGATCTGAAGGTTGATCGACTCCCTCTTGTTGGCAGGACCGGTGGCCTTCCAGGAACGAGGAACAGCGTGGGTTTCCTTGACCTGGTAGTTGGACGACTCGACCGTAGGCAAAGCGTTTGCGCCGAGCAGAGCGCTGAGAGCGCTCAGCGAGATTGTGAGGGTGCGAGCAGCCATTGTAACTCTAACAAGGTCGTTGCTAAGGGACAATGGAATAGAAGATGCTGGACAAGGACATTCAAGCAAGGGACTCGAACAGCGAGCCTCAATTACTTATTGACTTATTGTCGATCGCAACCGAAGCTCGCAAAGCTCCTCAGTCAAGCTTCGCCAGGCACGAACGGCATGCTTGAGTGGTTGCAAGCACTCATTAGCCGCATGGTAGCGTTGCATCTCCACAGGACCGTCTTCCGGACCATGGCCCAATGGGGAAGGTCATGAGGATTGTTATCGCGTGATCGCCACCAGAATAGGGCTTGGTATGCAGACTTCACTCTATCTTTATGAGGAAAGAAATTAGATCGATGTCGATATCGCCTCAGTAACAGACGCGCTGGTCGGCAGGATGTCTGTGTTGGAGGTGGCGAATAGACCTTCCTCAATTCTCATTCGTGATGTCGTTATGTCCAAATAACATCGGCGCAAAGATAAGCTTATGCCCGTCACCCGAAGGCTGTCGCACGGCTTGGCGGTACAATGCTTGCACTGCTTGCATATCGCGTGGCGCCGGCCAAGTGGGGCTACGAGAGATCGTCATATAACCCGCTACCGAGGCTCGACTCACACCTTCCAACAAAAGGATAGACAAAATGGCGAATAATGCGACTTTTCGGACCTTCCCTTTCCAAACGATCCGCGAGGGTGCCACTGGATCGCGTGTCATCATTTTAGCCTTTATCAACCGAAGGGCTTCGTCTACGAATCGAAGACTGGAGCATACGCAGGCACGCCCAGCACTTTGAGCTCTCGGACAACTTTTCTGGTCAGCTTCTTGTTGCTGATGAAGAACACAGCTTCTGCCTCCATCGTCGTGTACAGCGCATGCGCCATGGTCACTACGTCGGGTCTTGCTTGTCCTCTCATCTGCGTATCCCAGATCACAGCTTGAGGATCCTGCTCCAGCACACGGCTGATGATATTCTCGCCGAAAGTGCTTCGAGGACTGGAAGCGAACCAGAGGAACCGAATCTTGGTCTTTGACGCGTGTCCAAAGAGCGCCAAACAAGGTCCGACACCGCTCCCAGTGGCCATGATAACCACGCGCTTGAAGACTTTTGCCATGTACAGTGTGCCCGTCACATGACAGCCACGCATGTAATAAAAGTCAGCTGGGTGGTCGACAGTTCTTGCTGTCCAGTCTCCTGCCTTGGAGACGATACAAGAAGCTGCTCCTCCGTCTGCAGCGCCTGTGTCAGGAATAGCGGCGAAGCTGTGCCACTCGCGCAGTGGCGCGTCGGAAATGGAAACTCCATAGAGAGGCGGTATCGATTCTTTCGGCGAAAAGTACAGCCGCACCGCGCGGTCGGACAGATACTCCACCTTGATGACAGGCACCTTGCGAAGCAACATCCAAGGATAAATGACATGGACGCTGATAACGAGCAGCAGCCAGAACGCAGCAGAATGAACAAGCGCATGAGCCAATGTTACATCTTCTGAAGAGTTTGCTTCGGATCGCGCGCACAAAACCAAAATCGCCCAGAAAACGATGATACAGGACCAGCCTCCAAGACGATGGACGTTTTCGAAAAGATTGTGATACCGGCCTCGAATCTGCGGAAGAGCTAGGACGGCGATTGCAACGAGGATCGCCAACAATGTATAACAGAGCGAAAGCAGCACAGTGTCTTGGTGTTGGCCTCGGACATAATTCCTTGTCAAGATGGACACGAAAGCAACATGCCACCCGATGGCACACACGGCCCCGCCAGTATGCACTCCGCCGTTTTCATAGATCTTGGCAAGTCGTTTGCGAAGCCACAGCGGTGCGGTATGTGGGATACTCCAACAGACTCTGAAGAGGATGTTCCTGATGTAGTCCTGTCGTATGAGAACGGTGGCCGTCAGGTTGGCGACCGCAGCAGTGGCCGCTATTCTAAGTGGCAGTCCGGAATCGCTGGCTATTATGACCACGATTGCGATCAGGTTGATGATGCAGATTAATGTGAGCAGCTGGCGATACACGGTGAACACGACTGTACGCAAAAAGTGGTGCAATCTTCGAGTTCGGCTTCTGGACGCCCGGAATTTGTCGCCTCGATCGTCTGCGCATGCCGCTTCGATATCCTTGCTCTTCTTATCGGTGAGAGAAGCAACTTCGACGGTGGGCGACTTGGACGAGTCCGTAGATGAGCCAAGCGATACCTCGGAAACGATTGCGTCTTTGGCCTGATCTTTCGTGAAGACGCTGAGATCCATGGGTGCAGTCATGGCCATAACGATATCAGTCATTGCGCGTTCGCGATGAGCACTTGGGAGTGAGATCAAATTCCAGCTGCCAAACAATTGGAATGTAGCTACATATCAGTGACCAGAACTTGCAGATGGCGCAGTGCGCAACACGAGCGCTGCGCTGGCTCATGCGTGTAGCTTCACTCAGTCACTACCTACCATCTATCACAATTGTGTTCATACACGTGCTGACCGCGCATACGTGCAGGAGTTTGGGCTTGGTCGTGCGCTGGTGCCAATAGACAGAGCAGAGTGGCTGACTACGCTTCACTGCCACCAAAAGGGGCAACCGTACTGTCCGTATCCATAAGATTGATACCATAAGCGATGACATTGCATGCACAATGTCTCTATCCTTGCCACTCGGCGTTATTTTCGAAGCGAGAAAGATGACTTGTGGCGTGATGCGACCTCGATGGCGATTGGTTGATTGCTATCTAGATTTATGGATAGAGAGTCCACCTTGTTAACACAAGGACATTGTTTGTACGACCTCTGTTGTCACAGATCGTTGTGTATGTGGGTCGGATAGCAGTGACGAGCTTGAAGAGTTGCAATGCGTGCGTAAACCTAAGGTACCATTTGCTGTGCACAGATTTGCGTGCAGGAAACTTAACAGCTTCTATACAAGTGATATGTTGTTGAATTTTGATTCGCATCTCATTATGTTCTGTGCTAATACTATCAGCTTCAGCCCCAGATTGAACTACACTCGCCAACGAGATATAGCGAATGGAGTGACCGAAGCTGTGCGCAAAGGCAAGAGTTGAGTGACCGGACAGCTGGTTGCGGCGATCATTCATAAGACAATACCATATACATTAATCGTAACTCTCACAGTGCATCTGTTGGAAAATCCCATGATTCGCCGGAACGGTCTCGGCTATACAAAACGGATGTGAGGGAGAAGAAACAAAGTTCTCCCAGCCGTTTGTGATGCCGCTCCAAAATCAACGACGTCATCTGCTCTCGAACCGCAACGATCGCGCATCGCATTGCACGCGTTGGTAATGCTGTGACGGCATCTCTACGGATGCGGCGTGGACTACTGGTCTCGCTTCCTGACGCGCCGCGGATGGTGCTGTTCACGTATAGTCTTGTAGCTTCCCTTTGGAAAGACGCGTGAATTTGCATCTGGACACTCGTATCGGATATTAAGGGCGACATGTCGACGAATCTCGCGAACAGGAAGCCTGAGGAGGTCGCTGAGGGGGACGGCGAGACACGACACGAGGCGGAGAGTGTTAAGTCGACTGGCAATGATGAGCGTAGTTCTGCGGCTCAAGACGGTGGCGATCAAGAGAAGCAGGATACTGGACCGTCCACGTAGGGTTGCAATGTGTTCATTCAGACGATGAAGCTAACATCTGCGACAGAGTTGGCTTCTGGGACTGGCGACTGAATCATGTCCGCAAAGAGGCGTTCTTGAAATGGACTTTCACTACCGCCTTCCTGATGGCATTTATCCTTGGCTGTCTCTCAATTTACTGGGGAGCATTCCTTGCCATCGACAAAAATATTCAAAGCCTTCGCGTATACGTCGTGGATTTCGACGGTCAAGTTGCCCCATACGATAATGCCGATTTCGAGCCAATTGTCGGCCCCATGATAGTGCAGCTCGCACAGCAAATGGTGGCAAGCCCAACGCCGAACCTTGGATTCACGCCTATGCCACCATCGGACTTCAACAACGATCCTTTGCTCGTACGCAAGGCTGTATACGACTGGGATGCATGGGCGGCGATCATCATCAACCCAAACGCAACGGCGTTGCTGTACTCTGCCGTTCTGAACGGCAACGCCAGCTACGATCCTATGGGAGCCTGTCAATTAGTGTATCAGCAAGCACGCGACGAAACCAACTGGTCAAGCTACCTCTTCCCTCATATCTCGCAACTCATGACACAAGCCACATCCATGATCGGCCAGCAATGGACAAATCGAATTCTACAACAGGCTACGTCAAACCAAACACTTCAGCAGAACTTGCTCCAGGCCCCTCAGGCATTGAGCCCAGCTATCGGCTTCAGCATGTACAACCTGCGACCATTCTACCCTTACGTGGGAATCCCGGCACAGTCGATCGGATTGATCTACTTGATCATCGTGTCGTTCTTTTCGTTCTCCTTCTACCTGCCAATCCACTTCAAATACTTGAAGCCCGATGAAGGCCACCCGACTCTCAAGTTCTACCAGCTTATAATCTGGAGATGGTGCGCCACTATATCAGCTTACTTCATGCTCTCACTGGCCTACTCTCTTATCTCGTTGGCTTTCATGATGAATTTTGGCGCGAAAGTGCCCAATACAGGTGATCCAACACAAGTCACGCCCACTGTTGATGGATACAAGAACGCCAATGCCTATGGACATGGAACATTTCCTGTTTACTGGGCTGTAAATTTCTTCGGCGCGTAGTCTCCTACTATTATACCTTCGATCTTGTTGGCTAACAAATTTGCAGGTATGATCGCTCTCGGCCTTGCTTGCGAAAACGTCGCCATGATCGTCGGACAGCCCTGGACAGGCTTATGGCTGATCTTTTGGGTAATCACAAACGTATCGACCGCCTTCTACGACATTGAGTTAGGTATGATTGTCGCAAGATCTTACAAGCACTTTTGTCGTTGCTAACAACCTCGCAGCACCCGGTTTCTACCACTTCGGATACGCTTGGCCGCTCCACTATGTCGTGGAGGCAAGCCGTCAGATATTGTTCGATCTGCATTCACGGATTGGCCTTGACTTTGGAGTCTTGATTGCTTGGGGTGCTGTGAACACGTTGTTGTTCCCGTTCGCATGCTACTTCATGCGCTGGAAGTCGAAGCATCATGTGCACGAGTATTACAAGTAGACTGAGGTGGTAGGGCGCATGTAACGATTACAGGCAATCACAGCCTGACGAAAGAAGACCTTTGCGCACGTTTTGTTTATTCTCAATGGCTCACCTCGTGATTTAATCGCTGACGGCCTTAGTAGCACAACACATGATGCGGAGAGCACGAGTACGGATTTGACGTGTCTCATGGGTGGGCATCAGATCTTCTTTACTTGTTGCACTACGAATATTTAGGTGAGAGAGTGTAGATGCGTTCTGGCATATCTTCACGGTGGATACCAGGCCTACCACTGCATCTCAAGTATCGTCATATCAACAGCTGCGATACCCACTCACCCAGCACGTTGATACAGGACGAAAACTCAGCATCAGCCAAGCATCGGTACTCTTCTGAAAAGTGTCCTTCACAACTCATGGATGTCTGTCTGATGCTTTCGCCCATGCGACGCCAGGTCACGCGATCACGCGCGGTTGCTGCCTGGCTCACTTGTGAGGAACTCACGATGGACCGATCTTCTGGCTTGCAGTCCCGTCCCTCTTCGCATTCGTGCTCACATCACTTCTCACTCCCAACACCAACCCAACACACCTAGCGGCCCACTCCATTCCCAACAACAGCTCGTGGTAAGAAGGCCAAGCGTGGCGGCACCGCCAAACAGACACAAGCCCTGAACGCTTCGCCGCCGGACCAGTGTAATACGGCATTCATCGAAACCTCTGGCGGCTGCGAGCAAGTCCTCCCGTGGGGAGTGTGCAACACGATCTACCGCTACCTACTGCTGGGCCGAAGAACTGATACGCATCTCGGTGGTGAGCAAAAGCTGTAACGATTTCTATGGGCGATGAGATTAGCACAGAAGCTCGAGCGAGAGCTAAGAGTCATTGATAGTATCTCAGTGGTAAAGGTGAGCAGGTCGTGCTCCATGTTCGATGGTACTATTGTATTGGGTATTTGAAAATCCTGCGAAGCTTCGGCCGCACCTCAATTGCGTCGCGATCGTGTTCCACTACTGATTGCTGGCGGTAGCAGCATCAGAAGAATCGGAAACATTGGAAACCTTCTTGGAAAATAAGGATACCTGTGACCACGCAAGCTGTCGAGTGGACTTGCTCATCTGCCGTTTATCGTACGACAATGTATTGCCAATTAAACTATTGCAAAATACTAAGTGCGCCCAAAGAACGAAAGAAAGCAAAAGAAAAGGACGCAAAGGGTATCTCTTGATGCGCGCTTCTTCGGCCTCGCCTGCCCTGGAGTTTTAATGTATCGGCCGTTGATCGTATGTCTCTCATCTTGAATCCCGCTCTCGACTGCTATTGCAAGCTTGTACATTGTTTCACGTGCTGCGGCACTTCTTCCACTCACTGCCGCTGATTCCAATGATCGTTCTCCGGCGCCCGCCCATTATCTGCATGCGCTATCCTGTACCCGCCCATTGGAGCCGATGTATGCGAAAGTTTGTCCACTTCTATCCCACTGTCCCTATCCCCTCCCTCGCTGCCTTCGAAGCTGTTGCCACCTAGACTGGACCAGACGTCGAGAAAGCCCCTGGCTTGTATGTCGGCGCCCTGCAGAGTGTCGTCCTCGAGCTCAGTGTCCGGCACCGAGTCTTCGCGATGATCACTTCTGTAGTCATCGTGATCGTCGTCGTGATCATCGTCGTGGTCTGTGAGAATGCGGCCTCCGAGTCTAATATCGCTGACGCGGACGTTGTATTGCAGCGCTTTTTTGCCCTCGTTGATCATCTCTTCGGTGGCGTACATGCATCGCTTCAAGCTTTGGTTCATCATCTGGCTTTGGACGAGCAGTTCCTTGTGTTTGGAGATATCGGCTCGGAGCCTCAGTTCGTCTTTAGCTAGACGAGCTTCTTGCTTACTTTCACGCGCGCCTGGTGACAGAGGTTCACCTCCAGAGGTGATACTTTCGGTCTCGTCATCGTCATCTTCGCTGAATTCGTCTTCGACATCGCGGAGCCCAAGGGGACTAAAGTCGAAGTCCTCATCGTCTTCGTTCTCCTCTCCCAAGACTGACAATCCCTCTGACAGTCTTGCCGTGCGCTCATGCGGTGCAAAACCAAACTTGCCAGCCCGTGACAGCCTTCTGAATCGCTTGAGCTCAGCCTTCTGCCTGCGAACCTCCCTTTCGAGACTGGAATTGATGGCGAGAAGAGAGCTATTGGAGATCTCGAGATCCAAAACTTTTCGTTCACGTCGGGCGTCGGCAGCCAGTTCCGAAACGCTCTTCGAGGGGCTCAGAGGTCCTTCGTTCTGAGCACTGGTTCCAACGTCGTCACCTTGCTCCAGGGAGGCACCAATAGACGGCATGTCGGTAGGTTTTTTGCCTATCTTGGGAAAATCTGAGAAGTTCGCCTCTTTGGAAAGTGGCGATGATGCATTTGCGCTAGGATCTAGAGTTGTTGCAGACCGTCGACGAGAATGTATAGAGCTGCCCGAGTCTATGGACGACAGACTTGTTGATTTGCGATGTGACGCCGAGTAGGGCTTGAGCTCCAGGCTCACACGTCGCGGCTCGTTTGGGCTTTGCTGCTCAGGGATTGGTCGAGACACTGGGATCGGCGAAGGACGAAGTCCAAAGATTTGCGAAGCACCTCTCCTATAAGACAGATGGATATTTTCTTTGTTTGGTGAGGGCGCTCTCGGTTCACTTATTGGTGGGAGCGGCGCAAAGAATGGCGATGAAGACATGGAGACGGTGCTCAGCGTCGGAGAAAGCAATGCTGGAGGGCTTGTAACCGGCTCGGGATCGCTGTCTTGTTGCGGCCAAGGATTTGAATATCGCTTCAAGGGTGTTGTCACTGGTGACGACTTCGCTGCAGCCAGCTGTGCTTCGCGCGAGCCGTCGGCATGGAAGAACACGGATGGTTTCTTGGGTTCTGGTTTCCTGACCGGAGGCTCCTGCTTTGCAGCATCGCTTGCATGGAAGAAACGACTGTCGACGCCATCGACCTGCGAATGGCCCGAGTCGTTGTGCCCAGGCGATCGTACTAGTGACGGAGGGCCCCTCAATGAGCCACCCTCACTCACTATACTCCGTGCTTGTCCTACTCTCGGTCTACTTTGAGCCCCGGCGCCGATGCCCACGCCGACCGAATGGCCAGTTCTTTCTTTGGCACCATTGGGTGCCGCCACCACTGACCTTCCTCTTATGTTGTTTGACGACACGCCTGACGATGCCGAGACACCGCTCGGGCTCACCGCACGTGTTGTCCGGATGTATGCGCGCGGTGTGGGGCCTGCATTCCGATCTCCGTCTTTGTTGTGGTTGGCGGCGGTGTCTGCGACTCTCACTTGAGGTAGCCGTGGACGCGTTGTTGTAGTCGGCGCGGCAGCCCGAACAGTCGATGTGCGTCCGGCGGTGGTTGGAGGTGTTGCATTGGCGGCCACACGTGGAGTGAGCGGTGCTCCAGTTCGCCTGGGAGCCAATGTGGGCAGAGTAGGCTTGCCAGGCGGTGGACGCCCGTGGGCGTTGCGGTCTGATGACATTCCTGGCCTGTGAGGCTACCGTGGCAAATACATAGAGGGTCGGTCGGATCCAGCAGAGCGACGGCGGGTGGTATGAGCAGATGGGAACGGCGTATGGGGTGTGTTTCAAACGGCGAGGGGTATTGTTGTTCTTGGGTCGGGTTGTGAAGAAGACCCTGGGCGAGTCTAATTTGAAATGCCAACCAGCGACGAGCCGAAAGTGATCATGGCAACGGGGCAGGATCAGCGCAGTAGGCAGTCAATTAGAGAGCGCAGGATGCCGAGGCGGTGGATGTGGATGTGGTGTTGGTGGTGAAGTTGTCGGCGTTCACCTTTGCTAGTCTGTGGAAGCACCAAGCATACCCCGGCCACTCTCGAACGCTCGGTGATGATGTAGGTTTGTTCTTTTGCTCTATGCAGGGCTATCCGCACAGCGCTAGTAAATTGGCTCCCGTGACTTTCGTGATCCTTTCGCGTTTACCACTTTCATTCTCGCGTGCGTCATGTGTCCTGCAGGCTCCTGCTACCCACGAGACCGCACTTGATTCTCTGCGGACACGACCCATCATCTTGATACGCTTGCATTATTAGAGGCATGGCTATCATATCGACATGCCGCGCTACAACGAAGATCTCGCCGCCGAAGCGCAGGCAGCGAGGGACGACGCCACCGACCTTCCGGGTCCTAGCCAGCACCACTCCCTGAAATACCACCTGCTAGGACCCTCGCTCACCAAGTCTGGCCAAGATGGAGTCGACCAGAAGAAAGTGTCCGAGATCATCTACAACGCGTCGAAAGGCAGCAGATACTTCAATAATGAAGAGAACAAGGACAAGAATCTCACAATCAAAATCAATCGCATCCTGGCGAAGAAACGCGAAATTGAACGGGTGGAAGCAACAGGAGGCCTGCAGAGGGATCTCAAGAGGGCGGACGAGTATATTGCGGAGCTGGAACTTGGACGCGACCTAAGCCAGGTGCTTGTACACGTGGATTGCGACGCATTTTATGCAGCCGTAGAAGAGCTCGATCGACCGGAATTGAAGGATGTCCCATTCGCTGTGGGCAAAGGTGTGCTGACTACCTGCAACTACCATGCACGGAAGTTTGGATGCCGTAGTGGTATGGCTGGTTTCATTGCCGATCAACTCTGCCCGGGCTTGATTCACGTCCCACTCAACTTCGACAAATATACCGCCAAGGCCAAGGAGATCAGAGCTGTGCTGGAGATATACGACCCTCGCTATCAGGCTGCCAGTCTTGACGAGGCATACTTGAACATCACGGAATATTGCAAAGAACACAACTTGACGCCTGATGAGGCTGTCAGCCAACTAAGAGCGCGAGTCGAAGAAGAGAGCAAGATCACGGTTTCTGCAGGCATTGCTGCAAACGCGAGAATTGCCAAAATTTGCAGCAACAAGAACAAACCCAATGGACAATACCGGGTTCCCTCCGACCGTGCAAGCATCCTTGCGTTCATGCGTGATCTACCGACTCGAAAGGTCAATGGCATTGGACGAGTTTTCGAAAGAGAGCTGGATGCTATAGGCGTCAAGACTTGTGGAGACATCTACGAGCATCGACAGTCTCTCCGTGCTCTCTTCGGCGACAAAGCTTTTGACTTCCTCATGAGCGTGTACCTCGGCCTTGGAAGAACAGACGTCAGACCAGCGGAAGAATTTGAGCGCAAGAGCGTCGGTACGGAGAGCACATTCCACGACATGTCTGACCCTCAGGAGCTGCGCCAGAAGCTAAGATGGATAGCAGAAGAACTGGAAAAGGATTTGGAGAGAACTCAATTCAAAGGCCGGACTTTAGTCTTGAAGGTAAAGCTGCATTCGTACGAAGTGTATACCCGACAATTTCAGCCGCCGAAGGCTGTGCACAAGGCGGACGATCTGTACCATTTTGGACTGCAGATGTTCCAAAAGATCGAAAAAGAGATCCCAAAGCTTTCGTT
The DNA here is from genome assembly GCA_019775565.1 of Melanodothis sp. VS III C KN 2. Lineage (NCBI taxonomy): Eukaryota > Fungi > Ascomycota > Dothideomycetes > Cladosporiales > Cladosporiaceae > Melanodothis > Melanodothis sp. VS III C KN 2. The sequence continues at coordinate 883,199 of JACWFM010000013.1, forward strand.
GAGACTGATGGGTCTACGATGCACTCACCTCGTGTCAACAAAGAAGGGTGACGTGGACTTCTTTGGCCGTGCAAGGCAGCCAGCAGGCGAGCCACGAGGCAATCCAGAGGATAACAAAGCCGCCAAGATTGCTTTGGATGAAGACGGCTGGCAGAAATGGCCGGAAGAAGAGTTCGAGATCGCTGCACAGCAAGAAAGACAAGACGAAATAGACGAGCTGGAGAAGCTGTCGCAGCAACAAGAGGAAGATGACGCTGCGGGTCAGCTCCCAGACGACGAAGAGGAGCGGAAAGCTTTCGAGACCCGCAAACACGATAATGGCTTTGCATGGCGGTTATTGCTTGAAGAAGAACGGGCAAAAGCTGAGGAAGAAGAGCGAGCAAAGAAGCCACCTCTGGAGCAGTGGAACTGCCCTATCTGTGGCCATCCTCAGACAGCAGAGGAGAAGTCGTTCAACGAGCATATTGATGGATGCTTATCGAGACAGACCATCAAAGAGATTGTTCAAACGGCCGAGCCGTCGCCTCCTAGCAGGGTCAGTAGCCCTATGCCAGCGAGCGGAATTAGAAAGCGTGGTAGACCCCGTGGCGGCGGCAATGGCGGTCAGAGCTCGACTGACTCAAAAAGACCGAAGAAAGCATTCTTTGCATGAATTACGATGGTTACGAACAACACGAATATGTACATATAACAATAGTTCAGGAACACCTGTGAACATCAATCACTCATCACAACTTGGACACAAATCCACTCATGTCAATCTTCGCAAGATACTCTTTCGTGATCTCCTTGACGTTGACCACACCCGCAAGACCCATGCAAAGCCTGAACTCGTCGCTGAGAATGCGCAACATGAGCTTGACACCTTCCTCTCCCTTGTACGCGAGGCCCCAGAGGACAGGCCTTCCGACCCAGACAAAGTCAGCGCCCAACGCAAGTGCTTTGAACACATCTGTTCCATGTCGGACTCCACCATCAACGTGAACGGGGATCTTGCCCTGCACCGCTTCAACGACCTCCGGTAGCGCATCCAGAGTTGCCAGTGCGCCGTTCAACTGTCTTCCGCCGTGGTTTGAGACCACAATACCATCAACGCCATGATGCACCGCCAATAGCGCATCTTCCCCTGTCGCAATACCTTTGACCCAGACCTCCATCTCCGGCTTGCACACCTCCTTCAACCACGCGATATCTTTCTCCCAGTTTAGCGTCGGGTTCGCGGCATGCGAGTGGAACGTCACTGGGCCAGAAGGCTGGACCCATTTACCATTCTCCATACGGCCAGCCTGAGACTTCGTCGGGCCAGCCGGACGCTTAGGCGTGTTTTCTTCGCCATCGATAACCTCGTCTTGCAGCGCTGGCTCCTGGTCCTGCGCAAAATTGGCGACCTTTAAGTGTGGCGGGAGCTTGAATTGATTTCGCAGCTCGAGATTCCTCCGGCCTAAGAACGGCGTGTCAACGGTAAGGAACACGGCTTTGAAGCCCGCTTTCTTCGCGCGGTTGATCAGCTTGATGCTGTGGTTGCGGTCTTCGAACAGGTACAGCTGCAGCACGTTCGGGTTATCTTGGCTCGCCTCGGCAACTTCCTCCAACGTCTTGGTCGCGAAAGACGACAGGCCCATGGCGATGTTCATTTCTCGGCAGGCGTTCGCGGTGCCGATCTCGCCGTCTGAGTGGGCCAGACACTGCATTGCTGTGGGAGCTACGCCGAGGGGCACGCGGTTCTGGTGTCCGAATATGGACACGCTGGGGTCGACGGCGGAGACGTCGCGGAGGACGCGAGGGCGGATGCGGTATTTGTTGTAAGCGGAGAGGTTCTCGCGGAGGGTACTGCCGGAGTCTGCGCCTTCGTTGTAGTAGTCTCTGGTTTGCTTGTCCATTTTATCGTGGGCGATGCGCTCGAGCTCGGCGATGGTGAGGCAGTTGAGGTCGACGTGGGCGTTGTTTGCGGAGGCCATGATTGTAGAGTCGGGTGTTGCTGTTCGTGTTTACTTATTCTGTAGTAGTTTCCAATGGCTCACAGCGATAATCGTGGTTTGCCACTTCGTCTTGCGACTTGATATGCTCAGAATCGCTTACGATCCAATCTCAACGTCCTTGAGGTAAGACTATCGAACACCGTGATATCTTCAAATGGTATGACCAAAGAGATGTGAGTAATCTATGTTGAAATCACACAAGCAGAAACAGATTTGATAATGATACAAGATTAAGTCTGGTGATCTTTATCCGAGGATGATCAATGACGATATCGGAGCATTCTGGCATCGATGATTTGTTGGCCGTATGTTTGCATTTCGCCGAGGAAGTTGACGAAGCCTTCGGTGATATCTCCAAGCATGGTGGTGATTTCTGCTCGCGGGGATTGGGATGAAAGAACCTAGGGGCCAATTCATCATTGATAAATCCCCAAGACTTTCCATATTTCACAACGAACGAATCGGGCCACTACCAGAGTATCGTGACCAAGGCAGCGTCCCTACATTAAGCATACAAATATATGGTCGCGGCCCGCAATCTGGAGCACGTTGGGACCAATGCTTGTTTCTTCGTGTGTGGGGTTTATCACGGCTATGGTCCGGCACGAGCTGCCAGGCGAATGGGACTGACGTTTTTTGGCTTTCAGTTCAGACTTTCGAAGTAGCAGACCGATGAAAGGTCGTCTACTGGAAGGATGTATCAAGTATCACTTGCTTTGTTCGTACAAGATCGAGTGTATATACCTACCTCTAATCATGAGCATGATGCTAACACATGTTGAATGGTATTCATTATGATCAAAAGTCGGCTGTTGGCTGGTCATGCGTCCTCATACAATGCTTCTCCTCGGGACCAGGCTCGCGGCTTCGAGGAAGGGTTGATGAACTGCTGACATTCTTGCTTTGGTACCTACGGTAGTGCTGAGTGCGAACCACGTATTTATCAGTGTAAGGTGTCTGTTCTTGGGATAGAGCTTCGTTCGATCCCACCCGAACAGCGAGTTATATACTTTAGTGGCTTAGTATATTCCTCATCCTCACAACGACAGTTTGCTTCTTGGACACGAGCCTCGGTATAGGCACAATCAAGTCGACAAACCTAGAGCTACTCGACACCTTTTGGCGTTTGTTCACCATAGTCATAGGCGATGTCAGACCGGTGCTCATTGCACGAACGGAACACGAATGTGACTTCCTGACCTACCACTTTGAGCTAGAGACTGGCTTCAACTAACTAACAGGCAAGTCCTTGTAATAACGGACGATTCAACGTGTGTTGAGACCTGTTGAAATATGAAGACCAAAACCTCATGACTCGAAACCCATCAAAACTAACCGAACCGAACCGAACCGGATTACCAACAAGCCGGTGACCGGGTTATCGAAAAGTTTCGGAGCTCATTGTGCCGAATAAGACTCCACAGACATGTCCCATGGGGTATGGAAGCATCCAAGTCTGCTCTCTTGTGGGGACATACATTACCGGCTGCTTGTACCGATTGAGATGGCGGCGTTCTCCAAGCCACTGCCAAGCATACCTTCAGCGACAATGCCAAGTTAATACCTGGCAGTAGAAATGATCTTGTGGAGTTGTTGCGGAGTATACCGTACAATATTCGGGTAGTACGCGAGTATGAGGGCAACCTCCGGATGGTATGCGAGCGGACGAGCAGTATAAAGAGAATTGTATTTCTGCTCGGTCATACCGAGGTGTCATCTCTTTAAGATCAGATCTCGTACTCTGCTAAACTCACCATGGTCTGCCTTCGTTTGAGACAAGCTGCTTTATGCAGTGCCTTGGCCGCACCTGCGGTCTTCGGACTGGACATCAATGGCACCACACCAACAGCGTATCACAACACTACGGCGCATCTACCGTACCGTGACCCATCGCTTTGCATCGAAGCTCGAGTCGATGATTTGCTAAGTCGCATGACAGTCGAAGAAAAGGCCGGCCAGCTGTTCCACTTCATCATCTTCTCAGGACCGAATGGAACCCTGGCTCCAGCAAATCCGGAGATGAACAGTACAGACTTCGTCGTGGGAACCCAACTACTCTCCCACTTCAACTTCGCAAGTCAGATCGAAGATCCCGTAGAAGCTGCGGAGTGGCACAACCGGATCCAGTCACGCGCACTGGCGACCAGATTGGGCATACCCATCACCATCTCGACCGACCCTCGCCATGCCTTCACGCAAGACGTTCGCACAGGTTTCAGTGCTGGCGGCTTCTCGCAGTGGCCGGAGACCTTGGGCCTCGCAGCCATCCGTGATGCCGATCTAGTTCAGCGATTCGCCGAGATCGCGCGAGAAGAATACCTTGCAGTCGGTATCCGTGCTGCATTGCACCCTCAAGTCGACCTAGCGACAGAGCCCCGTTGGCCACGAAATAGGAACGGGTTCGGCGAGGATGCCAATCTCACTGCCGAAATGCTGACCGCCTACATTATTGGTTTTCAGGGCGTAGAATTCGGCAGGACCTCCGTCTCGACAGTCACGAAGCATTTCCCTGGCGCGGGACCGGCACAACATGGCCAAGATGCTCATTTCGCCATCGGCATGAACACAACGTACCGTACCAAGAACCTCGACTACCATCTCATCCCCTTCAAAGCCGCAATCAAAGCTGGTGCCAGGCAGATGATGCCGTACTACAGCCGACCAGTTGGTCTCCCGGAATACGAGTCGGTCGGATTCTCTTACAACAAGCCTATCGTTACTGGTCTGCTCAGGGAGACGCTCGGATTCGAAGGCGTCGTGCTTACTGATTGGGGCCTAGTCACTGCCACTACAGTCCAAGGAAAGCCATGGGATGCCAAAGCATGGGGAGTAGGGCAGCTGAGTGAGGTCGAGCGTATAGCCAAAATTCTCGATGCAGGCTGCGATCAATTGGGCGGTGAGGCTCGCCCTGAGCTTGTTGTTGAACTCGTCAAGACTGGCGTCGTCTCGGAGTCGAGGCTCGATATCTCAGTCCGCAAGCTTCTCCGCGAGAAATTCATTCTCGGCCTTTTCGACAATCCCTTCGTGGTGCCTGCAGACGCTGCGAAAACAGTCGGCAACTCTTACTTCCGCCGCATGGGCCTCGAGGCACAGAAGAACTCGTACACTCTCCTCACGAATAAGGAAGACGTATTGCCGCTGCGCAGCATTCCTCACCGCACCAAGTTCTATGTCGAAGGCTTCAACGCGACCTTCATCGAAGCTCGCGGCTATAGCGCAGTAAGCACGCCAGAAGAAGCAGACTACGCGCTACTGCGCCTCAACGCACCAATCGCACCTTCAGCTCCAATTGAAGTAGGCACTGATCTCCAGTCCGGTAGTCTAGAATACACAAAGGAGGAAAAGGAAAGGCAGGCCAAGATCTACAGTGCTGTCGCGACGATCGTCGACATCAACTTCAATCGACCCGCCGCGATTCCAGAGGTCGCCGAGAGCGCAGCTGCGCTTTTTGCGACCTACGGAAGCAGCACAGAGGCGTTCTTAGATGTGGTATTCGGAAAAGATGGCGCGGAGCCTCTGGGTCAGCTGCCGTTTGATCTGCCAAGAAGTGACGCGGCTGTGGCAGCGAACTTGGAGGACCAGCCATTCGATACTAAGGACCCTGTGTTCAAGTTCGGCCATGGTCTGAGGTATCAATCTTGTTGTGATAGCGCCTAGGCGATGAGTTATCAGAGATGTAGGAATGTAGCAATTCATTCACACAAGTTTTGCACATACGCATCTCGGCGTCGCCCTGTGCTGAAATCTCCAATCAACCCCTGATTGCGACTGTTGGCCATAGATATGCCTCCGAAGGATTTCTATGTCCTGGACGTGGCTATGCTGCTGCGCTCAGGTGCCGACACAAGAAAATTGGCGCTGCCAGTGAGACACCGTATGCAAACTTCACAAATCTTGCTCGGACAACAAGACCGACTGCGAGTGCTGGTCCATCCATATGTATCAAAAGATACCTTGATGCGAGTGGCTGGAATGTTATACTTTGGATGAGGTTGCTGACAAAGATATTACATAATCGTCTTTGCGGCTGCTATTTGGGATCGGGGTCCAGCAATCGCGCACAGCCACACCAGCGGCTGACGACGCCATTGAGAGTATTGGAAGATCTCGAGTGTACATAGTCATCTTCGTTGTGATTAGGTGCCACGATTTCGTCGGCACCACAGACGATTTGGTTGTGCTGCCATCAGCCGCTGCTTTAAGCTTCTCGTGCTGTCCTCATAGGGATACCATACCACTCAGCGCTCGAGAATTTTTCGTATACAGCAGCAATAGACTTTTGTAGGGTATTACTCACGGCCGTCACCAAATCGTCGTAGTTTAAAGGCGCTGCTGTCTGTCGCTGCTATGGAGATGGCATACTCACACTTGCATTCGCAGTTGGCTCTCACCGATGCGCACCAGCACACCAGAGCTCATATCAGCATCACCAGCTACGTCGGCACCTGCAACCAAGTCAGCATCTGCATTACGCTCTCACAAAGATGGGATCTCACCGCGCCAGAGATCATATCAGCATTTCCTTCGACCTCAGCATCCCCGACACCGCACTAAAGCCTATCCCCTGGATGCACGGATGTGAGGTTATCGTGGGAAACAGGGACGTAGATCTGGGTCGCGGCCGACAGCTCCTACGGGCGCAAAAGAGAAAAGACTCTTTGATGGAACTCTGTCAGTTTAACAACATGGCCCACGCTGCGCTCGAAGCCGCCGAGCACAACTCTTCTCCCCTGGGTTCGCTGGAAGACAGCACAGCATCTCCGGGGGTTAGCGCACCCATCTCGAGCGCGTCTCAGCCCGGCCAGCCCGAACACAGCGCAGACACGCCGCCTACGGACTACTCGTCCCCTAAAGCCCACGAGTCCGGAACGGGATACGCTGGATGGAAGGAGTTCAGCGGCAGATCGAGGGCTCCGAGTCCATGGGTTGCAGGGGATTGGGAGGATCACCCTGCGACGCCTGGCCGTGTTCGCAGATTCGTGCGAAGGATTAAGGATTCCTTCAGGGCGTCCAGATTGGGTACGTTCATCTCGCGGGCTGCGCGGTCCACGACAAGGCTTGCCAGGTCATCTTACGAGAAGCTTTGAAGACGGCAGGGGGGATTCTGGTCTAGTAGGACCCATGGGGAGACGTGGGAAGCTCGACATGACTCCATATCATGCTGGAAGCTCCATGTACATCAGGCATTGGGCGTTTTGCGATTCAGAGGGTTTGTCTGGTTTCAGTCTCCAGTTTGCAAGGATGGTAGGGACTTTTTCGGAAGGCTGTTGCGTTTGCATGGTATTTAAGGAGATGGCGTTATGGGATCTCCGATCAGCATGGGTACTCGTTAAAATCGTACATTGCTTTGTTCATCAACACATTCAGTGCTCAGCATGAAGACACCGCAGCTCGCAGTAGGCTCACCATCCCACCCAACACAACAAGGCCTTTCCCTGTCCTATGGTATCATCAGCTGAGCTCTTTCAAAGATGCATGACAGCTACAGCAAGCAATATTGACAACCAGTATACCGTGAAGCGGCAGGCGTGCGTGCTGAGTCCTGCAGTCAGCAACAATCTCCGCCAGTGCCTGAATATATACGTCCGTGTGTCGAAAACAGATGGCTCGTGATGTTATGTTGAGAGCTGTATCAGCTGGTGCAGACCTCGGAGGACATATATGAGCCCCTATTGGCTGCTGGGAATCAATTTCGTGGTACGCCCTGCATGCGAAGGAATCACAGCGCAGAAGAAACGCCACGTGGATGTCTCGCAGTCGTGGATATTTTCCCTTTGACAGCCAGAATTCCCCTCGCCGAACGCCCGGTAATCCAGAGACTGGTTTGCCAACATACTTGCAATATCGCAGCATCATCACTCTACTGTTCCTACGAATGAGTGAGAGAATCCTTTCATCACAAGCGATATTGCTTACGCCAGCGATCGACTGGCTCCCGGACGAGCGAAGCCTCCCGGGCAATCTCGTAATCAACCATGTTTCACGCCAGGTACGACCCAGTTCACCAAGCAGACTGGAGGATAGCGGCGTACGTAGTAAGGCAGGCATGTGGAGATTTGGCGTAACGATAACTCGGATGCAGCAAGCCGAAGACAATCATGGATGCTGTGGATCATTCGAGCCGAGTGGTCGCTCGCGTTTGCACTCCCGTTTTGCGGTCTAGCGCCAGGGGCACGGTTGGTGTTTGAGGTTGAAAAGACAGGGCCCAGATGCGAATCAGCTAGAGAGGTGGAGCTGGGCGACAGGGCTGCTGGTGGGCCAAGCGAGCGTCCACTGCCGCTTTCTGTCCTGCGGGCGTCTGCCATTGATGTCGCCCTCGATACGGCAGCCAATAAGAACACCATACCGCATAGTACACGTCGATGGTGGCTTGCCTGCATGCTGCCATTCTTGCGTTTGTTGGTGCCTCTGGTGGCACCGGGGAGCCGGCTGCAGGGCGCTGACAGAAAGGCTACCAGTGCACCTCATGTGCATGTGTGCATTTGTCAAGGCAGGCCGTGTGTGGTGCGGTTTGTTTGATACCCTGGTGCCAGCTCCAGTCCTTGCACGCTCCAGAATAATCTACCATCCCAGCCAGTGTGCTGCGGTTGTCGACGTGCATTGTGGCAGGTTCAAGAGATCGCGTCGCCTACTCTACGCAGTGAATCGCAATCAACTTTAACTTACAGGAACAATAGCACTTTGTTTGGGAATCTCTCTTTCCCGGTTGTCGACTGATCCTGCTGTCACTTCGAGGTGTTGACCTGTTGACCAGTTCCAAACCATACCTTTCTTTCTAATACAGCAATACATTTTGGTGGCACTGAGAGCATTTGAGATGCTTGTACGTTGGTGAACAACTGTACGATGGAGCAACAATATCAGGTACGACCCAACTTCAGCACCAAGACACAGCCTCTGGTCCCATGTGACATTGATCAGCTCGTGTGATGTGCGGACCGTCACATCACAATGTCCTCTCAGTCATGAAGAACTGCAATAGCTAACACCTCGACAGCACCACCACGACCCACAACGCCTATCAGCCCTATACCAATACCACAACGCCCCAGAGCTAGCACCCGTCTCTGGCCTCGAGTACGACGATACAATCCATGATGCATCCTCTGACAAATATCCTGTCGTCCACCACCGACATTATGAATCTACAATCATCGGCAAAGCCTACGATCGCAATGATCGACCTCCACGAATAATCTTCGGCATGAAAGTCCGCACTTTCCTCTTGGTTGCGGCAATTATGCTTCTTTTGATCGTGGGAGCTGCAGTCGGTGGCGCGCTGGGAGGCGCCAGGCGCGAGAACCATGTGCAGCCGGATTTCTCACCAGCGAACATCGAGGCGAACAGTGGTAGCAGCTCTACCTCCAGGTACGCAAAGACAGGAACTCTCACGCATTCAACTGTTCGAAGGTCGCTGACAATATCCTGCATAGCTCAACGCCTACAACCGCCATGTCATCAAGCTCAAACGGCTATCAACCCACAATACCAACATACGCGCCGCTGAATGCCTGCCCGGACGCCAACAATACCCTCTACACATCCTCACAAGCGGACCGCGCGAGCAACTCGACAGCTCAGATGACAGTTGGTCTGACTTTCACTAGATACTGCGACGTCGCAACGCCGTTAGATGGAAACACGAAAGCTTCCACGCTCTCGGAGGCTTTTGTGTACAGTCTCGACGACTGCATTGAGCTATGCGCGTCACTGAATTACTGGGCAAATGAAGCAAGCTGTACTATCGCTGTGTACGATATAAAGGGAAGCAGACCTGGGAACTGTTGGGTGGGCAGGTCGGAAGGTGTGACGGGCGTTGGAGATTTGGAAGAGAAAGATGATGGCGTTGCTGTTGCGGTGCTCAGCACGTAGGATACGATACGATATTATGTTTCATGTGCAATAGAAGAGCGGGCTCGGATATACAACAACTATTACTCCCAGACAAGCTCGCCTTGCTTCCTCGCCTTGGACTTCTCACAGCCGAAATCTCATTTTGCCTTTGACCTGACAGCCACGTATTTCGCCACTTCTTCCTTCGCATCAAATAGGTGCGCAGGATACACGGGCTGCCCGAACAAGCCCGACAGCCACTTTGCCTTCGTCATGCCGAAATAGAAAGCGTATACCAGAGCGGTTGTTGACCATGACCAGGGTCTCTGCGGTTCTTTGATTGCTAAGCCTTTGGCTTTGAGCTCGGCTGTATGCTCCGCCCGGATGTCGTAGAGGCCTTGGATGCTCATTTGGATCGCTTGTTCTTGGGAATGATTGTCTATGAGACTGGCGAGGAGGAGTGCTAGAGTTTGTCCGTCTTCGAGTGCTTGGGAGCCGCCCTGGTTTAAATCAGTCAGCCAAATCTCATAGATTGCAACATATGATAGTGATCATGGAGTGTTGCGGCATACTGCGAAGTCGTTAGCACGGCACATCGAAGGCAAGTAAACGAACTACTGACCTTGACCAGTCGCAGGCGTCATCGCATGCGCAGCATCTCCAACAAGCACACACCGATCGCGACCCCAGCGCGGAAGATTAGGCATGTAAAAAATCGGATAGATATTGTCAATTTCCGCCCTGTCTAAGCACCGAGCGATCATAGGATCTCCCCAGCCAGAGTGTCGCTTGCGAAGCTTTCGAGCGACAGCTTCCATGTCAGGCTTCTGTCCGCGCTCGGGTAGGTCGGTGTCATAGAATGAAAAAAAGATCACCTCCTTCGGTGAAGACTGCGAAAGACCGCCGTAGCCAAATGTTCCTTCGCTGCCGTGTATGAACACGACTCGGGGTTCGTCGAGATAGGTCTGTGGCAGAGGCTCGTCGAGCTCAAGGACGCCGCCCACGGCGCAGTTGCCGCTGTGAATGGTCATCAGAGGATGCGACTTTAGACGAGAGGCTGAGACTCACAGATACTTCGGTCGATACTCTTCCCCATCCCCAAACAAAGCCTTCCTCAAAGGACTTCTGATACCATCTGCACCAATGATGAGGTCTGCAGTCTCTTCTCCACCATCAGCGAAACAAATCATAGGCTTCTTGCCTTCTTCGACCACAACATTCTCAACAGTACGATACTCAACAATATCCTCCGGCAGCGCTCCCATAAGACACTCAATCAGCACCGGCCTCGAGATAAGATGGGCATCTAAATCCTCATAGCCAAGCACCCAATCGCTCGCACTTTTCCACGTAAAACCCCTACACGGCAGTCCAGTATCATGCACACGCTCTGCCAATTCTGGATCCAAAGCTCTGAGGACTTTAAAAGCGTTTGCTTGCAGGCTTATGGCTGCGCCTTGATTCTTCCTTTTATTCTGCCGGATATCGGAGTGATCGTGCCAACTGTGTTCGATTTCGCCAGCGGGTTTGATCCTGGCTTCGTCGTAGACTTTTACTTCTAGGTCGGAGCCGAGTTGGGGTCGGAGGTATCTGAGGAGGGAGATGGCGGTTCCGAGACCTGAGATGCCGGCGCCGATGATTACGATTTTCATGTTGTAACGGGTGGTATCAATGTATACGATGTATACGAGAATATAGACTACTGTACAATACGCTCCACATGAACGCCACAGCCGGTCATTTAAACAACAGACTTGTCGGTGATGTTGCAACAGCCGACTCCGAGAGGATCGATCGTCGTCGGGTCGCCTACATCCTTCGACCGCCAGGCGCAACGCGTCATGCTTAGGGCCCAGCAAGGAAATCATGCCAAAAGAATCCTCATCCTGCGAAGTGATTCGACCGCTAACATGGCAGTATAGGCGTGAAGAAATTAATCAAGCCAAAGGCATGTTCACCAAAGATGATCGAGATCAGAGTTTCGGCTTGGCGGCGAGAGCCGACGATGGAACGGCCTTTGGCACGCCGCTCATGCTTACACTTCAGACTCAACCGCGTATGCAATACTATCAGTAGTCTTTTTGGCGACCTCGTGCCATATAGAGACCATGCTATCACCATGACCCCAGAGACAATGCAAGAATCTAAAGTTGTACGCGAGGACGAGTGGATCAGACATCATCACGGCGGTCTTGGCTGGAGTGGGTTAGGTGATTAGGGTGACATTGATCCGCTAATAGGTTGCGACCAACACGTGCTCTTCTCACATCTCCTTATCACCATACCGCCAAAGCCGCCGATTGTTCGCCACCCACTATTTCACTGCTGAAGCCGCCTCCGTCGCCCATTCTGCCGCTACACGCCCGCGTTGTTGTCGCACAAGCTGGACCAGGACGTGTAAGTCAAATGTCATTATAGGGTTCTCTTCGCCCGGATCATCGACCAGATTCGTGAACCGCCATCACAGTTCTGCAACTAAGGGTATCGCCAGACGAAAGGGTTCGGTAGTCGAACGCATAGCGAGCCACGACCCACCAGGATCCACTATCGAGCAGTGCCAAACCCGACGGCCAACGCTGGAGAAATCGAGCATCGGCCTGAGAAGAGATTGGCCTTCGTAAAGTGGGAGCAATTCTGACGCAGCCGCTTGTGAGGCTTCGTCGAGCGAGCTCGAAGAGATCATAAGATGAGAAGCGTTGGCAACAGCTGTTTTGCAGAGACAGGAGAGTCAATCTGGACTGAATCGAGACCTGCGTGAGATAGCACCAGTGGAATGTGGGAGTTGCTCACTTGTGCGTTCTCGTATGTCCTAGAGCGGCCGTCTGGCAGGCTAAGGCCGTGATTGCCGCTCAGTACCAACAGTGTCTCATCAGCGACGCCAGTCTCTTCCAAGACAGATATGATGTCGCCTAGCCAATCATCAACCAAGCCGATAGTGTTCAAATATCGATTGAACTTACGATCGTACCCGTGTGAATTACTGCCCAAGTATTGCTTCTGTGGGAAGTCCTTGGGTAAGGCCCACGGATGATGCGTCGAGCTTGTGAGGTGCGTCAGGAAGAGACGCTCCTGCTTCCTTTCCGCATCTTCGAAAGCATCGTGCAAGTACGGCTTCAGTTCTCTTTCTGGTAAGTCAAAATGACTTATGTCTTTGCTCTTCGGAGGATAATGAGGCGAATTGGGGTCGAGCAGCACACTTCTTGTCACACTCTTGTTGAAAACCCAGGTTGATTATCAACTGCTCTTGGTGGTCAAAATTCCTCAAAGATGCTATCCAAGTCTTTAGCCTACTCTATTGCAGCAGCGCCCTTGACCCGAGCCGCGAGCGAGTAGTCCCATTCTCCCTTTACCACCGCTCAAACACAAACCTGACTTCTGGCAGCGGCGGTCTCGACCACTTCAAGCTCAGCTCTCAACTTCCCACGAGGTAAGCGCTGATCGCTGATCCTTCCTCAATAGACTGAGAAACTAACAAAGAAAAGAAGCGACCGGGATCCCTCGCGTCCCTATCGACTTCGACCCGGCCGATTTCGACCTCGATGAGACGGATGAAATCGTTCGACGACAAGCCTTCTCGAGTGGTGTCGCAACGCCTATCACTCTGCCACCCGTGGCGTCTTCCGCTCTGCTCACGACGTCTTCCAGTAGCAGTACAATAGCCTTCCCTAATGCCGATGCTGGGTGAATCATTGTGTCACAGATGGAAGAAAACAATCCCTAGCTGAGAGGTTCTTTCACTATTCCTTGTTTAGGGACGATGCGAGAGCAAGGATTTATGGTGGAGTTTCTTCATGAGTGGGTATAATCGTTCTAAATACATTTCGTTCCATGTTGCCATGAACCTGGTGATGCCCCTCGTCCCAATGATGAGAGATACGTGAATGTCGTTCGGCCGTGAGTAAGAAGTTTGAGGTGTGACATGCACAACCGAGTGCCTTGTCCAAATTCCCGCACGCCTGCCTCATGTCCAAAGAAAAGGGTGTCTATTGTTGATGTCGTGATGTTTTTGTCATTTTCCGTTGCATTGCTTTCCGTGGGTCGTCGCTCAAACGTGGTATGCGCGCCTCCTCGACTGGCTTCTGTGCGAGCTACGAGGGCGGTATTCACTTTCGGTGTAGCGGGAGCGACTGCCACCGCGACTGCGGCTGACAGAACGGCGGTGGCCGTGACGTGAGGTGTGGTATTCGCGCTTGACCACGACGCGGTCATCGTTGCGATGGTTGCGGTGAACGAGGAGAGCGAGGAGCTGTGCGACGAATTGTAAGCAAGGGTTTCATAGCGCGCAATGCTTGATGGATGACTTACGAAAGTGACGAAGAAAGTGAGAGTTAGGATAATGGCAAGCGCCCAGCTGGCCTTGAGCATGGCGCAAGTCTTGTTAATGTTCACTGCCCAAGGGCTGTTGCTTTGTCGCCCGTAGTATCCGAACGGGCCGAGATTGACATACAAACTGCCAGCAGAGAAGTTGGAGCAGTCCTGGTTCGCGATGCCACGCAGAGTGACAATGCCTCCAATCAGTGCGCCCACGAAGCCGAGATCAATGAGCGCAACGAAGAAGGCATCGTGACGCGCCCGTAGATAGTTGAATAACGTTGCCAAGGTCCATGCCAGGGCCAAAACCGATACTATGAAGAGCACAAGGATGAAGTTGGGTGTGAGTTGGTTGGACTGGACGTAGCCGTGGACGAACCACGACAGCATGCCCACCACGGGAATGAGGAGGATGATCTGGAAAATCCTCCAGGAGATGAAGAGGAAGCCGGAGACAGCCATGGTTGGTGGGATCGATAGAGACTCGAGTTGGTTGCTTGGTAAGGGTAGTGTGGACTGAGGGACTGGTGGTTTTAATTGTGAGTTCAAGCTCAGTCGCGTGGGCAGACGAGAGCACGAGAGGGACGTGCAGACGAGGCTGGACTAATTGCGACAATGGCGACTTGGATCTCGGAGGACTCGACAAAGACTGCTGCTGCTGCTGCTGCTGCTATCCGGACGGGTATGTGCCTTATGTACACAGGCAGGCAGGCTGGGATGTGGTGTTGGCGGTGGTGTACGATGACGTCTGCGGTAAGCAAGCAATAGAGTGCTGGATGCAGGCGAGCGGGCAGAAACAGGAAGTGAAGAGAGGAACAACGCAACAAACCAGGCTGGGAGAGCGAGTGCGGTGGACGCGGAGAGGAGTCGAGTTGCGCGCTGGTGATTATATTCTCCGACGCATTATCGCCATCAATGCAAATGGCTGAGAGGCTCTTGCGCGCGTGGGAAAAGGCGATGGCGGGGGAGAGGCTGGCGATTGTCGCGTTGCGCTGGAAAGCACTTTATCCTAGCGTAGAAGCTCGGACGCCATACCACGCGCTCTCTATCAGACAAGGGTCGAGCCAGCTTTCTACCACGCCTCAGGTCTGCTCACTTTTCTTCAACGCCCAGACTTCCCGACGTCACTCCCAGGCACAGGGCTGCATGAGGACGAACCCATGCGCCTAGTCTGAGAATTCTGAGAAGCACTGCCCGAGTAGTGCTGGGAAGGATCAGTCCTAGTTCAGCATCGTCCACCTCCATCTCGGCAAAGAGGAATTTGAGCCCCGACAGCAATGATCCTGCATCCTATCAGATCGAGGCAGCACAGACAACACGACGATGTCTTCAGACGGCGATGACGACCCGCAATCGCCCTCAGCGTTCTTGGAGGCACCGTCTTCCCAATCAGTGGTTGTAGATGCTGAGCCATTCACGTCACAAACGAAGCCCGCAACGCCAAGTGCAAACAGATTCGACGACCAAGACAGTTCTGAGGAAGAGCGTGAAAATCGCTTTAATGGCCCTGCTAGCACTTGGCGCGACTACACTGCCGATGAACGTTCCCTAGTAGCATCCCTTGATCAGGAGCGAGCAAGTGATTTGAGCATTCATCTTTACAACGCCCATGCGTTGAAGTCTCGCCTATACGATCGCAGTGCTGCAGATGCATCCAAGCCATGGCACAGCAATCACCACTGGATCAAACCTGGCGAGGACGGAAGTGCTCCATGGTATCCCGATACGAACTGGACAGCTTGGCCACTGCATGCAGACGATGTACCCAGGTCATCGGAGGGCTTTGGCAGAGATGCGCTGAAGGATGAAGCTGTAGATGGGACCATCAAAATGCCTGTTTTATGGAGAGCTGGTGCTGATCTGGACGACGAAGTACTGGCACTAATGCTGCGGAAAGCAAAGGAACGCTTCAATCTGCGTTCCAACATGGAAGGCGGCTCAACAGCACGACAGCCATCGGCGACACGATCCCCATCCCAACTGCGCTCCAGCCCACCGATAGGATCCCGACAATCTAGTGTGGCAAGCGAAGCGCCTTCGCACGAATCTGGCGATGAGCTTGAAGCCACCGACACGGAGGATTTCACCACTCCAGAATTCGTAATGGATGACGACGAAGCGAAGAAGTTGCTTGGACAGAGCTCTCGCCACGTTCTTACAAAGTTCGACAACCTGTTAATGGGTCTACACAGGAGCCGTCAATACCATACGTCAGGATATACGGCAAATTCCAAGTCTGCAAACTCTCGACCTCCAAAGCGCAAGCGTCGATCGACGACCAACGAGACTCCACCACTGGTCGCTGAACATGGCAGCGACGAAGATCAACACCGAGCGAGAAGCCGGGACTACACGAAGCATCCCTCCGGGAAGAATTCCATCTACCCACGCGACTGGAGCGAGGTTCTTGGTGTCGCATCGTTGACAGGCTGGAATCCCGAGGTTATTGACCGTGCAGCAAAAAGGTGTTCAGCCTTATTCGGCGAAGAAATACTTTTCAGGGCAATGCCGGAAACAGCTGCTGGAAAAGCCGAAGACAAATTGACCAAGTACACGCCTGAGATGATACCTGACTTTGATTTGATTGGCGACACGGAAGATGAACAGCGTCCAAGCGGCGAGATCGAAGCCGGCTTCAGGTGTCCGGAAGTATCATGTCCTCAGCATAATCGCCTGTACGAAAAGCGGTTCATGATCCGCCAACATCTCAGACGAGTGCACAAATATGGACAGGAAGAGCTTGATGCGTATGATCAGGCATGCGCACCCCAAGATGCCAAATCCTCGACTGAATATTTGGAGGCTGAAGGGAAGAAACACGACGAAGATGCAGATGACGACGAGCCAAGTGAGCTGATTGCCGCGGTGAGAAGGGACGGATACATGGAACCAGTGGAGATTCACTTGGGGCGAGGGATGGACTTACAGGACAGGAAGAAGAGGAGCGAGGCTAGGTGACAAGGAATGAGTGAGGGGTAGAGTGAGTGAGGACTAGGACGTGAAATGTAAGTCTGTCTCCCGAGCGCTTTTCGACCTGTCACATGTATGCAAGCACTTTGACGCCACTCATCAAACATCCGTGCGCACATCAGTTCATCTGCATCACTGTGTAACTCACTGAGGCGCGATTGCCTGTCAATGCCTGTTGATGTATGCACATGGCGGCACGTCAAGTCTTTAAACTCTTTCTTGGCTGCACATTTGACACTTCGACAATCAAAACATTGCGACACAATACACTCCCACATCCACTCCACATCTTCATAACTTTGTTCACATCTCCTCCCACTCTCACCCATTTGACATCCCGACATCCAAACAACTCCCTTCAAGTACGTGTCCGTCCGTCTCCCGCTCCCAGACACATCAACTAACCCCTCCCAGCATGGGCCCCAGCCTCGACCCCAAGAACGAGCTCACCGACCGCGAGCGCGAGCTCATGGCTCTCGCCTGGCTCTGCTTCAGCGAGAAACCCAAAGTATGCACTGCCCATCATCCGCGCATAACGCGCCCCCAAGAAATCACCACTGACCCACGCCACAGCCTGACTACAAGAAACTCGCCGCCCTCGCCGGCATGACCAACCCGGTCTCCGCCTCCAACGCCTGGTCCAGAATCCAGAAGAAAATTACCGCCAGCGTCGGCGACGTCTCTGTCGATGGCACTCCGGAGGCTCAGACTCCCAAGGCTACGCCGGCGAAAAAGCGTGCCGCTGCTAAGGCTGCTGTCGACGGCGAGTCGCCGGCTAAGAAGACCAAGACTCCGAGTAAGGCTAAGAAGATCAAGGATGAGCCTGTTGATGAGGATGAGACTTCGCGCTCCACCTCTGAGGTTGAGGGTCAGGGCGAGGAGGAGCCAAGTTTCTTCTGAGTTGTTGTTGCTGAGATGTGGTGATGGGGATGATGTTGTCCTCGGCGGCTTTGGTAACTTCACTTGGACCTGGATGCTTTGCTTGCAGGCTTGGACATTGTGCGTTGGTGTTGGAAAGGCTCGCGGTCCTTGAGACATTGCGTACAGTCGGCGTGTATGTACAGCTCAAACAATGACTTTCTGATCTGCATCAAGAACCCACTATTGCTTCCAATAGTTCGCCAACTGTCACATGCTCACCTCCCCACGACACGTGAAAAGTGAAGCCGCACTACAGTCCAGCGCAGTTCACTCAGTCCGCCAGCGCACCATAAATATTTCTTCTTCTCCCCAACCTGCCAATTCCTCTCCCTCTCACCAACCACATCGCCACGCCACTGCCACCCCCTCCCGTCGCATATCTCCACTACCTACCCACTGAGAGCCTCTACCTTCTACTTACACAACTCTACCAACCAACAGCTAGTGCCCTCACGCCTCACCACAAACCCTCGCAACCATGCCGCCGAAGAACGCCGTCGCTCTCTCCGACCGCGAGACCAAGGCCATCATCGCCGCTTCCAAGCACAACAAGAACGCCTTCGAAATCGACTACGAGGCCTACGCTACTGCCCTCGGCCTGAGTGGCGCCGCCAGCGGCAGAGCCAATTGGTTCAACTTGAAGAAAAAGCTCGGAATCGCTGCTGGTAGGGACTATCATGTTTGGTCACTTGCTAGATTTATTGGGATGTGTTACTGACTGGTTCTCTGCCCATTTAAGATTCCAAGGGTGCGGAGAGCACCACTAAGAAGCGCAAGACCGCTGAGACGAAGGACGACGACAACGAGGACGACGACGAGGGGGAGGCCGCCGCGCGTCCGAAGAAGAAGATTACCAAAGCCTCCAAGTCGACCAAGAAGGGCGAGAAGGCTGCTGCTGCCGTCGAGGACGAGGACGACGAGAAGGACGAGCTTGCGGAGGCCCCGAAGAAGAAGATCAAGGCGACAAAGACGACTGAGAAGGGCAAGAAGTCCGCTAAGGAGGTCAAGGACAAGGATGAGGATGACGAGTAGAGCGGACTGACGTGATCTCTCAATGGGCTGTGATTTATCTACAGTCATATGGAGTGGATTACGGTCGCTCTTGTCGGAGTCAGTCTATTCCGACGAGAGGGGTTGTTTTTCTCGGAGAGACACAGAACGGCGAGAAGTGGAAGCGTAATTTTGCGTCTCTTGGGATAGCTCGCCACAGTATCTGAACAACTATCAGCAGAATGAAGAGCTTCTGTGCCTCAAAAGCCGCCAAATTAATGCACGAAAATCTCCAAGCTAACCTCATTGCTCCATCCGGCCTCTTCGCCCATTTTCTTCCAAGCCCTCCCAATATCCACTTCCAATACCTTCCCGCAAACGTCATTGACCTTGACACAATCCACAGGCACCGGACGACCATGAATCATCACCATGAAATCATCCTCCACACGTCGAGCCTCTAGGTCCGAAACATAAAGCCCCAGAACACCAAGCGCTTTGAGCGAGACCCAAGTCCTCAGCCTGCCGTTATCTTCAACGTAGACGTCGCTACCGCTGATCGCTGCCGAGCCTGTCATCTTGCCGAGAAGACCCAATATTGACACAGAGAGCGGTTTTTCGCGCACGGTGAATGATCGAAGAGGGTGAGCGGTCAGGATCTCCCAGCTGCGAGAGCCAAGCTCAAGTCCGACCATATTCGCTGTTGAACTACTGCTGCTGGCACTGCCATCACGGCGGTGCATGGGCTTCGAGATCTCACCGGTCGTGAAAGCAGAAACGACGTAGGAGCCTGTCTCCGTGCCAGGAAAGGCATCGAGGTGCACGAATTCGCTAAGTGGTTGAGTGGAGACGTTGAAGATGCCTAAGATACCAGTGCCTGTATGTGCGCCGCCGACGTACGTGGATATTCTCAGCAGTGCGGCAGCGGAGTACTCGTTGTAAGGATCTGTGGCTTTGCCGACGATGTGGGGACGCAGGATGACGGTTTTGCCGCGTGTGGTGGGCGCTGTGAGTTGATTGAGGAGGGCCAAGTTGTGCTCTCCTGGAGTATCGGTGAAGTAGATGGGGCCACCGGACACGGCACGGGCGGCCGCGTGAAAGCTAGCCCAGGGATGGGAGGTTTGGAACATGTCCCAGTCTGGGAGGACGTTGAGGTGCTGCGTGAGCAAGCTGTTGTGGGCGTTGCAGAAGATGTGCCAGGGGTGCGAGGCATCTATTTCCGGGAAGAAGTCATCACTGTTGATATGTTAGTGATAGCATGTACACGGCATCTAGAGGCAGAACGCACCTGTTGCGGACCAGCAGGCGTGGCTTGTTACGAGGCAGCTGGCTATGAAAGAGTATCTCCGGAGACTGCGACATGCAGCTGATAGCACGAGAGGAGAAATGCCGCAAATGAGCAATTGTCCATGCGTCCTGATATTGGGTGATCATGGAGCGGCGATCAGGAGCATTTTGGAGCATGCTGAGGAAGAACTGAGCATCCGTTTTGGCGCTGTCAATTCCAACGCTGGCAAGGAAAGCGTAGAAGTCGTTGTACATGCGCTGACTGTCTTCAGGCGCGACCACCGTGAACTTGCCGCCAGCAACACCTGGCTCTTTCTCTACTTCGATAGTCTTGTAGCTATCTGCAATCCATCCGTTGGGGCTCACACCACCCCAGTAGCCTAAGATAGCGTGCCAAACTGCGATATGGTTCACGTTTGGATGGCGTTGTCGTATCTCTGTGGTAAGCTTCTTCAAACCATTTGGGAAGCCTTCCTTGTTGGCCTCGAAGTCGGTCCACGCCCGTTGAAATTGCGTCTCTCCGGAGGACAGTGACTGCCAGTTATCGTCGATGATGAGGTTGGTAATATTGATGTTTTCATTCGACAACGTGTCGAGCGCTCGAGATACTTTGTCGGCCGTGAGGTTTTGGCCTAGGCCGTTCCAGGTGCACTGTGAGCGTGAGAAACTCGGTCAGCAAAGAAATGAAGAGATCGGACATGGCTATCAAATTAGACTTACGTATGATAGACCGTCATACCACTCTTCTAGCCATTCAGGACGGACTTTCTCTTCCGTGAGTGCATCAATTTCCTTTTGTGCCGTGACGGAACCGTTGTCAGCAATCACCTTGCGAGCATGGTACATGGCAGCAGCATTTGCAACTTCGAAGCTTTCAGCAGCAGCCACCAGCACTCGACTCGTGCCAGCTTCTTCCCGATCGTTGCGGGCTTTGACGATTAGATTGCCTTCTTCGTCGTTGAAGAATGCTGTCGTCACATCCTGAACGCCGCTGATGGCCAGACATACAACGTGCATACCGTCGGTGCGGAAGAATGACACAAGCACGCCATCTTTGTCCAGCTTCAAATGCGTTTTGCCCTGCCTGGGTGCCAGCCAAGGACTCCATAATCTCACGAGACTGAACCATCGGCTGAGTTGGGAAGCCTTTCCAATTTGGTGATGACTCCAGCCCGAGTCCTGCGCCTTTGCTGAACTAACAGGGCATGTGAGTGAGTACAATAGAGTTTTGTCAGTCTCCGGCCTTTCATTCTTGATCTGGATGTCCGGACTAAGCCCAGCAAAGAAGTGCTTCAAGTCGTGTTGGGCATTATGCTGGAACTGCTGTCCTTGGTAGTGAAGCTCGCCATCTGCAATTCCAGTCGATTCTTTGACCCATCGCCAGCCTTTCTCTGTAGCCATCTGGAATTTGATGGTGAAGCTGATGGATCGTGCTTCCTTGGGCACGCCTTTGAGCTCACCTTCGAACCAGAATCGTGAGACGCGGAGATCCGAAGGCTGGCCAACCAGAAGTACATCTCCGTAGTCTCTAGTAGGCTTGAGAGCTAGCTCAGACCAGTCGTAGTGCCCCTTGTGATTGTGGTAGACACAAAGCTGAGGATCGTCTTCGCTGATGAGACTAGGACTGGTCGTCTCAAGAAGCACAACGAACTTGACACTCGTGGTCTCTCTTGCGATCTGGGTGATCTGGGCAAGAGGTGGTATACACTTAACTCGAACATCGGCGCCATCATCACCTGTAGTGGGGTAGAAGGCAGGTTTCCTTTGAGGTGGCAATTGCTCAGGAAGGAGATCTGACATCTCTGAGACCGGCACAGGGGGGTAGACGCGCTGGCCGGTGTTGGTGTCACAGTCTGTAATATGTTAGATGGTCTCGTTGGATCAACCTATTATCTATGCAGTCATGGCAGAGCAGAGCAGAGCATGGCACACGTACAGCCGAAGGAGATGCCTTTCTGTTTAGCTCGTTTGATGACCATTTGGGTGCTGGCTGGTATTGGGAGAGACGAGACGTAAGACTGGGAGGATGTATGAAGGTGAAGAGGAACCTACAAGCAGCACCTCTGCGAGAGAGAAGCACGCGTATACAAGCATCACATCACATCACCAATGGAGACTCTTGAGCGATCGATCGTCTAGCAGGCGTCACCCGCATGCAGCAAGCACCTTAGCAGCTCCTTCCTAGACCCTCATCAGCTCAGCTCCCAATGAGGAAAGGCGCCTGCCGGTTGCCGAAGCTTCGAAGTTGGAGCTTTTCTCAGTCGCCGACGATCACTTTTTGCCTGCGCCAGATCCAACACCTGTGCACTTGAGGCACTGCACACCCCGTTATTGCAACGCAATGTTCGAGAACATCTGCTCACTGCCACTGTCTGGCGAGCTTTTCGCCCAGGCAGTGCACCCTTCCGAGCCATTGATCGCGATCGGCCTCAGCAGCGGCCATGTTTCGACATTGAAGCTGCCACCGCTGGACGAGGATGGAGTTCCGCAAAACTCAACAGGCAGGAGAGGCAGCAATGGCACAGGCATGGTCGAGACCGCATGGCGCACCAGGAGACACCAGGGCAGCTGTCGCAACGTCACATACAGCATCGACGGCCGCCAACTCTACTCCGCTGGCACTGACGGTCTTGTCAAGGCCGCCGACAGCGAGACTGGACGGGTCACTGGCAAAATCGCCATTCCTCTGGCTAGTGGAGAGGTTGATCCGCCTACAGTGATCCACGCTCTCAGCCCGCAGACATTCCTCCTCTCTACCGATTCCGGCGCTCTCCACCTCTTCGATTTGCGCGACCCGGCACCTTCCCTTCCGATCGTCGACAACAAGACTGCCTTCACAAGTGGCAGGCCTTCCGCCACTCACTACCCGCACAGCGACTACATTTCCTCGCTATCTCCACTTGCCGCCTCAGCAGAATCAACATCCGGCTTCAGCAAGCAATGGATCTCCACTGGTGGCACCACTCTCGCCCTGACCGATCTCCGTCGCGGCGTTCTCGTCAAGAGCGAGGATCAAGAGGAGATCCTGCTTTCCTCGGTTTACATGACCAATCTGCCAGCAAGGAAGAGCAGAGGCTCTACACACGAGAAGGCCATCGTCGGTGGAGGAGACGGTGTGATCACACTCTGGGAGAAGGGACAATGGGACGACCAGGACGAGAGAATTATCGTCAGTCGCGAGAAGGAGACATTGGACTGCATTGCCGAGATCCCAAGCGGCATTGGCGGATATGGCAAGAAGGTGGCTGTGGGTCTTGGAGACGGCAAGGTCAGATTTGTCACGTTGGGACAGAAGAAGGTCATCGGTGAAGTGATTCACGATGAGGTTGAAGGCGTCATTGGATTGGACTTCGACGTCGGCGGAAGAATGATCAGCGGTGGCGGCTCTATCATCAAAGTGTGGCAGGAACCGCTGGCTACCGTGGGCGAAGATGACGAGGAAGAGGGAGCGGACAGTGACGACGACGACGAGGTCGGTGCTGCGGCGAAGCGACCTGCAGCCAAATCAGACGATGATGACAGCGATGCTGGAGGAGCATACGAGAGCAGCGACGACGAAGGAAAATCGTCGAAGCGCAAGAAGAGGAAGAGGGGCAAGGGACCTGAGAAAGGCGCCAGCTTCACCTTCTCTGGACTGGATTGAACGTGTTGATTGTATGATTTGCGATGATACCCATTGGGGTGGTAGGTAGGTTTGTCATACCAAAATTTCTACGTTACCATCCGTTGTTGTGCTCAGGGACTACACTTTTTTATCCATTCACTCCGGAAAGTTCTTGGCAAGCACGTGCGTACTTGGACAGCATTGAAGGCACATCGAGGGGAGTTCTGGTCGCATTGCCCGCCAACTCTGGCGCAAACACTACAAAAAACTTCGCCTTTGAACAGATACAGGAAACCCACATTGCGCCGTCGGACGCACACCATCTGCCCACAGCAACCTTCAAACCACAATGTCCCCACCTTCTTTATTGAACGGTGCCGATGTGCCAACAGAGCGCGACACTCTGAGTGATGATGCTCTGGCAAGCACGAAGGACTTGGGAATTCCCGAGCTTCTGCAAATCATCCTTCTCCAAGTCCCCATCGAATATCTCACAACGCTACGCCCCGTGGCTCAACTGTGGCGTAACATCATCTCCGAGCTCAATCACCTCGAACCTGTCAGCATTGGCCACGGCGACGTGGACTGCGTGTGTCTAGGCAGCACGGAAACTTGCGTAGATATACCGCACTACGCAGGCCGCTTCGCCATCCGAGGGAACCCGATTTTCGCGTACACCCACATCTACCGCACCACCACCAAAGACCATAACGGCGAAGACATCATTCCAACGAAACAGCGCCACTGCCGTGGACTCAAGTTCAGGCCATGGGGTGATACCTCCTCCGAACTGGACACGAGCGACGACCACTTCATCACGGATCCGCCTATCACCTTGGTCGCGCTCGGCAAAACTGGAAATGGATACACTCGTGTGAAAGCTATGCTACGAGTGCCTACAGGGATCCGCGCGAGCGATTTACGGGATGTGTTCGCTAAGATGGAATACGCGGATGATGGTCGTGGCAGGCCTTGTGACCCGAGGCCCTCTGCTTGGTATGCGTGTACCTCTGAGATCATCAGAAGGACTAGTGACACAGGCAATGGCGAGCGCGAGCGCGGTACTGGAGAAGATTTCGCAGCGGAGACGTTGACACTATCTTTTGGTATTTGAGAGATGACCGCCAGGCAGAAATGAAAGTGGCTTGCATGAGCAAGAGGTCCTCCGAGAAAATGCCTCGCCGCCTTCATCAAAGTCCCTCATGCCCTCATCATCTTGCTCGGCAACCCGCAAGTCTGGAAAAGAAGCTGGCATAATCCGCCATGGAGACGCCCCCGGCACACAAGAATATTTCTCAAAATCTTTGATCTTCTCATAGTCGCGCAAGAAGTCTTCGTTGAGGAAACATTGGCCAGTCACTTCTTTGGGTGGCGATTCAATCATGGCGAGGATGGCGTCGGAGAAGATTGTTGGCTTTCGCAGATCGCTCTCATCTGCTCTGTGAGATTCGGTTGCGGCAGATTCAATGGCTTGCACATAATTCTTTAGCAACGTCTCGATAGCATGGAAGGAAAGATTTGCTTACAGCTGCTGGCCAAATGCTAGAAATCGACATCTCATCCCTTTCGTCCCTTTTCCAATCCATCGCAAGCCCAGTCGTCAATACACTCATTCCCACTTTACCAATGGCATATGCCGTCTTGCCACGGAAGAAGCGGCTGTAGATCGAAGGGCTGACAACAATAATCCGACCTTTGCCATTTTCACATAGTTGTGGCAGACACGCCTGGACACAACCATAGAGACCTTTGAGGTTCACCTGCTGCATCAACTGGAAGCGTTTATGGGCGTATTGGCTATGCTCGACCACTAGATTGCACCACTGTTGTATACTAGCACGTCAAGCCGGCCGTAGGTTGCGATTGTGACTTCTACTAGTTTTTGCACGCTGGTGAAGTCTCGGACGTCAATTGATATCGCTTTTGCTTTTCCGCCGGCTGAGGTGATTTCGCGGGCTACGGGGTTGATTGTGGATGCTGGGGAGTTTGGATCTGGTGGGAAGGAAGAGCATGCTGTAGCGTCGGAGGTTGTTCTTGCTGCTACGACGACTGTGGGCCAATTTTTATCAGTATGTACTCAAAGTTAAGAGTATGAATGTCGAGCATATCTTACCAGCATATCCAGCTTTCGCGAGATCGATAGCTACTTGTCTTCCAATGCCTCATGATGATCCCACGATCAGTGCCACATCTCCTTGACGGTTGGGTTTGTTCATGGTCATACAACGAGTAGCGTTACTCTTTCTTTTGGCATGAGCTTTTCACAACACTGGAATTCGATGGTCTCTAGTTCGGTATATATCAACCCATGCTCAAGCCGAGGCTGGTAGGGCAAGCATTGTACGGGCTCAGTAATCACCAAGTCACACCATGATGTATGTTCGTGCTTCAAGGTCTCAGAGCATTGCCACCTGAAGTCCGGACGTGCATTACTGGGCCAATTCGCAAACTCCTCTTGTCTCGGGCCACAAACAATTGACATTCCCGTGACAGCGGTGAGTGGTTGGCGCTTTGGTCATTTCGGCGATAGGGATCATGAGTCGGTTATGCGCGGGGTCGTTTTTCGAGCTGGTTACTCTTATAGTGCATCCTCAAAGTGTGCTGTTGGGCGATTTAATTGGCTGATCGAGTGAACCACCAGACAAGGCAGAGCGTGCCAGTATAGGTCGCACAGCAAGCGAGAAGAGCACCAGAACAATAGCACCGAAGTATACGTAGCTTGGTCTGTATTCAGTGTCGTTAACCACGTTAGCCTATGCCTTATCGTCCTTGTTTAGTCCTACCTTTTGGACGAACGCGAGCCGAGCTGAAGTGTCCCCATGAGATGACGTTGTAGACGGGACCCTTCGGTTCAAGCGACAACGTGAAGACGAGAGAGGTGGGGCATCGCGCATTGCTCCCGGTAGCTACCACGTATTTAATAGCCTCGCATTTCTCAGAACATTGTGAATCTTCACATCTACATCAACCATCAACACAAATTACTAACGTAAGTGAAGCAAACATTCGTTCTAAGCGAGGTCCGGCTAACAGTAAACACAGCTCAATCACCTCACCGTCGCAAACATGAGCGCAACTACCACCGGCAAGAAGCTCAGACCATGATTGTGCTGCTTGGAATTGTGCTAATCAGCATGTGTAGTACTCTACGAAAAGGGAACCAACTTCAACATGGACTACTACCTCAAGACTCACATGCCCCTCGTCCAAGAGAACTGGTCTCCCTACGGCCTCAAGTCCTGGAAGGTATGCTACGCCGATCTCCCCACTGCATGATCCGCTGTGGGTGCAACGGCTAACAAAGTAAAGGTCATCCAATTCGGAGACGACTCTCCCTACGCTGTACAGGCCACTCTCGAGTGGGACAGCTTGAACGACTTCAAGAAGGCCGCGGGCAGCGATGCCACCAAGACCGTTATGGACGACGTGAAGAACTTCTCCAACACCACCCCTAAGCTCTTCAGCGGTGAGGTCGTTGGCTCCAAGTAGATATGGACGTTCTGGGCTCGACGCGAGTCTAGCAACATGTAGATGACTACCGCTAGCAATGAATGAAGCCACGGCCTGCTTATATCGATCTCCAAGCTCCCCTTCTTCTCAGACTCACTTGCTATTGCATTGATTGTTTTACATCTTAATGGGCAAGATAGCTTAGAGCTTAGCGAGATCTTGTGGCATAGGCCCAAAGAAGCTATCATCAACCTCTCGCCAGACACTTTCCTTACTCTCTTCAGTCACCAGCAATGGCGCCACCAGCCTCCTACAAACAAGACTTGTTAGCAACTGTCTCGTGTTATATCACCGACGTCTCCCTTACCAGATATTCTGATGTTCAGGTCTCTCTTCAATCCTCCGCATAGCGCCTAAGTCCCGATACCTCACGTAGACCAATACCTCTCTCGCAGCCTTCTTCCTAGTGAATACCGCAAAGGTAAGCACTCCCGAATCGCTCCCTCGACTCCACCCTGCAAATTCGCCCAGCCCTTTAACCACTGCTTTCTTCTCGCCACTCCTAGCGCAAGTCATCTGGTGAATTCGCACGACGACACTGCCACCTCCAAGACTCCTCTCTTGAGACCTCGCGAGAAAGCCAGCAGCCAAATACCACGCAACCATCGTTTCCTTTTTATCGCATAGCTGTTGGTCTTTGACAATCTTCTCGAAGGGTTGGAAGAATGTGGTGTCGTTAAGCTGATCTTGTAATGCCGCTTTGGATGTGTACATCTCTAGGCCAGCGACGACTAGATCGTCGTGTGCAGAGCTAGCTGAGGTCAGAGGGGTGTAGTAAGACCAGGCTATGCAGCGAGTTGAAGGGAGTCGGTAGAACCCGCGAGCTCCTTGCCGCAGACTGGAGAGGAGGGTCGATTGTTTGGGCTCCGAAGCTGGGTGCATGGTGATGAAGAGGGCTATGTGGTCGTCCATTGTGATAATCGCTATG
Source organism: Melanodothis sp. VS III C KN 2 (assembly GCA_019775565.1). NCBI lineage: Eukaryota > Fungi > Ascomycota > Dothideomycetes > Cladosporiales > Cladosporiaceae > Melanodothis > Melanodothis sp. VS III C KN 2. The sequence goes on from JACWFM010000013.1 coordinate 911,532, forward strand.
CTATTATGAGTTCTTTAGAGATCGAACTATCACAGACTTCGTGGTCTCGACTCGAGCGGCGATGGTGGTGGCGCTTGGAGGTGTAGAGATGGTGACGGAATGCGTTTCGCGTGATGTTCCATTCAAGTTATCACTCTGCCACAGAGCGGCAAGAATAGCAGCTGCCTGGTGAGTTCAATGTCTTTCAGTGGCTCACATTCGTTTTTTGCATTAGTAGCCATCAACTCGGACCCTTGTGTAGAGCGATCGAAGCGGGGCAGACTGAGCCGCCATCCGAGGTGTAGAAATACAACAGCGAGCGAAGTGTCACATTTGGAACATTCAGGCTTTTCGTATTCTATACATATAGTCGAGTTCATAAACAACAGCATACGTCCACTCGATGCTCAAAACTACTCACACTGCATCAGAACTTCATGTTGGTGGTGGGACTCATGCTCTGCCGCTTCAAAATCGCTGGAGGATAGCACTGGTATCCTCCGTGTGGACGATCATCAACATGTTGCTGCTCGCGCAACGAATAGATGGATGGTGGCCTATTCGCCTCCAAGTTTTTCAGCGGGTCTTCGCACTCTGAAGGGCTTGTTCCAATCGCCTTGTCTTGTGCGCTGTATGCTGGAGACTCGGCCACAAGGTGCTCTTCGCTTACGTTCGTGAGGTTGTCCCGCTTGCCTGCAGTGACACTTGACAGAGGTATGGCCACACTCCCTTGGCCGGAGTCAGAGCTTTCGTCGGGTAGTCTCTTGCTCTCGCGGCGCGAGGTCTGGCGACTGTCGTTGCGAGCTGAGGAGAAGACACGGAGTGGGTTGGTGAGGTATGTCCGGAAGAACACGCGGAGTGCAGGTGCACTGGCGCAGATGAGTGACAGCTGTGTCTCAAGCTGGGCCCAAACGAGGACGTCGTAACCGTCCCATGTAAGATCAGTACTGTGGCCGACCTTCTCGAGGTAGTACGTTCGCACTGAGCCTGCTGCAACGGCAATCAGGCCCAGAGAGAAGATGATATTCATTGCAATCTTCTGACGGCGCGGAGCGTCGAACTTGCGAAGCATGATGCATGGAAGCAGGACCGAGTAGAGATCGCTTGCAACGCTCATGGCTCCAGACAGGACGTTGGTGTATTGCGACTCGATGCAATGGAATGTCCCCTGGTAGAATGGATCGAAGGACTTCCAGTATGCCGCGGTTGGAGAGCACGAGAATATGAGCGTGAAGATGAAGACGAGGGAGTATATAGCGGTGACGACAATCGCACTGAGGATGCCGTACTTCCAACGCATGTTGTAGGTTCCTTTGGTCAGGCGTCGATAAAAGAGGAGGATCGAGCACTTGGTGAAGCCCGTAGAAATAAGATAAGTGACTTCTGCACACCAGCCCATCATGGCTAGCGGTACATAATTAGATATTGGGACATCCCACGTGTGGATTCCAGATCCGTATTTCTCGCTGCTTAGCAGAGTAAATACCGTGAACGCTATTGAGGCCAACCACCCTGGAAGGAGAAGAGCCTTTATTCATGTCAGCTGTGTCGATTTGGCAGTCATGCGAAAAGCATGTCACGTACATCGTCAAGACCAAGTGGTCCAGCTTGCTTCCTGGCTCGTAGCCAAAGCCTCAAGATGACAGCGATCGAGGATGCTGCTTGGAGTGTACCAGCATATGCCGGCATCCAAGACCGGCGGACTGGATCGATGTAGTTTGGCGGTGGCCATGTCAGATAGACACTAGGATCCTGGCGGTGCAAGTTTCCTGACATGATTGAAGACGGCTCGATGTGAAACAGATAGCAATGCGACAGATCTCGTCCCAAGTGCAACGGGCACCACGCTGTTATACACAATCATCGAGACACCATGCAAGGGTCTGTCCAGGATGACGAAGGCTCTTCCCCATGTCGTACCGCACTGGTGAGTGTGAACAGGTAGCACAAGCTATCGCTAAATAGTTCGATGCAGTGACGCCTGCCAAAGATGAAGATGCAGTGGTGCAGCTTGCACAAAAGCGCCATATCGCCGGGACTGAAGTGGCAACCTGCATCTTTCCGTCGTCTAAACGCCTGCAGGGACCAGGGTGGTTGCATGTACGCCTCTTCCCCGGTGCAGCTGGATGAATTATCCCTGCAGGTCGAAGTATATCGGTCCCGAAACGGACGAGCTCCATCTCACGCATCACGCCGTGGCAGGACCTACATTCCGTATTAATTGTCTCGATTGTGGATTTGTCAAATCTCGTGTACTGCAGATCGGGCGTGCGCTGCAGGTCGGATGTGATGCCACGGGTGCCGGCGTACGATCAGAGGATTTGACAGGTGGTTGGATCTGCGTTTGACAGGCTTTGTGGGTCGCTCGCGACGTGTGGAGACGGCCGATTCTTCATAAGCTGCAGTCATGGCTGAAACCAAAGCCTAAGCATGTTGCCCGTTGGGTTCAGGGTGCTTTCTGATGCTTTCTTGTGTGCATGGCTGATATACCGGCATTTCATGTTGAAGGAGAGCAACCAAGACTAAGGAGTGCGTGGCCGGATTCTGATTCCGAGGAGTGGGGGGACGTGGAAGGACCTTGGTCCTGGGACCCAATACACCAACGCATTCATGCACTCGACTACTATTGTACCGCATTTGAAAGAAGTCGCAAGAAGCCGATGGTACCTTGAGGTGCAGCTGGCTAGTTGAAGAGGGCCTCAACGGCAGATATGGCATTGGTTCGTCTCAGCCCGTCATGTGTTGACCTGCATGCCTTGGTCCCGAGTCAGGAAAAATGAACGGGTGCTTTGCATGGTCCCAGCTTCCATGCAATCGGTAACAGGGCGAGATTCATCTGCCGATACGATGCAGCTACCATCGTGTGCGTTCCGATGTATCGAGGCCCTCGCATGAGCAGAGATCTGCATTGAGGTAATACTTTCCTGGGTGCTTACTTATCGTCGGACAGCTCCGTTCTCGTAATTCAGCCTTCACTTTACGCTACCACCCTTTCGTTTGTTTTCACACATGGGTAGGCATTAGTCAACCATACTATGCTACTACTTGAACGGCCCTGCCATCTCCACGCGACGTACGGAATCCTCTTCCGATGACAATTGCAAGGTTGTTGAACCAGGGAGGTATATATTCCACATTACTTCAATTGGTAGGCTAACGCTGCTACCAATCCAACTCATCCCACGCTCTGGGTCCATCTCACGGAGATGGCCTCTTGAAATCGTTCTAGAGCCGTCAAACCATCAGATATCTATTTCGACCGCTTCAAACACTCTTCTCGGGCACCATTGCAGCTATCACTTTCTCTTTCCAGCTTTGAGCGCCGCGAGTTCTTCGCGCAGCACTCCCATGGCGAGATTGTCTGCCTCCCGTTTCCTCCTCACAGCCTCATCGACACTCGCTTGCCAGCGTATGTTGAACATCTCGGAGCCTTGCCCGAGAGCCTCCTGTTTCCATTTGGCCGCCTCATTCTTGTACGCCTCAATCTGCTGTATCAAGATCGCCCTCTCGTTCGTTGCGAGCTGCGTTCGAACGCCATCCAGCTGGCCCCGTCGGTACGTTTCGGGTATCTCCGACACGAGCGCGCGTTTTTCGGCACTGAGAGTGATGACCTGCTGCCTGAAGCGAGAGCTGTCTTCTGTCAACTGCAGATTCAGGTCACGAACTTGGCGCTCCAGATTCTCGTTACTTGTGCGCATGGCTTTTAGGAGACGGCAGTTGTGGTTTGAGTCCTTCTCGAGCTTGTCACGCTCAAGGGTGAGTTTCTTGATTGTGCTCTTGTGCTGACGAATCTCAGCTTCTGATGATAGCTGAGCCTTGTGGTTGCTGTTTACGCCAGGTGTCGGATCAAAGTCGTTGCTCTTGGCGGTGTCGTTTCCGGTTCTCTCGATCTTTCTCTCGTGGTCGTCGTCGCCTTGTACGAGGCTCTTAGTCGGGATCTTGCGATCCTGTTTGACGCGGCCCTCGCTTGCGACCTCTGTGGTCTGAGCCGTATTGGAAGCCGCCAAGGACGTCGCATCATCGGCCATTGCTGCTGACTTTTGCTTGTGATCAAAGGTATATATGACTCGCAGGTGGGATGCTGTCAGTGTCACAGGCGTTGTCACTGCTAGGTCGCAATGCTTAAAAAGGTGTGCGGTTTTGTTGTCGTGCGCGCAAGGAGTAAGACAGTTTGCCGCGGTTTGTCGCGGTACAAAAGAGGAGTGTTTGCTTCCTGCAGACCTCGAGATTTTTGGTGTTGGTGTTTGCAGAAAGCAAATGCGGGTAAGAGGTGACTTCTTCTCCTTCCTTCTCTCCACAGTGTGCCAGTGAATGGCGCCTACGCCCTATTATAGCGACGGTCAAGGCTCAAACCCGGGCAATTGCTGATATCTGGATTATCCTATACTTCTGCGTATCTAGGGAACTAACTATACATAACCTGCCGTGTAACTGTCGGTACCTTACCTCTAGCTCATGAAGCGCATTTCTCGCCTCACTCTCGCTTCTCAACTGCTTTCAGACCTCGTTATCCTGCTCTCTACCAGAGTGGTGTTGTGTCCTTGGTGAACTACGTCTCTGCAATGTAGGACACGATGCTCGATCTTCAGCACAGAGAGGTCTTGTTTCGCCAGCTCTGCCGTATCACGATTGCATGCAGCCTGCGGCTCACTTGCGTGTCCGACGAGCTGTGCCATACGTCGACCATGCGCAGCCTCCATCTCACTGTGTAGCTGCGCTTTCTGTTACATGTGTCGTTTGTGGTACTCGCGTGCGTCTTGACGTTCTTTGGTCAGTTTCAGGGGCGGACGAACCCACTGTACAAGTCATGGCAATGAACATACTCGACAGCATCGAATACGAACTTCAAGTTGATCTGATGCGTCAGAGAAGAGGCATAGGGAGCAGTTCTTTCGAAGCTGTGAAGTTGTTCTCTTCATGGACCTGGAGGTGGCCCAGCGCTTTTGTGTAGGCGTGTCGATATCAATACATCGGCTCTCACCTCGGCGACAGGTAGTCAGTAGATAGTTCCTCGTTAGATTAGTCGGCGTATGAGACTGAATTTGAGGTCCGTCATCGATGATGATAGCACAGATGTCGACTGTAAACAAAGTGCATGCTGTGCAACTTCCGCGCCAATACTGGACACTATCATGCATATTCCTCAGTCAGGCATGTTTGACGAGTAGACCTCAGACAAAAACTCTCCTACACTTTGTAGTTTGTAGAAGAGGAATGAGGGATGAAAGTAGAATGCTAATTGAAGAGCCCGTTGGCTTCAATGTTCAGGAAGCATGACCCTTGCTCGTCATCTCAGCTAGCGCGGATTCAAAACAATGCAACACCAGTAAACAACATTATCTTTACACCTGCATGTCGATCCTTCCTTCCGACCACACTCACACAACTTCGCAGTGATCTCAACATGGCGACTCCAAGTCGGCTCCCGTCAACGCGCCGCCCGCCTGGTGCTGCAGCAGGCCGCGCAAGACCGACTTCCATGATCGAGGTACCACTTACCGCTCTCACACCTTCTATGCGATGAGCATTTCCGCTGAACATTCGACAGCCCGGATTTTCTGGCCTCCCGACCCCAACGAAAGCCGAAGCTCCCAAATCGAAACGACTGAGCCTATTGCCGCAATTCCCTAGGAGCATCTCTGCCGAGCACAAGAAGGAGCCCGAGGTTGTAGAAAGGGAGAACCACGATCCGGATATACCAGAAAGAGATGGCTTCGAGGACTCGGCCGCAAATGCTGCAAGACAGGCCGATCGGAAGGCTATGCCTCCACCTCCAACATCAAGGCTCGCGCGAGGTCTGTCGACGAGGGTACCGGCATCGAGTCAGCTCGGGAGGGCACCCTCCACAAGGTCACATACACGAACACAGTCAGTGCAAAGCAGTGCCTCAATTGCAAGGCAGGAGCCGCAAAGGAACACGATTACAACTACGCCACCGAGCGCTCGTATACCTGCTGCCGACAGCCTCCACAAGCGAGCACCTTCGATTGAAACGGCCTCTCAGACCCCCAGGGCAAGTGGTCTTGCGCGTTCGGCAAGCGTGAGGACCACACAACCACAAGGCCACACCCGGAACCCCAGTGTCACAGCCACTGTCCCGACCTCTGGTCTTCGACGCACGAACAGTGTGCGGCCCACTTCGATCAACACGTCGATCGCAAGCCAGGTTCCTGTTGCGCCATCGCCAATTTCACCGAGGAAAGTCCCAGAATTGAAACCAAGCAGCAAATCACAGCTACCGCCGTCATCGAGGCCTACATTTAACACCTTCCAGCAACATTACTCGCCTTCCAAAACTGCGCTGCCAAAGCCTCCTGTCCCAACATCTAAATTCTCGCGGCCTGCACCTGCTGCACTTGAGGAAGACATCTCCGTGCCTTTCGATATTGCAAGACAGCAGGTTGAATTATTACAGCTATCCCTAATTCACGAGACTTCTGCGCAGACTACACGTCAATATACGGTGGATGCAAAGCGCAAACTTGGCAAAAGACACGCCAGATTACGCAAGGACTTCGAGGCCGTGCGTGAAGCCGAACTGGCACAGCAAAAACTGGCGAATTTGAAAGCGCTGCAAGCTTGGTGTCCTGATCCGTCACTCCTCGCTGAGAATCTACAGACGCTCGCGAGAGTTCACAAAGACGTGGTCGCACTCACGCACTCAGAAAGCAGGTACACTGGGCTTCTCGCTGTGTTCGAAGACTGGGCCACTGCTGCCGAAGGCAAGATGACAGCGAACTCGAAAGGCTTCGTCGAACCGCTGCCAGGATCTTGGAGGGAAGCACATGCTTCCACTGCACTTAAGATTCGCTCGCTGCAACGCGAGATGGCTACGCTGCCGCCGCTACCTGATCAAGAGGCTTTCAATGGGGTGGAGACGAGCTTACAGATGATCCTTGGATCGTGCCGCTCCTTAGTAGACGGTATATTGCGTGAGCTAGATATGATGGCCAAGCTTGAGAAAGAGCTTCTGGGGCAGGAGCAGGGGAGGATCGATGGTGCTATAGGTGCCCTGAGATTGGACGAGCATCAAAAGCACGATTGGATCCCGGCGTGGCAGAAGACTGCATGAGAAGGCACTTGAGATGGATGGATGCGAGCGAGGACGGCGGATAGTTTGCTTCAGGATACCCATAGGCTGCGTTGTTTTGAATGTGATAACTTTGGCACTGCGTTGTTGGCCGATCCGGCCTAGATGTGTACGCTTCATTGCCTGTCGTACGAATTAGTAGATACCACTACAGGCCCACATGCTGTGATCTAAACCCCACCACAAAAATACCTAGGTTCAATGTCATTATGATCTTCTACATCAATTGGATCACATGCCAATTTATAAAGCTCTCGGGCAGCTCCTGCCGAACGCGGCCCACTTCGGCACTAAACACCAACAATTCTCCCCAGGGTCTGTACCATTCTGTATAAGACGGGATGGCCGCCTTTGATAATTAACACATCCAAACTAGAATTCATCAAAACACACCGGACTGAGACACGCAAACACAATAATGACTAACAGCAAGTCTGTCCTCATCACAGGCTGCAGCAGCGGCATCGGCCACGCCCTCGCCCGCGAGTTCAAATCGCAAGGCCTCCGAGTCTTTGCCACAGCCCGCAAAACAGAGTCCATCGCCGACCTTGCTGCTCTCGGAATCGAGACTTTACCCTTGGAAGCGACCAGCAGCGAAAGCATCGAAGCCCTGAAAGCAGAGGTTTCCTCGCGTACAGGAGGCAAATTGGACTTCCTTGTCAACAATGCCGGCCGCAACTACACTGTGCCCGCGCTGGAAGTCGAGATGCACGAGATCGAAGCCACCTTTGCAGTGAATGTCTTCGCCGTCATGAGAATGACACAGGCGTTTGCGCCGCTTTTGATCGAAGCGCAAGGCACCGTCGCGATGATCGGATCGCTCGCTGGCGAGATGCCGTATGTGTTTGGCAGCGTCTACTGCGCGTCGAAAGCGGCGCTGCACGGCTACACGGACACTTTGAGGCTGGAGTTGAAGCCTTTCAAGGTGCGCGTGGTGAACGTTGTAACGGGTGGCGTCAAGAGCCAAATTGCGAGGACGGTCAGGACGCTGAGAAGCGATTCTATCTATTTGCCTGTTGAGAAGGACTATGAGAGGAGGTTGACGCACAGCCAGTCTCTTGGGATGGATACTGACAAGTACGCCAAGTCTGTGGTCTCGCAGTTGACTGGATGGAGGCAGAAGCAGACGATTTGGGAGGGTGAGTTTCGCAAGAGCTTCCAGACTTGTAAAGGTGGAGTTGCTAATATTCCGCTGTAGGCTCCAAATCATGGCTTGTGTGGTGGGTCACAGGCTTCATGCCCAAGTTTGTCATTGTACGTATTGCAAGTATGCACGTTTACTGCTAGGCCGAAAGACTGACCTGCTTTTCTAGGAAACCGCGATGACGAGGATGTTCGGCCTCTACAAGCTGCGTCCGGCCGATGCGAGGCAAAAGTTGGCATGATGTGGAACTTCATCTAGAGCTCAGAACTTACATGTAGCATTTGATACCCAGATATGGCATTGACCAACTACTATACCTTCATGCCTGGTGAGAATTGAAGACCAGACACAGGGATAATCCCTACAACACATCGAAACAACCACAACCTTTGCAGTGATCGTCGATATTCACTCGGCTGTTCGCATCACAGCCGAACGCAAAATATCAAGCCTCGTACTTTGCGAACACACTCTCCACCTCCCCAAACTCACGCATCACAGTACTCTTTCTCCTCTCGCCCCTGATACGGAATCTAGCCGGGAAGTCCTTGGCACAAACCAAGAAGCCTTCCGAGTAAGCAGTTCTCGCATCTGTGTCGACCGGCACATCCTGTCCAGACTCATCCACAGACGGCGACATTTCGAACGCCCAGAGCAACTTCGACATAGCCAGGAACAAGTTACGCTCAGCGAGGTGAATTCCCGGACAGAGTCTGCGCCCGGCTCCATAGCCGTAATGGTCTCTTTCTTCGTATGCACCGTTGGCAAGCTCAGGCGCTAGCTTGGTGCATCCAGCGAAGTGGTCTGGGTCGAAAGAGTCTGGGTTCTTGTATTTTGCGGCGTCGTGTTGCATTCCCCAGGCATTGATGATGACGGTTGTGCCTTTTGGTATTAGGTAGCCATCGACCCAATCGTCTTGAGTTAGAGCATGCGGGAAAGCCAACGGTGTAACAGGTCGCCATCGCATGGCTTCTTTGACGCATTGAGCTACAGAGAGCGATCAGTCTGGGTCAATCAGGCATTTTCGAGATCTTGCAGAACCATCTTTTGCAAACTTACCTACGTACGGCAAAGCAGCGTAATCCTCCCACGTAGGACTGCGGTCTTCGCCAACAACGCCGTCGATCTGTGCTTGGGCCTTACGCTGCACGTCCGGATAAGCAACCATTGCTTGCACAAAGGCAGTAATAATACTGGCAGAAGTATCACTGCCGCCTTCTGTTACAGTGCCTCCGAGGAACCAGAGCTCGTGGTCACTGTACGTCATCCCAGGCGCAGCCTTCTCGCTCTCGACTTGGTCGAGTACCTTGTCCATGAGACTGCCGAGCGAGCCTGATGCCCTGCGTCGAGCTCGTATCCCAGTGAGAAAAGAGGCATAGAGTGCGTTCATTGAGCGCTGTACGTGAGTGGCGCGGTCACGCCAGTGTAGGAAAACCTTTTGGGGTAGGCGGTGCAGGATTGGATATATGTCTGTCCGAGTGGCAAAGTTTTTTAGTTAGCTGCAAGTCACAGGCTGACTTCATCTTTGACTACGCTTCCAGTACTTACCCACTGGAGGCGTGGCTCCCGTCTCCATGACCTGCGACCAAATTTCCATCAGGCTGTACAAGCTGCACAAGACCTGTCAACGCATGTTCACCTCTCCAAGTACCAACGCAAATCGCAACTCACCTCTCCATATGCTCCGTCTGTGGAGTTGGCGTACGAATCCCCCACACAATCGACATCGTAACAGAGTTGCTAAACCTCTTCGGATGCAACATATGGTCTTCTGGTTTGAGCAAATAGTCTCTCACCATCTGTCTCGCCTCAGCCTCCTGCAGCGGCAAATGCTGCTCGTCCACAACCTTCTCCATCAAACTGCCGTGCAGCAATTTCCTCGTCGACCGCCACTGCTGCCCATGCGCCATCAAAAGAATATGATCACCAGATGATATCAGATTCGCCACGTACGATTTCGGCCGATCGGAGTACAGAGTGCTTTTCTTGTCGATGAGCTGTTTGACGAGGCGGCGATCGGTGATCACGACTGCTGTGCCGGTGCCCAGTTTGAGGGAGTAGAGACCACCGTACTGTTTTGCCCATTTTGAGAATTGTAAGTGGGCGCTTTTCTGTGGTATCTGGTGGATGTTGCCTAGAACTGGGAGGGTTGGCGGGCCAGGCGGGAGGTGTTTCTCGCGTCGCCCGATGAACAGGAAGATGTATGTTACTGCTGCGGTTGAGCAGAGCAAGCTGAAGAAGAGGAACAATGACATCTTGCGGTGTAGTGAGATATGTGCGGTCGCGTGAAGGTGTCTGTCCGAGTTCCTCCAGTCTTAGATTTCGTCATGTCTATTGTTGCGAACGCCTAGAATGCATGTACTGCCGTACCGGATGAGGGGTTGCGCAGAGACGATTTGCCGAATGCGGGTGGGGGAGATTCAAAGCAGCCTTTGGTACCGTTGGAGGATGCGTTCTTAGACTCACACCTCCTGATCGACATGTTACTGTTCAACTCATCTTGCCTCTTCCTGAAAGAAAATGTGGTGGCAAAACAAAATTGCTAACCTCGATACCAGATTTGCGGCTACTGTAAGTCCTGACAAAGCTGCTGACTTGTCGAGCCAGCGCATTATGAACAGACCGAGCCTCTCAGAGTCTAGACCTTAACCGCTGAAGCAGGCGATGGACTGGCACGTATATGCAGCTGCAAACATGTTGTTACATATAAATATATTGTGTCCAGCACACATGGAAGAGCTTCGGCCCAGGACGAAGCTTCTAGTTGGCAACGACTTGGCTTAGCTTAGCTCGCTTGACTGGTTCTGTGCATTAAGTACATGTATGACACAAGTATGATGGGAAATGCTGACAACGCATGTCGGCTTCAGGCTGACAGGGATACTGATAGGGATGCTGCATTCGATTGGCAGGTGCAGCCTGCGGATAAGATGACATGGCTTTTACCATCAGGAGTGCATCAATTGCATCTTGACTATTCTCCTATTCAGGCATACTCCCAAGTTTGAGTTCATGCCTTTTTAGCCCTACTTTCTGGATTGAGTTCATGCCGATGGCTGCAAACACCAATCCTTCTGGCGCCCTGTTGTGGATAAACTACGACAGCTCTACCCCATCAAACCCACAAGGCTTTACCTCCACCGTAAGACAGCATGTGATGCTCAATCACTTTACCAGAAAAGCAAAGCGAGGGGAAAAGCCGGAGATCGTTGGTAAGTCAACACAAGACGATAAAACAAAGGATCGTGACACACCAGCAGAAGAAGTCGCGGTCAATCCCTTAAAAGCTGTTCCATCGGACCTCGAGCGAACGACCCTCCCTCTGGCGTTGTACTCTCCGCCGCCAACGCGAGGACTGACCAACGATGAGCACCGCAGCATCTACAAGGCAATATGGTGGCATCGATTCTCTCCTTTCGACCCTCCAGAACGAGAAGTGATGGATTGGACGCAAAAGTACAGGGTTCACGCCAGCGGGCTACTCGAGGAGTTAGCAAAGGACGATAGCACTTTTCTCGAGATCTTTATGTCCTTTTCTGCAGCCAAGGAGATTGCTCTGACCGGATCAAGAGATCTCCGACCATACTTTCGCCACAAAGGTAGAGCAATTTCTCTGGTATCGAGAGATGTGAACCGTGAGTTGTGTAAGCCTGGGTTCAAACCTCGAAAATGCTGAATCGTGCCTAGACGAAGGGGTGGCGTTAAGAGTCAATGCCATAGCGGCGATAAGTCTGTTGAACCGGATGTCTTTCGCCGAGCAACAATACGAAGCCGCAGACCTTCATATGCGAGCACTGCAAAATCTGACAGCTCAACGGTTGCGGCAACTACCCGATTTCTGTTGGCTTGTAGTTGTCTGGTCTGACCTCCACCTGACCGCTGTTCAATTGCGTGTGCCTTATATCGAATACTATGTCCATCCAGACTTCCGAGCACGACCGTTTAGCGGCAAGTTCCAATTCGACATGGACACCTACCTCTGTAGAATCCTCCCAAGCGAGCCTGCCATCTCTCGATCTTTCCGAACCATAGCAACACGGCTGTATCAAGATCTTCGCGAGTGCGGGTACGCTTATGACCAGAAAGACTTAGATTGGAAGGTATTCAGGGGAATGTCTTACGACATCGCCTATCTCCTCGCAGAAACGCAAGTGGAGATCGAAAAGGATGGAACGCTTGAGGAGAAGCTTATTACTATCGGATGTCAGATTCAATTCTGGGGCATGCTACACATTACTGTACCACAAAGTGGGCTTCAGAGCTTCCACATGTCTCGACTTACGAGTCTGCTTGCTTCTATACAGCCTAGCGCCCTCTGCAAACGATGGCTCGAACACACAGGCAGCCTTGACTTGATTCTATGGTGTCTGTGCAATGCAGTAAGATCGGCGCTTTATTTGCAATCCAACGGTGCTCTGCCGCCCTGGCTCCAGGATCATGTCAGTTATATCAAGAACCTTCTCGGCATAGCCAATACACACGATCTCGGAACTCGTTTGCACAGCTTGCCACGTACCAAATCTTGGAACGAGCCTGCATATCGAGCATTCTGCTCACTAGCGCCAACGTACGAAGACTCGTCAGCCAGGACGAACGCCATGAGCCACTTTCATGTAGAAGTCTTCCGGGATCTCCGCTTGGATCTCGACCTTCCTAGCTCGTCGCCGCACTCGGAGGAATGAACAGGCATAGCAGCAAATCGCGATTGAATGGTCCACTGTGGCTTAAATCAGCAAGCTACGTGCCCAACGAATTCCTGTCGCGGATGCGAGGCTAGAATATTTTTGCAAGCTCACACCATAAAGTATGCGACTCGCAGAAGCGGTAGTCTTTAAGACTTCCAGCATCGATAATACTCTACGTGAGAAGCTCTGGCTGGAGATCGCTCGGAAAACTGTACAGCAGAACAATGGCATCAAGCCTGCTTGGATGTTCCTCAAACGAAGCGAGCTCTTTCGGATCGAAGAGACTTCGTGATCATTGATGATTACAAAGAAGACATCTGCGGTGCTTTGGAGAACTACTCAAGACAGCTCGATGATCCGAAGAAGGAGATGGATCAAAGTACTAATGCGGCGCAGCGTATCGAAGATAACAATGAAGCACTCGATCGACGGGACGATCTTGGAGCCTGGCGAGCGCTGTTGGAAATGTCGACTGCCCCTGCTTCGATGAAACAATGCTTCGTGTCCCCATGCTAGCATGCTTCCCACGCAGATTGTCTGGCAGACGTGAATGTTGACGTGGTTGGCATGGAGTAGGGGCAGAGAATCCGGGAGCTGCAGAAGGAGACTGGCGAAGGTCTGGCCCTGGGAATCAGGATGGGGTACATAGTGAGAGAGCCGGATGTAATGGTGGCTGGGTCATGTGTGCTTTGTAATGAGATGGCTGTCAAGCGGATTGTTGATAATCTAAAAGGCAACCTGTGAACACGCGTGAGAGCTATAAGTTGAGCGAAACCTCAAGTCCCACCCACACGTATCAATTTGCCTGCACGATCGATCATGTTCAAGGCATCTATCTCCAGCAAGACTATAGACCAAAAAGGCAAAAGGATGAGTGCCCTAAGACGGAGTTGAACCGGCGACCTCGTCATTACTAGTGACGCGCTCTACCAACTGAGCTATCAGGGCTGATTGAGCTTGCAAGCTCAAGAACTGCTCGCTGCTGTTCGATGCGGTTGAAGCCGTGCAAACTTCATATATTCGCTGGCACAGCGCAGCTCTTTGCAGGTCGATCATGCCACATGCTACATGATTGCATGTGGTGGTCAATTCCCTGGGACTACTCTAGTACCTGTGTCATTTGAAGACGCCGAAACAGCCCACAGGCAGGGCGATGGAACTCGTGGCTGTGAAAATGGATGAGGAGGCATTTTGATGCGGTATTCAGCTGTTTTTTCGTGCTTTGCATTATGAATTTTACATGGTAGATATGGCGGTCCCATGGTGCTCGAATCTAGTGAGATCGGCTTGGACAAAAGGATATCTGCATTTTCCTTGTTCCAGGCGAACAGTGTCGCGCAAGGCAACTTTTGCGTGCATGCACAAGCATCATTGTCGCGGTAGCGGCCTTGAGGCTCGTATCATTAAAGTCGGCTCTGGTCCGGCTTCTGGTAGACTTGCTTCTCGTTGAAGACGCAAGATCCTTGGTTCGCAGGCGTGTGGCATTTACGCTGCAGGATGTAGTGTGTGATGAGGAGCCCAGGGCTGTTCGAAGAGTTGTTAATCGATCGTGGTGCAGTCATGTAAGCACCTCCAAGTGAGCTCACTTGACAGCGTCTACAGATATCGCTTCGGCCGCAACAGGATCCTCAACCTGTTCCAAAGCTTGAGGTGAGGCCACAACTGATTTAGTCGCACCTGCCTCAGATGCAGCTTTCTCCTCTTTCGACTCGACCTTCTCGCCAAGCCTCACTCTCATCTCGTCGATCGCTTTCTGGAGCTCTGCAATCGCCGCTTTTTGCGCAGCATCGGTCTCTTTCAACACGCGAATGTACCGGTTTGCACTTTCGACTGTTGCCGCTTTGGAGCTATTGCTCTTCACGGCAGCATCGCGATCTTTCTCTTTGCCCTCAGGGCTATCGTCTTCTCCGCCACCATTTGCCATAAGCTCCTCGGCGCGTGCACCAGAAGATGCGGGAATGAGAGACTGCATTTCCTTGAGTGCATCGTTGATGCGATTGCGGCGACCTTGTTCGGCAACTTTGTGCGAAGTACGCTTGCTGGTGAGACCGGTGGATAAAGAATCGGGGTAAGAAATTCCAGGAAGGTGATTGCCCTCCAGAAGATTCTGGTAATTTGATTTTGAGGCGAGTAGAAGCGCGTGTGTAGGTGAGTGGAGATTTGCTGAGAGAGAATCGTTAGCTTATTGGGCATGAAATACAGTTTACAGGTAACGTCGACTTACTGCCCTCTGGTAGAAGCGGCTTAATACTTGGGCTGACTCTGGGAAGTATAGCTGGAGATGCCATTGCTGATGAGGTGGTGCAGACGCTGCCTCGCTTCTTACTCGTACCACGGCCACCTCTGGTATCTTTCTTGTCTTTCAAGAGACCTGCCGGAGTACTTGCAGTCATGGGACCAATTGCAGGACTTCCGGACACTGACGAAGGTCGATTGGACGACGGTGTGCTTAGAGGACCAAGCTTGGGTGTTTTCCGTGAAGCAGAGAGGCGTGGCGTATGTTCTTGGGAGTTGGAGACCTGTACAATGGTCGCGGTAGGCTGTTCACTCTCTAGGCCCTCAACCGCTTCAGGTAGCTCAAGGTCTTCCAATGATGCTTGTCCCATCTGTCCAGAAATGCCAGTGCTCCCAGGCCCAATTGAATCGTAGACACTTTTCGTGGATAGCAAGGATTTGGGTGTCGCCGCAGGTCCAGAGATGTCTTTTCTCTGAGCGACCAATGCAGGCGATTGGTATGCTGAACCTGGTCTTGGTGGTGGGCCCATAGGAATGTCACTCAATGTCTCCGGCGACACGCTGTCGTTCTCAGAGCTTTCGAGCGGTGGTGGCATCTGGAATCCTGCTGATCTGGGTGCAATCTGTCCAGACTTGTGGGCATCTTGTACAACGCGATCAGCGTCAGCGCTAGATAGCGCCACCGACTTTCTCTTTTGTGGTTTTTGGATCGGACTCTGTTTAAACTTGTTAAGAGCGAAAGTTCTTGGCGTCGCCGGCTTTCTACGTGATGGCTTCTTGGGTTGTGTTGTGGACTCCGAATTTGCGCCATCCCCAGCCATCTCAACATCTTTGTTGGGGTCTATAGGACTAGGTGCAGCAGAGCTTGCAGCCGTGCTGGGATTTGTGTAGTAGCCCTGCGGCTGTGGCATGAATTGCTGGTGCATATTTGACGTGTTTTGGGCGTGCAAAGCAGGTGAGGTCAGCGGCGAAAAGAAATCGCCAGGAATGGTGAAATCAGAATTCATGCGGTATGGCGTAGTCGAAGGAGATGCCATGGGAGTAAATTGCACTTGCTGCTCCTTTCGCGTTTGATATTGTTGCTCAAGCATTGCCCTTTGCTGAGCATCCATCTGATGCTGCATGAAGCGACCAGCTCCGCCATGGAGCTCGAGGCTATTGGGTGTTGGAGGGACTTGTTGGCTTTGAGAGAAATGCTGCTGGGGATGTTGCTGTTGAGGGTGGAACTGGAAATTCTGTTGCTGATGCTGTGGGTACGTCTGTGGCATTGATGGCTGGTACATCGGATCGGCACCAAAAGGCATGCTGACCATTGCTTGGTTGACAAAGTGCTGCTGGCCACTCATGGAAGCCTGCATATCAAAGCTATTGTGTCCACCAAAGTCTTGCGCAGCTGTGCCAGGCGGCGCACCCAATTGTCCCATGTCCTCGTCAAATGGCGTGTTCGGGTGTGTTCCAGGATGCGACTGCGGCATTTGGTCGCCGAATCCACCGGCGTCCATGTTCGGTAGGCTGTCGAGGTCGAAGTCGTCGATGTTGAAAATGTTGGAAAGGTCGTCGAGGTTTCCGTTCATGGTCGCCATAGTATCCATGTTCTCTGGTGCTTGCGACCACATCTGGTCGGCCGGGGCGTTCATGCTGGTGTTGAGTGGTGTTCGAGGGCAATGCGCAGCGGGCGTCCAATTGGCGGCGTCGACTCGGTCGCAACGCTCTCGAGCTGCTGTTGCGCACTCTTCACGCCTGGAGGATTATTCTCAAGGGATTTGTCGAGGCCGCGAGTGGCCGTGTTGTGCCTCGCGGGTTGTGGAAGCGGTATTGCCTCGGTCCAGTGTGGTCAGAGGTGGTCGGAGTCGCAGCTCTAGAGCAGGCTGTAGATCGCAGCGGCGGCGGGCAGGCAGAGCTGGGGTCGTCGAGTCTGCAGGCGGAGATGAAAGTACGGCGAGGGTCGCGACACACGAAGGACGGGCGGAGGGCACACGAGCAGTATGGGATGGGATGTAGAGATAGCGACAGAAGACGACAAACTTTTGCGAGACGCGCACGGAGAAGGCCCGACGGAAGAAAGGTGGAAGTGAAAGTGAACCTGACCTTCCTTCCTACCACGACAACCGACAACCCAAACTGCCAGCCCGGTCTGCAGCGAGAGTGCGAGACGAAACGGAACGCGCAACGAGCCCGCCCACGCTCACAAACCGCGGCAGCTACCATCTAGTCTACCCTTCAGCCATCCCACTGGGCGGCCGACCTTCTCTCTTGATGTCTGCTCTCCCGGTCTCTGTTTCTCCAGACCCTCAACCTGACTCTGACCACCAGCGCTAGACACTGCAGCAATTAGCCGCGGACCCAATATGAGTAGTCGCCGCCGCAAACGGCCAGTCAGTGCCTCGAGAGCTGGTGTCCATCGCAGCACCATCTGTCAGGCATGGTGGCCTACACACATCTCTCTACCTTTGCTGCTCCCGCGCCTCTGGACCAAGCAGTCAGAAGGATCGCTACGCCCCCACGCATGCGTGCATACAGAGTACCTAAGTATTTGCATGTGCCTGCTCGCCTAAGGCAGGAGCCGAGCAGGAGAAAAAAAAGTATTCCTCGCGCTCCAATTCCATCGCGAGGCGACATGTTCCGTGCGAGAGCGTGCATCAGAGCAGACGCACTTGCGCAACCACCTCGCATCTTGTCTCCGCATGTGTCATTCGAATGCAACCCTATTGGCACGCCGGATCTTGCCAGGCTGGCCCTTGCAATATACAGAAGGCTTCTGCGGGCATCATCACCACTCCCGTTTTGATATCGTAACTAGTCAGCTTTCAGTAGGCTACACGGGTCGTAAGCAGGCTTCCCAAAGATACAGATGACATCCAACAACATCAGTCGATCAACGAGCAAGAACAGTTGAGCGCCGCTCCAAACGGCCCTCCACCGGCGGACAACTTTTTTTGGGGAGAGCGAGGAGCGTGGGGTAGCTCATCGTTTTTCCAGGTTCACGCGCCAGCCACTTTCGTTCCATCATGATCCATGACAGTGGCTTTCCAAACTCACGAGGTTTCCACGGTAAGCTTTGCGTAATTCTGCAAGACATATCGACAGGGCAAGAGCACGACCATAGAAGATCGGATTCCTTCGTTGCTGGCTTCTACTGCTTGGTATACACTATGCAGTCGGCCGTCCTGCTGCCGAACCCTGCTCGCTACTTCAAATAATCATGGCCCCATCCGACATCCGTAGCGCGGGGTGTCCGCAGGACCGCATCGGAGCGGCCTGTGTGGGCATTTGCTGCTGTTCTGACAAATGAGAACTCGGCGCGAGGCGAGGTACCGCGCGAGTCAAATCTCGGCGGGACTTGGATTTACGCATGACAACGCCTACTGAGCTGAGGCACCGTCTCGAGGTCCCAGGTGTCGAAGACATGGTGATCGTAGGAGGACGGTCTTGCGCAATTGACAGTTGCTTCTTTTCCCTGTCGGTGTTGCCATACAGGGGTCTTGTACAGTGGTCGGGACCCCGGTTATAGATAACCGTCGGCAATAAGTGGAGGGTTAATGCTAATTCGCGGACGCTGTTGCTAGGGTACGTTGCATCTAACGTACTTGGCAAGCGGGCGGATCAGGC